>QGSO01000532.1:0-22386 GCA_011037825.1 Carya cathayensis
TTATATTATTTTTTATGTTTGTTTTAAGTTTCATACAATTATAATGATAAGAAAGTAATGATAAGATGAAAAAGTTTAAATTTAAAAATTATTATTTTTTTATATATTTTAATGATGTTTAAAAAAAGTCTAAAAAAATTAGAAAATCTACGGATTCCAAGTATGGGTCAAAGCCAGGAACTAAAAAATAAAAATGTCACTTTAGATATGAGCTTGCATGCACACTACAGATAAATGAAATGAAAGCAGCAAACAACGACTGCCCCGATGTTTCTTCCCTTAGAACAGGTCAAAGCAATACGTGTCATAATTGATTAATGAGAGGGTTTTTTAAACGCGTTTTTACCAAAACGAAATTTTCAGGATAGTGTCATTTTCGTGTTTTATATGAAAATTAAAAATTAAATAAAATAATATTAAAATATTATTTTTTAATATTATTATTATTTTAAAATTTATAAAAATAAAATTATTTATTATATTTTGTGTGAAAATTTAAATAAATTATAATAATAAAATAAAATTAGATGAAACAATCTCATTATTTAAATGGAGCTTAATGACTGTTCTATATGATAACATTGCCTCCCCCATATGTCCCAAAATGTGTCTCTAGTGCAATTGCAAAATTTTTTTCCAACCGTTTTTGTAAATATTTTAAAATATTCTTTAAAAAATATATAAATTTCCTAATAGTTACTTTCTTAATTATTAGAAAAAAGAACTAAATTACACAAGGGGCATATTTTTGAGTGAAAAATTCTACTTATCATTCCATACACTACACATCAACGTATGATTTGTCATTTTTATCTTTTTATTTAAACACATATATATTGATGTGTAAATATGTATATTTAAATAGAATGAAAAAAATATCAAAAATATTTACATATTGGAGCTAGCAATTGTCGGTCGGAAACTTGGAGCACATGGGAGTCGTACAAGCATTTTTCAAAAGATAAATCTCTCTCTCTTTTAACTTCCACTCACGGATTTGGTCATTTGTTGACAGTTGCAATCCAAGTACTCTTCCCTATACATATCTACTAAGTACATTTTCTCCATTTAATTCATATATTTCCATTACGTTTAATTCATAACTTTCCATTACATTGGCTCTACTTCAGTCTGTTTAATTAATTATTCTATATATTTGACTCATTCAAACCTTAAGTACCATACACTTCACTTTGTATAACCCACGACCAATGTCATGCTAAAGACCCAGCTGCTTTCCCTTAAGTCTGCACTAATGACAGCATTGGCATTGCCAACAAGTGATGTTGGGAGAAAATTAATAATTTCAAAGTTATCATCAGTCCATTTTATTATTCTTGTTCTTTTAAATGATTAAAAATGTTACCACTAGTGAATTTCTGTATTTAAAAAGAATTAAAAAATAAAAAATACACAAAAAATTAAATTGAACTAGCGATAACTTTGAGGTGGTTAAATAAGGGGCTAAGTAGCAATACCAGGAGAAAAATGATGAAATACTTCATAGCAAGATGCTTTTTTATTTTAGAGAAAATATTTTAGCTATTTTTATTGTAAAGTATTTAATTTAACGTATCATATAAAGTTATGATAATTTGTAGACTTATTTTTATAGAATGTTTGTGTGATTGTAGCACTACTCTTGATTTTATATGATTGTTGCTTAGCAAAATGGAAAAGAATTGGAAGACTAAGGTCTCCTTTGAACACTTAGAATATTTGTAAATAGTAATAAAATTATTTGTGAATAGTGGTGAAATAGTTTGAATAAAGATGTTTTATTGGATTTTGATAAATGGGAGAGAAAATAGTTAATAAAAATTTTATAATATTAAAATATTATTTAAATTTAATTTTTGTTTAGAAATTTAAAAAAGTTTTATTTTTTTTTTTAAATTTTTTTATAAGTTTGGGACAATTATAATGATAATGAGTTAATGATTAGATGAAAAAGTTAAAAATTAAAAATTAAAAATATTTTATATTTTAGTGATGTTTAAAAAATATATATCTTAAAAAATCTGAAAATCTATGGGTCCCAAATATGGGTTAAAGTCTAAAGGAACTAAAAAATAAAAATGTCACTTTAGAGATAAGCTTGCATGCACACTACAAATAAATGAAATGAAAGCAGCAAACAATTGCCCCGATGTTGCCATTTCGGTGATTTCTTCCCTTAGAACATGTGAAAGCAATAAATTTCAAGGCTGATGTTATTCCTGTACGTGTTTTCTCCACTAGAAAAAGTGAAGTCAACAATTGTTCTTTGGCAGTTCTTTGGTTGTGAGTTTCCTCGAAGCAAAATTTCCGTCATGGGGTGGCCTACAACAAGCAAGTGGCCATCCTTTGGGACGCCCGATCTAGACTGATGGTTGTCCAGGGCCACCCGTTAATGGGATCTATTTGAAAATTGAAAAATGTTTAATAGATCGATAAAGTGTACTTATTAGTATTTCTTTGGCTGAGAGTTTTTTCAAAGCAAAATTTCCGGCATGGAAGTGGTGGCTTCGATTATCAGTGGAGCAGTCGTAGAAACTACTCGGTTTCTCTGTGGCTCTTAGAGATGATGCAACAAAAGAAATGGCATTAGATAAGAGAGAAGGAAAAGTAATAAAAGCTCAAGCCATTTTGTGGGTTGAGGAGGTTGACGATCTGCATCGTAAGGTGAATGATCAGATTCAAGAAGCAAAGAGTTCCCGATGTTTATTAAGTTGTAGTACAAAGCGGTATAGAATGAGCAGGAAAGTGGCCAAGATATCCTTGACTTGTACTTGCCACAAGCCAAAATTGATTCTCCCATCAAATTTCTCCACATCAAATTTTACAATATTTGAAGACCTACTTCCTGACATTGTTTTGATGAATTTACTGTAGAAATGAATAGTACCTCACTAAGTCAGTTCCCAGGAAAGATTGGAGGGTCACAATGGACACACTTAAAATTTCCAATCTCCTAGACAGAACCTCCTTAGACTGTACGTATCCACACTACCACACCAAAACTCCACCCCACAAAAAGAACCTAGTGGCTCTGATACCAATTGTTGGGAATTTGGACCTCCCAAATTCACCCCCCCTAGGATCTACCCTTTGCAGGAATAACAAGAAAAATAGAGAAATAATAACAACACAAGAAATTTACGTGGAAACTCCAAAATAGGAGAAAAACCACCAGACCCAGAGAAGAAAATTCACTATGTGAAAAATTACAATCACACAATTTTTCTCCTCACCACACCTACAAAGCTACCCCACTAGTAAAACTTTAACTTTACACCTCTTCCCTTTTTACAAAAGGCTAATAGAGGAATTTAACTAAAGTCAAAAGTTACTAGATAAGCTTTCAACTGGTGCACTTAAACTAAGAGGCTAAGCCTCTTATTTATAGCCTTAAGATTTGCCCCTTAACTTAAATCCCACCGGTGTGGGACTTAAAAACAAAGCAAAAAAATCAACAAGGAGAAGCTCTATAAGCCTTTGAAGTGGAGTTACGACTCATTAGAAGGTAGATACTTGAAAAATTGTTTCCTTTACTGCTCTTTGTTTCCTGAGGACTTCTCAATTAATATAAGTGAACTGGTATGGTGCTGGCTAGTGGAAGGTTTAATAGATGAACGAGAAAACTATGAGGATTTCTTCAGTCGAGGAATTGCTTTGATTGAAAATCTTAAGGACTCCTGTTTGTTGGAAGATGGTTCCGGGGAGGGCACTGTGAAGATGCATGACGTTGTTCGTGATGTTAGCATATGGATTGCATCAACCTGCAGCGAGGATGGAAGTGAATTCCTCGTTCGTTCAGGGAATGGGTTGAAAGAGATTTCAGCTGCTGAGCTATCAAATTCTCTCAAAAGAGTTTCTTTCATGAATAACGATTTAGAAAGACTACCTGATGACTCTGTGATACAATGTTCAGAGGCATCAACTTTGCTACTACAAGGTAATCGTCGCCTTGACCGAGTTCCTGCGAGATTTTTGGAAGGATTTGGAGCACTGAGACTCTTGAATATCAGTGGGACCCGCATCAAATCATTGCCTGATTCTCTTCTTCAACTGGATAACATTCGTGCTCTTCTTTTGAGCAATTGCCAGGATCTCGAAGAATTGCCCCCACTGGAAAGGCTCAGTAGACTTCAAGTGCTTGATCTCTCTTTGACTGGTATTAGAGAATTGCCAAGAGGGTTAGAGCAACTCAGCAACTTAAGGCATCTAAACTTAGGCAAGACTCGCCGACTGAAAGTGGTTCAAGCTGGAGTGATATCCAAGTTGTCCAGTTTAGAAGTTCTGGACCTGTCAAACAGTTGCTACATTTGGAAAGTGAAGGGAGCGGTACAAGAGAAGCAAGCATGTTTTGAAGAGCTCCAATGCCTTGGGCGGTTACAAGTTTTATCCATCAGATTGATCCTGTGTTACAGTCCCCAAGATACAACTATTTCTTGGATAAATAGATTAAAAGCATTCGAAGTTGACATCGAATGGGGCTATTCCCATCTAGGTACTTCAAGATATCTTACTTTTAAATATCATTTAAATAAAATTATTTTTAAATTTTTATTTTAATTTGTTTAATTATTATCTAATCATTCTAATTTTTATAAATTTTTAAATAAAATACAAAAAATTATAAAATTTTTCAAATTTTAAAATAAAAATACTACTAAAAATTTATATTCGAAAAATTTTTTAAAAAATTTATATTCGAATAATTTTTTAAAATTTTATAATATTTTTATTCAATATTTTCTTACCTCTCTTGAAATTTCATAAAATATATTAAGTCAAAACATTTTATTATTATTTACTAACTATTTTTCACACCAGTTTTTCAGGAGTACAGGCGTTCCAAATATATCAATTGTTCTAGCCTATACTCTCAATATTTACATGTGCCATCTCTATCTCCACTCTCGGGTGCCCAAAGATGTGTGATTATGGAGGGGACCTATCTTTCGGGAGGACAGATCGGGTGCTGGTTGAGTAAAGCAAGTTATCTATGCTTAAGTAGTTGTCGAGGGCTGAATAAGATGCTACATGTCGAAAACAACCTTGCTGAAAATTATGGTGTAACTTCCACGTTTGGCTCTCCTGGAAGTTCATCAGCCATCGACATGAATTTCCACCACACACCCTGCATCAATGCCAAACCAATGCCTGTGTGCAAACTTGTGGACCCGCTAACATTAACACATCCTCTATCATGGCAACTTTGGGAATTAGCGGCATGCCATGAGGATGTACACGTCTCCTTTTAAAGATCAAAATCTTCTATGGAGAGAGACGCAATATTAGCATCATTTCCAGTATCTCCATTTACTGACTTGGAGCCACTTGCCGAACCAGCTCCTGCTCTCGGACAATTTTTCTTGACGTGCCCAGATTGTCCACACTCCCAGCAGACTACTTTCTTCTTCATGGAGTTCTTCATCTTCCCATTTCCAGCTGCTACCATCACTAAGTTCTCAAGTGGAACATTATTTCCACTACTTAGTCTTCTCTCTTCAGAAAAGATTTTACTGGTAACCTCTGAAAAAATTATTTTCTCCTTCCCATGTATCAAAATAGGCTTCATGTGCTCATAGGAAGGTGGAAGAGACCAGATGAGTCTCAAGGCCTGATCCTCATCATCAATTTTAACTCCAATAGCTTCTAGCTCAGCGACAATGCCATTGAGAACGCTTAAATGATCTGAAATAGTTGTACCTTCACTCATCCGCAGTGTATGAAACTGCTCCTTCAGGTACACACGATTTGAGACGCCCTTCGTCTGATACAACTCTTCAAGTTTTTCCCAGAGTTCCTTTGCCGTAGATATTCCATGCACATTTGCAAGAACATTTTTGGCCAAGCACAGACGTATCGCACTTGCTGTTCTCAAATCCAGATCCTCCCAATCTTCATCGCTCATTTTAGATCTGCTCTTTTCACCAGTCGCACTAGTACCAGTGCTGACTTCAGGTGTTGGTCTGCCCTTCAATGCCTTGTGTAATCCTGATTGAATCAAGATATCCTTGACTTGTACTTGCCACAAGCCAAAATTGATTCTCCCATCAAATTTCTCCACATCAAATTTTACAAGATTTGAAGACCTACTTCCTGACATTGTTTTGATGAATTTACTGTAGAAATGAATAGTACCTCACTAAGTCAGTTCCCAGGAAAGATTGGAGGGTCACAATGGACACACTTAAAATTTCCAATCTCCTAGACAGAACCTCCTTAGACTGTACGTATCCACACTACCACACCAAAACTCCACCCCACAAAAAGAACCTAGTGGCTCTGATACCAATTGTTGGGAATTTGGACCTCCCAAATTCACCCCCCTAGGATCTACCCTTTGCAGGAATAACAAGAAAAATAGAGAAATAATAACAACACAAGAAATTTACGTGGAAACTCCAAAATAGGAGAAAAACCACCAGACCCAGAGAAGAAAATTCACTATGTGAAAAATTACTACAATCACACAATTTTTCTCCTCACCACACCTACAAAGCTACCCCACTAGTAAAACTTTAACTTTACACCTCTTCCCTTTTTACAAAAGGCTAATAGAGGAATTTAACTAAAGTCAAAAGTTACTAGATAAGCTTTCAACTGGTGCACTTAAACTAAGAGGCTAAGCCTCTTATTTATAGCCTTAAGATTTGCCCCTTAACTTAAATCCCACCGGTGTGGGACTTAAAAACAAAGCAAAAAAATCAACAAGGAGAAGCTCTATAAGCCTTTGAAGTGGAGTTACGACTCATTAGAAGGTAGATACTTGAAAAATTGTTTCCTTTACTGCTCTTTGTTTCCTGAGGACTTCTCAATTAATATAAGTGAACTGGTATGGTGCTGGCTAGTGGAAGGTTTAATAGATGAACGAGAAAACTATGAGGATTTCTTCAGTCGAGGAATTGCTTTGATTGAAAATCTTAAGGACTCCTGTTTGTTGGAAGATGGTTCCAGGGAGGGCACTGTGAAGATGCATGACGTTGTTCGTGATGTTAGCATATGGATTGCATCAACCTGCAGCGAGGATGGAAGTGAATTCCTCGTTCGTTCAGGGAATGGGTTGAAAGAGATTTCAGCTGCTGAGCTACAAATCTCTAAAAAAGTTTCTTTCATGGAATAACGATTTAGAAAGACTACCTGATGATCTGTGATTACATGTTCAAAGGCATCAACTTTGCTACTACAAAGGTAATCTCGCCTTGACGAGTTCCTGGAGATTTTTGGAAGGATTTGAGCACTGAGATCTTGAATATCAGTGGGACCCGCATCAATCATTGCCTGATTCTCTTCTTCAATGGATACACATTCGTGCTCTTCTTTTGAGGAATTGCCAGGATCTTCGAAGAATTGCCCCCACTGGAAAGGCTCAGTAGACTTCAAGTGCTTGATCTCTCTTTGACTGTATAGAGAATTGCCAAGAGGGTTGAGCAACTCAGCAACTTAAGGCATCTAAACTTAGGCAAGACTTCGCCGACTGAAGTGGTTCAAGCTGGAGTGATATCCAAGTTGTCAGTTTAGAAGTTCTGGACCTGTCAGACAGTGTGTACATTTGGAAGTGAAGGGAGCGGTACCAAGAGAAGCAAGCATGTTTTGAAGAGCTCCAATGCCTTGAGCGGTTACAAGTTTATCCATCAGATTGATCCTGTGTTACAGTCCCCAAGATCACAATATTTCTTGGAATAAATAGATTAAAAGCATTCGAAGTTGACATCGAATGGGGCTATTCCATCTAGGTATTTCAAGATATCTTACTTTTAAATATCATTCAAATAAAATTATTTTTAAATTTTATTTTAATTTGTTTATTATTATCTAATCATTTATTTTTATAAATTNTCTAATCATTATATTTTTTATAAATTTTTAAATAGAATACAAATACCATAAAGGTTTTTCAAATTTTAAAATAAAAATACTATTAAAAATTTATATTCAAATAATTTTTTTAAAATTTTATAATATTTTTATTCAATATTTTCTTACCTCTCTCTTGAAATTTAATAAAATATATTAATTCAAAACATTTTATTATTATTTACAATTATTTTCTCCACCAGTTGTCCAGGAGTACAGGCGTTCCAAGTATATCAATTGTTCTAGCCTATACTCTCAATATTTACATGTGCCATCTCTATCTCCACTCTCGGGCGCCCAAAGATGTGTGATTATGGAGGGGACCTATCTCTCGGGAGGAGAGGTCGGGTGTTGGTTGAGTAAAGCAAGTTATCTATGCTTAAGTAGTTGTCGAGGACTGAATAAGATGCTACAAGACTTGATCATTAACAGTGTTGGCAGCTTTTCATATTTAAAAAAGCTCGTAATTTGTGACTCTGACTGCAGTTTTCAAACTGGAGGACGTGCAGTAGAGTATGACCTACTACCCAATTTGGAGGAACTTTGTCTAATACTAATGACAGGTGTTGAAAGCATTTCAGAACTAGCCAACCATCTCGGGCTGAGATTTCAAAGACTGAAAACAATAGAGGTGATTTCCTGTGGGGAGATGAAATATCTTCTCTCCCTTGGGAACTCCATTCGCACAATGCCAAACCTAGAAGTAATTTGGGTACACAATTGTTCCAATTTAGAAGAACTCTTCAATTATCTTCCATTGCAGAATATTACTGATCTAGATCCGATTACTCCAAACCTACAGAAATTGGAATTGAATGACCTTCCCAACTTAAGGAGTCTTTGTAGTGACGAAAAGGCATGGCCGGGTATAGACCAGGTTGAGGTGATCAACTGCAATCTTTTGGACATTGAGCAAAAATAAGATGGAATTAAATGAGTTGGGGGAATGCATTGGAGCGGTATGCAAGTGGAACTAAATAATATTTTACGCATTTTTGTTGGAGTTATCGATGTGCAATATATATATAAGATAAATTTTATGTATTTTGCAAGTGGCAAGCATTTGATGTAATGCATTTGATGTAATGATCAGCTTTTTTATGTACATTAAGAGTACTTGATGTTAAAATTTGGTTGAGCACCCTTTTTCTTTTGTTTTTTGATAAAAATCTCTACTTATATTAGCTGATGCATGCTGTATAAAATAACGACTAATAAGTAAAAAACTTTCCTATAGGCCAAACCATATCACCTTTCCCTTAAAAGTCAGAATACAACTCTTTTATAAACTTTTTATAATTTTTTTTTAATTTAGTGTTATTTTTACGACTATGCTTTGTAAAAAAACAAAAATTCTCATTCCTTTTTTTTTATTTTTTATTTTTTATTATTGATAGTGAAACATTGTTTCATTCATTCATCAAATAGACAATTACAACTTCTAACCTAAATAAATACAAGTCAAATTCTAACATTTTCTCATTCTCTAATCCAATCCACAAATTTCTTTGTGGCTGACAGAATCTTGTCTAACGCCTCCAAACTAACTGTCTGAGAGACAAAAATTCTGTCTTAGACCACCTAAGACAGCCCACACAACTCCCCCTCCCATGGAGTGGATTACAAACTTTACGAACCCTAGGTCCTAAAGACAATATTTCCTAATACTACCTAAAACAAACTAAATAAACAAAACTATATGAAAAACACTCAAAAAACAAACAATACATAGAAAAAAACTAAAAACACATGGACTGAAGAAAACACCTTCGGCCCAGCCCAAACAAAAAAAGTCCAGCCTATTTGCAAGTGGTAAGGCCCCCCTAGGGTTTCATCTCTATCATTTTTGCCCCCCTCCTTTTTTTTTCTTTTTTCTTTCTTTTCTTGCTGCTCCTACGGTTGAGCTTCGTTACATTTCTCTGCGTACCATCACCCACCATGAGCAAACTGCATCCACCACCATAGGTTGAGCACACAAGCCCAACACCCCTACATGCTGAGAACCTATAGCTCCAAAATGCTGCCACCACCGACAGCAAGAGGCATTTCCTACCTTAAAACATCAACCCTGACTGCACCCCAGCAACCTCTGTTTTCCTTAGCAAAACCAGAGCACCAAAATGCATCCCTCCGTGTTGCACCACAGCACCACTCACGACGAGCACCACCATAGTGTCACAGCCCCCAGGAGAATTGTTCGGGACCACACCTCGACACAACTCATGGTGGGTCAGGACAATCACATGGCTAGCCTACTTCCATGCCTTGACTCAAACCATGATACGCAGCGGGCGACCGTGGAGGCTACTGACCGCGCGCAGTCTTGCTCGTGCCCTTGAGCGTGCATCTACGCGCATGCATGCGTACCCCTACAACACTTAGCGAGGCCAATGGCGTGCCCCCACAGGCACGCCATCCAGCGGACGGCTCCAGCTCGTGCCTTGCAGAGCAGGTTAGTGGCATGCCTCATGGTGTGCCATCCAGCGCATGGCTCCGGCCCATGCCTTGCGGAGTAGGTCAGTGGCATGCCCACCAAGCATGCCATTCAGCGCATGGCTCCAGCCCATGCCTTGCAGACTCAGCACCTAGGCCACCAGTCTGGGCCATGCCATGCACCACCATGGCTCACCATCAGCAAGTCATGACCGCACCACCTGACCATCGACCAACCCGACCACCATGCACCACTTATCCCACCGTGGGCCATGCATGCCACGGCTAGCCTTGGTCCATGACCATTATCTTTTTATTTATTTAATTTATTTAATTTACTTTAATTATTTATTTTCGAGGGACCTATTGGGGGTTTCCAATTTGTTTTGCTTATAAATAGGACATCTTTCATTTGCTTTAGAATCTTTTGGCAAACTCCTAGAGGGAAGACTATTGTTTGAGAGATCACAAACCGGTGCCTTTGCACTTGGGCTTTTTGGGTGAAATTCGTGAATCTCAAAGAGAGAATCACACTTTGTAATTCTTTGAATAATTTTGATTCATCTATCTTGTTCTTGCAACTTGGTGCAATTCGTGAATCCAAGTTGAGTTCTCCAATATATGAGATTTATTCATTACTTGTGCAATCCGTGAATCAAGTATTGAAGTATTGTTGTTTATGCTTTTGGTTCATTCAAGTTCATTAGTATTTTGCTTTTGTTCTTGAGTGTTCTTCATTGTTCTTGAGGTGTTCATATTGATTTTGGCTCTTCTAATCCGTCCAAGCCCTCAAAATCGCCCACCATATGTGTTAGTCCACTTTCCATATTTGTTGCTCCATCTTTCTTGCCTTAGCCGCCCACTCCAGTTTCCAATTAAGGTTCCTATAATTTAGGAACCCTAATTGACCCATTATTCACTCCCATAACCAATCATACATATCCACATCACATCCTAAGATTTTAGGAAAGTCATCTCCAAGATTCTAGAGAAGTTATCTTCCAAGGTTTGAGGAAACTCTCCTAAAATCACTCCCAAGCTATTTTCGGCCAGCCCTAGCAATCCCACTCCACATCACTCATCTGCAATCCTAGCCATCTATCTTCATCTTTCAAACCCTAAACACCACCTTCCAAGTGGCACCAACTCTAGCACACACTAGTGCTGTGCGCCCTCACCCATTGAGCCACATACACCTCCTTGACCTTTTCCACCACTCCATACACCCATCTTAACCTAAACATCTAACTCCACCATATCCCAAGTGTTCATATTGACCACCATTGCACTTGAGCCAAGCAAGAGAGGAACAAGGGTTCGGTCATCATAAGGCCACCTTTGGCGTGGAGGACTTAGTGTTTAGGGACTTGACCGAGGTCCCTAACACATAGATGGACCACGCCACTCACTTCAAGGATCTCCAACTCCATCAATGCTGCCACCCAGCCACCATTTCGGCTTCACAGAAGCAGTGTTGTTGTTCTCACCCACGACGTAGTTGGTTCGTGGTGGATGGTCTTTAAAATGAAGCCTTTGGGGAAGTGGACTTGAGCCACGGTGCAACAGCCATGGAAACAGATACCCATCACCCTTAAGCCTCCATAACTGCAACCATCGAATGCCTTATTCTCAAGCACCTAAACAAGCAAAAACAAAATAAACACGGGAGAAAAACCGGTAAAAAAAAAAAGGAAATAATGGGGAAGGTGGGAGGGAGGGAGGAGTTGAGGCTCCCACCTCCCTCTGGTTAGCTTTTCTGTTTCGGGTTCTAGAGAAAAGTGAGAGCTTCTCTCTATAGGGAAATAATCAACTCGAGGATTTTGAAAAAAAAAAATATATCCTCATTCTAAAGCATAATTGTAAAATAGCTGTACAAAATAGTTATTTTTATCATTTCTTTCACACCAATAAGACCTTATGCCTTTTTGCAGGGACTAGTTTGGCCACAAAAGGCATTAAAAAAACTACCACAAAAAGTTTTTCTAGGCCAAAAAGATGAGCCGTATGATTGCAGATAATATAACATCAATTTAAATATCTTATCTGGCAAAATTGCTTCCACAACTCTATTTGTCGCAAATAAGAACAAAAATTGCCAAAAATAAGTAGTTCTAATCAATCATATTTGTCGTGCTGACATATTGTTGGGAATACTTATTTGTCGTGCTGACATATTGATGCAAAATATATTTTGTGACAATTTTTTTTTTCAATAATTCCTTTTATCTACAAATAGAAATCGCTGCAAATTTACTTGCAACAATATGTTATCGCGGGAAATAAACTATTCTAGTAAAAAAATATTTGTGGCCACAACAAGTTGCCTCAAATGAAACATAAAATTTCAAAAAAAAAAATTATAGACTATAGAACCAATGAAATGAGAACAAGTCCAAAAGTAGAAAAAGAATGGCATAATATAAGCCTAAAAACATAAATATGAACCCAATGGAGATCCAAATTTAGCCAAACGTACATCCTATAACAATTTCAAACAAACATGTACGAACTGTGCTACCAATTTCACCAACTCAATATTATCAAAACAACTCTGATTCATAAAAATAAATAAATAAATAAATAAAAATAAAATAACATAATTCATTACATAGATTAAAAACCATGATAGGAGAACGATCTTCAAAAAAGTATAGCTGCCGGTAATCTTGTGATGTTCCCTTGGTGTACTTGCCTAAACCCGTGTTTATATTTATATTGGCATCTTCTCAACACAAACATAAACTCATTTTGCATGGCAAAACATGACCTCCAAAATTCAGCAAAAAAAGAGAAGCAATTACTAAATTGAGACATGCTTTATTTCTACATGGAGTCATTGAAGAAAAAGCACTTGGAGTAAAGATAAAGGCAACATGCATACTTTATAGTCATTATTCTTGATCGGCATATCCATCTTGTGCAAATAAAGCCAAAATCAAGTTTCCTAAAAGAGTAATTCTACTCTTAGGCCACTTAAGTCTCCAACACCGCACACCAGCTAAGTTGGCTTTTATTTATTTATTTATTTATTTTTTATTTTTTTAAACCATTCGTTAGACTACTCTCCACATTTTCGACATTCTTCCCGAATCTTCCATTCAAATTTCTCCTCCGACATTTTCCTCTACACTTCCTTCTCTTCTCTTCCCCTCCCTTCCTTCTTTGCTCTCACCCCTCCCTACCGAAACCCAACCAAATAACACATATGAACCTTTTTCTTGCATGACTTAAGACGCCAAAAACAAGTAATAGTAGAAACGAAAAATAACTATTTCTTTTCATTGTTGTGCAGGGTTTCACATAACAGTTGATCCTTTAAGGAAGTTTTTATTCCCATTAAAAACAAAGCAGCAAGATGAGAATTTCACACCATATAGGCACCCAAAGAACACCGTTTTTGTAGATTTTAAAGGGAAGGATGAATGAAATTTTGGAGTTATCTTCAAAGTTTACACATTTTGGAGAAAGTAATCCATATGCAAAAGCCCAGAAACAGGGGAAAGTCACAAAACACACATAAGCTTCTTTTCTTTTTCAATGCCATTGATTTGAGATTTATTATGAGCAGAGGCTCATAGATAGTAAAGCCTACTTACTTCTCTGTTCCCACTATTTCGTTTTAAGTAAAAAGCCCTAAGCGTGATAAAGATGAAAACTTTACGCTAATAGTTTCAGTGGTGTTCTTTTCTGGGTAAGGTTGGACCAATCGATTGTTCCATGTTAATGTCCTCCTCTTTCATCCCTTGGGTAATTTCCAATCGAAACTATACAAGAGATTGGCGAGTGCAAGAGATTTGCCCCTTCACTGCCCATGATTTAGGTATAAAAAAAAAAAGGTCACAAAAGATCAAAACCAAAAAAACCACCAATAAAACCCCAATAGTAATTACAACTTGAACCCAAAAAAAAAAATTGCACAAAGGCGAAAACAGGCACCAAAAGAATAAAAACTTCAAACATTGTACTTGAGGCTCACTTTCTCTCTCTTGAGTGATTGAACTCAAGTTTTTTGGAGTGGGAGGTGGGAGAGCAGAGTCGATGGGGTAGTCGTTTTGGGATGGGGGAGAGGGATTCGCAGAGGGAGGGGAGAGAAGAAGGATTCGGCAGAGAAGGGAGAGAGCAGGGGTGGAGGGAAGAGGGAACTTGAGCATCAAACCGTTTTTAAGAAATTGGGTTTGCCACATCATTAGTGTGTGGTGTTGGAGACAAGACAGGCCTAAGAGTAGAATTACTCTTCCTAAAAATGCTCCAAAGTTCTATTAATCGAGCAGCTAAATATAAGTCCTAACTTTGTCTGCTATAACTTTCAATTATGCTCTTTGCTATGTTGTACTAGATTTCAATTATCCCCTACATAAGAACATAAATTTATACAACTTATGGCACAAAAGAAAGCTATGAAAATCAAATCAACTAAGATGAACTTCTCAAATAACAAATGTTCCTGACATGGTGTGTATTAAAAAATTCTGGCAGCATGAAAGTTTCTAACACTAGCAACTACAACTAACAAAAAAGGAACACTAGATTGTTAAAATTGTTAAAATATGATAAAAGATAAAGCCTGTGACATCATTTAAGAGTAAAAATGTTGAAAGATATGCTTTCTATGAGACTAATGTGAAGACTATCTCCCTATTTTGTTCAATTGGGTGGTGTGTAAAGCTCTAGTATTTCTATATCACACAACACACAATGTTCAAGGTACAATTAGAACTGACACATATAAAAAAATTGTCCAGGATAACCATAACAACCAATTAAGCCTTTTAAGTGATAAGTAACTAAAAAAAGGACATCTAACTATCCCTTTTTAAGGCCACACTAAAGCTAAAGTTTCATGGTGAGTATGAGTCCAAGGTCTAGACACTATACTAAACGAGCATATAACCCATGCAATGTGCATATGGTTATTTATGCTGAATTTTATAACTAAATAGTTCAACAACTACTAATAGAATGTATATCAATATATAAATTGGAACATGCAAATATAAAAGAGTTTCACTTTACCGATAAATATTGTATGGTCAATTTATAATATTAAAAATGTAATTTATATATATATATATATGGTTGTTCAATATATAACACTCTAAAATAGATATAATAAGTATGAAACACGATTGTTCAAATAATATTTTTTTTTGGGATTTTTCTCCTGATCTTGGATGATGTAGCTTGAGATTTATGATTCTCTTCCTTTGTATTTGAATTGAAGTTGAGATCGATGTCTACAATAATTTTCTAAAATAAAGTTAATATCGTTAATAAATGACTATATATAAAACATTTTAATCATTATATTTCTAGTAAAGTATAATATAGCAATCTATTGTTCAATAAATGATAAATGATTGAACACCTTAACAAATGATAAATGATGTTAAATATAAGTCCACATCACTAAAAAAAAAATTATATTACAGGTCATAGAGTATAATTTACTCACCAGACTCTCAAACTCGTATTTGCCTAACCAACAAAAGCTAATGCATATCAACAGCCAATAAGTAGTGAATATCATTGCAACCTACCAATTTTATAACGAAACTAAATATATATTTGAAATATTATAGAATAAATAATAAGAAGTAAGCATGCGTTGGACCTCTTCACTCTTTGCAAATAAACGGATTGAAACTTTGGTATGCACCGCTTGACTTTGCAGTTAGAGTGTTAAACGGTTTGCTGGTTTATAAGGTGTACAAATTAAACTGGTTTCTAGCAAATCAACAACCATATCAGGCTTCAATTTTCAAAGGGGTTGAAAATGAATGGAGTGTTTGAAAAATATCTGAGGCAATCTGTTGAAACTAATCAATAAAAATCTTTTATTCATAATTTGTCTTTTTCTTTATGAGTAATTATTCTTGATTTGCCTACACACCTATAAAGCATAAAAGAAAGTAAGATTTGCTTTTGTCAGTACCTTAGTCTCCCTCGGTAAACCATACCCATTTACTTGCTAAATTACGTTACAACCATTTTGATGTGAACTCCAATCGATTTGCTTTGAGACCCAACAACTATACTGGAAAAACAACTCCAAGAAAGCCAAACTCAGATCTATGGATGGAGAATTTAGACCCAATGAAAACCCGTTCCAAGAACCTAGATTATATTAAAATCTAGACCCGTTGAAGAATCCGTCTCAAGAACCCAAATTACAAAAGAGGAACGCCACAAAGGTTTTGATTTACCTTTGATATGTTCAAAAGTTCAAAAAGAACAAGAGGAGATAACTCAAACTTTCAAAGAAATTCCATCTATCCTCCTCTCAAATGAGGCTATAAGTTGTTTAAATAGACAACCCCCAAAAACCCTAATGAAAGCGCTCGGGTACTGTAGCGTGAACGGTGTCGTACGCCGCGCTATAGTAACTTCTAAACCCTAGTTAAATTATAAGTTTCCAAATAAACCCTTGGCCAAAATACAAGATCTTCCCAAAGAAAACCCTAGTCCATTAGAAATAAGACATATGTGGGCCAAGCATCCTCAAGCCCACTTCTTCTAAACTATTAATAAAAGCCTTTAAACAAATTGAGAGTCTTAACAACAATAGGCCCTATCTCTAAGTCATGTCTTCCATAGCTTGTATCAAATGGATCAAAACCGGTTCTTCTTCCTTCAAGCCCATCTTGAGTATTGGGCCCTTCCTAGCTTCTTCCCAAGTGGATTGCACCAATCCTTGCTTTGCTTCCTTGATCTTCTTGGCTCTTGATCTTGTAATTGGCCCATCTGGAACTTGCAAAAGATCTTTAAGGATAGCTCCACCTTGGTTCCCATCATTCCCCCTCTCCTCAAAAGGATTCGACCTCGAATCTTCATCTACATCAAAAGGAGAAAGATCAGAAACATTGAAAGTAGCAGACACATTATATTCACCTGGAAGACCCACTTTATATGCATTGTCATTAATTTTCTCAAGAATTTGGAATGGTCCATCTCCTCAAGGATGCAACTTAGTCCGTCTATGGGCTGGGAATCTTTCTTTTCGCATGTGAACCCAAACCCAGTCTCCTGGTTCAAAGATGACACGCCTTCGCTCTTTATTGGCTTGGGAAGCAACCCTTTCATTCTTTTGGGCAATGTGAAGTCGTACCCTCATGAAGTGACTTCACCAACTCCGCCTTCTTTTGTCCATCCAAGCTACTCCTGCCATTAACAAGTAAAGGCATCAAATCTAAAGGAGTAAGTGGATTAAAACCATAAACAATTTCAAAATGAGAGTATGAAGTCGTTGCATGCATGGTCCTCTTATATGCAAACTCTATAAATGGCAAACAATCCTCCCAAATCTTTAAATTCTTATGAACAACAGTGCGTAAAAGCTGAGTTAAAGTCCTATTAACTACTTCAGTCTGACCATCAGTCTGTGGGTGACAAGTAGTGGAAAATAAGAGTTTAGTACCTAATTTTCCCCACAACACTTTCCAAAAGTAGCTCAGGAATTTAACATCCCTATCAGAAACAATGCTCCTGGGCACACCATGGAGTCGCACTATCTCCCTGAAAAATAAGTCAACTATGCTTGTGACATCATCTGTTTTATGGCAGGGAATGAAATGTGTCATCTTGCTAAATCTATCCACAACCACAAAAATAGAATCTCTACCCCTTTTTGTCCTAGGCAGCCCTAAAATAAAGTCCATAGATATGTCTACCCATGGCTCACTAGGAACAGGTAAGGGTGTATATAACACATGTGGCAAAACCTTGAATTTGGCCTTTCTACATGTGATGCACCTGCTACAAATGCAATTGATGTCTCTTTTCATCTTAGGCCAAAAGAAATGCTCATGCAATATGTCTAAGGTTTTCTTGACACCAAAGTGTCCCATTAATCCCCCACCATGTGCCTCACGCACCAATAGCTCACGCATAGAACAACTAGGTACACACAGTTTGTTTTCTTTAAACAAGTAGCCATCATGCTTGTAAAACTTACCAAATGCCGCCTTATCACATGCCATATACACATCAGAAAAATCAGTGTAATCGGCATACATGTCTTTTACATATTCAAACCCAAGCATTTTAGCGCTCATAGAAGTAAGAAGTGCATACCTCCGGGATAAAGCATCAGCAACAATATTCTCCTTACCTTGCTTGTAACGGATGACATATGGAAAGGTCTCAATGTATTCCATCCATCTGGCATGCCTCTTATTCAACTTACCTTGACCCTTGAGATGCTTCAACGATTCATGATCGGTGTGGATCACAAATTCCCTAGGCCACAAGTAGTGCTGCCAAGTCTCTAATGCACGAACAAGAGCAAAAAGCTCTTTGTCATAAGTAGGGTACTTCAGGGATGCCCCACTTAGCTTCTCACTGAAGAAGGCGATCGGTCGCCTATCCTGCATCAAAACGGCTCCAATCCCTAATCCTGAGGCATCACATTCAATCTCAAAAGCTTTGTTAAAATCAGGTAATGCTAACACGGGTGCAGAGCACAACCTTTCTTTAATAGTGGCAAAAGCATTCTCTTGATTAGCCCCCCAATGAAACCCAACATTCTTTTTAATGACTTCAGTGAGTGGTGCAGCAATGGTGCTAAAGTCTTTAACAAAACGCCGATAAAAGCTAGCTAGACCATGAAAGCTTCTTACCTCAGTGACGCTCTTTGGCGTTGGCCACTCCCTAATGGCCTGGACTTTCTCTTCATCCACTTCAATACCCTTTGTACTAACAACATATCCAAGAAAAACAACTTTCTCCATGCAAAAGGTACATTTCTTGAAATTAGCATACAACTTTTCACATCTCAACACATTAAACACATATTTCAAATGCTCAATATGTTCATGTAAGTCCTTGCTGTACACTAGGATATCATCAAAGTACACAACCACAAACTTGTCAATGAATGCACGTAGGACATGGTTCATTAATCTCATGAAAGTACTGGGCGCATTTGTAAGTCCAAATGGCATAACCAACCATTCATAAAGCCCATACTTAGTCTTAAAAGCAGTTTTCCATTCATCACCCTCTTTCATTCTAATTTGATGGTACCCACTTTTAAGATCAATTTTACTGAAAATACAGGAGCCATGCAATTCATCGAGCATATCATCTAATCTAGAAATGGGATGGCGATACTTTACCATGATATTATTAACTTCCCTGCAATCAACACACATCCGCCACGTCCCATCCTTCTTAGGCACTAGAAGCACTGGTACTGCACATGGGCTCATGCTCTCTCTCACGTACCCCTTGCTCATCAAATCCTCAACTTGCCTCTGAAGCTCCTTTGTCTCATCTAGATTACTTCTATAAGCTGGTCGGTTTGAAATAACAGCCCCGGGCACAAAATCAATCTGGTGCTCAATGCCTCTAATAGGTGGCAACTCATTAGGCATTTCCTCTGGGAATACATCCTCAAACTCCTGCAATAAAGAAACAGCCAAACTAGGAAGAGGCTGGTTAGTTTCATCAAGATTAAGATAAGACTCTTTATAAACAAGAAAAATCATAGGGCGATCTGCGAAGAAAGCCCTCTTAACCTCACTTTCTCTTGCATAGAAACTCACTTTTGTCTTTCCTTTTCTCTCGGCAGACTCTCTTTCTTTTTCACTCTTTCTTTTTTGCTCATTTTCACTCTCACTCTTTCTTTTTTGCTCAATCTCTTTTTCACTCTTTCTTTTTTGCTCAATCTCCTTTTCACTTTTTCTTTTGTTATCACTCTCATTTGCACTCTTATTTTTTTTGACAACCTCACTTTTTAGTTTCAATTGGTCCTCATAGACCTGTCTTGGAGTTAAAGGAGCAAGCTTGATTGTGTTGCCCTCTTTTGAAAAGCTGTACATGTTTTTAAATCCATCATGTATCACTCTTCTATCATACTGCCATGGCCTCCCCAACAAAATATGGCCAGCATGCATAGGCACCACATCACAAAGCACTTCATTTTGATACTTCCCAATGGAAAAAATAACTAACACTTGTCTATCCACCCTAACCTCCCCACAATCATTCAACCACTGTAACTTGTATGGTCGAGAATGTTTCAAGGTAGGTAAATTCAATTTTTCAACTAAAGTAGTGCTAGCAACATTAGTACAACTCCCCCCATCAATGATCATACTACATACCTTGTTATTGATGTGGCATCTAGTATGAAAAATGTTCTCCCTCTGTTGCTCTGCATCATCCATCTTAATTTGTGTGTTGAGAGCACGCCTGGCAACAAGGGACTCACCTGTTACGGGGTATTCTACTCCATCATCATCACTAGCATCCTCCAACTCGGGTATCTCATCACTATCATCCTCACTTGCAGTCATCACCTCCCCATTGTCACGCATAATCATCACACGTTTGTTTGGACATTGAGAAGCGATGTGCCCTGAACCCAAACACTTAAAACATTTAATATCTCTATTTCTAGAAGGTTGGGATGCTATCTTGGGTTTGTTGCTAGTTCCTTCTTCTTTCCCTCTAGGTGGTTCGGTCTTTGCCTTTGTTACAGCTCGATCATCTTTCTCCCACTTTGGTTTCCAAGGAGTGCTAGAAACCGAAGTGTACCTTGATGTCCCTTTCCTCTTTAATTGCCTCTCCACCTTCATAGCCATGTGCACCATGTCTTCTATTTCTACATAATGTTGCAACTCAACCACATTGGCTATCTCCCTATTCAAACCACACAAAAATCTAGCCATAGTGGCCTCCCTATCCTCCTCTACATTTGCCCGTATGATGGCCATCTCCATCTCCTTATGGTAGTCATCCACACTCCTAGACCCCTGTGTAAGATTTTGTAATTTCTGGTAGAGGTCCCTATAGTAGTGGCTAGGTACAAATCTCCGCCTCATGAGAGCTTTCAACTCTCCCCATGTCTCGACAAGCCTCTCATAATTCCTCCTTCTATTGGTCACTAATTGATCCCACCAAATAATAGCATAATCAGTGAACTCAATTACTGCCAACTTCACTTTCTTCTCCTCTAAATAGTTATGACAATCAAATATCAACTCTATCTTCTTCTCCCATTCTAAATAAGCTTCAGGGTCAATTCTACCTTGGAAAGATGGTATTTTCATTTTGATGTTCTCAAGGTTTCTATCCACTCCATCACGACCCCGTGGGTTTCCCCTAAATCCTCTTTCACGCCTGACTTCTCTACGCCTACCCATCCCAACTTCAGATATTAGGTCTTCCTCATCCTCGCTATCTCCTACACCTTCATACTCATGTTCTCTTCTAGGTTCACGTTTCCTCCAATCTCTCCCATCATGCAAATTTTTAATTACTTCATCTTGTTGATCCATCATATCTCTCACTTCCCCTAATATCATGTTCAACCGTTCAAACTGTTGTTGCATGGCCTGCAACACAAAGGAGTTTTCTCTCATCCCCTTTGGTGATGAGTCACTTTTATGAGACATCGTACGTGGTTGACAAAAACAAATGTTAGTGAAAAAGACCTCACACGCTCTCCCTTACGTGTTTACACTCGAATAAGGGCACTCCACTCGTGTTTCACTCTTAATTGGCTTTTTTTTTTTTTTTGATAATGGTCTCACACTCTCTTAACTTTTACCTCAAGAGATTCCCCTCTCAAGTTCTTTAAGAACTAATTGAACTTCAAGTAAGATAATACAACCTTGTTTTATCTCAACTAGTAATTATCCAATAAACAAAACCAAGAGACAGACGGAAGGAAAAGAAAACAACAAGAGAATCAAGGGACATATAGGAATGGAAGGGTAACTATAAGGCAAGATACTGACTATAATGATGTATGCAGCCCCTTTGAAAATAAGACTCAATAAAAATTCAGATTTTTTTTTCTTTTTTTTTTCACTGATTCAATCACAAACAGCAATATTCAATTGTAATAATCAAACAATTGAATTCAAACACATAAAAATTGGCAAGGAAATAGAAGAGAATCAAAGAAACAACACTCCAAGCACTTGACAAACTTACAGATGTAAGAAACCCCAGAAATTCCCAACTCTATAGATGGTGCAAATTTTGGCAGCCCTCAAACAAGCAATTTAGCCACCCAATGTTGATGAACATGAAACCAAAAAGATAGAGTAATCTGGCAACCCTAGCAAACGAATTTCTGCACTTTTTTTTTTTTTTTTT
>QGSO01000532.1:22397-102628 GCA_011037825.1 Carya cathayensis
CCTCTCAAATGAGGCTATAAGTTGTTTAAATAGACAACCCCCAAAAACCCTAATGAAAGCGCTCGGGTACTGTAGCGTGAACAGTGTCGTACGCCGCGCTACAGTAACTTCTAAACCCTAGTTAAATTATAAGTTTCCAAATAAACCCTTGGCCAAAATACAAGGTCTTCCTAAAGAAAACCCTAGTCCATTAGAAATAAGACATATGTGGGCCAAGCATCCTCAAGCCCACTTCTTCTAAACTATTAATAAAAGCCTTTAAACAAATTGAGAGTCTTAACAACAATAGGCCCTATCTCTAAGTCATGTCTTCCATAGCTTGTATCAAATGGATCAAAACCGGTTCTTCTTCCTTCAAGCCCATCTTGAGTATTGGTCCCTTCCTAGCTTCTTCCCAAGTGGATTGCACCAATCCTTGCATTGCTTCCTTGATCTTCTTGGCTTTTGATCTTGTAATTGGCCCATCTGGAACTTGCAAAGGATCTTTAAGGATAGCTCCACCTTGGTTCCCATCACATTTCATTTGGGGATGAAAATGATTTGCACTGTCCTGGCACTTTAAAAGAATAATAGTAGGACTGTAGAGACCCTTGGCTCCACCTTCATCAGATATCTTTGATGTCTGATGATATAGAGGATCCACCGAAATTGCAACTAAAACATCAGGAATACAAATCAGAAATTCAAAGAGGAAAACATATGAGAAATTGGAGGTTAGAAGGAGGATCTGCAGAAGCACTTGCATGAGTTTGCAACAGTAGTTTAACCCACTAATGCCATGTAATAAAAAAACCCACCTTCCTCTCGGAATTTTTCTTAGAATGAGTCATGTCCGGCCCATTGTCAACATTGTTTCCATCTGGAACAGTTTCTGTTACAAAAGCATAATGATCATAGGAATCTAAGTGAAATGCTTAAGCATAGATCTCTCTTTGCCAAAAAATGCTGAATTTAGTACATAACATGAAGTGATAAAAAATTAGTAGATAACATTAATGTGTTAAAAGACGTGTATAGATACTTCTAATATTGCATTGAGAGATTTAATACAAATTGCAGTTCTGCAATACTCTTAATGACCAAGTTACCATTTTACTTGACTACAACTAAACTTGATTAGTCGATACATGAATTGACTATGGGAAAACAAACGGAACCAAATTATGATTGAACATTAACTATAGCCCTCAGCCAACATTGTTCATCTTCTATACCAGCTCGACTGATCCCACCCAAGGCCTTATATGCCTCTCTGAGTGCTAATTAAAGAACTAGATACATCGTCAAAACTGATATTTTCCTTCTCATACAATAGAGTAGTAATTAAATGCTGATATGTATCAGGCAAGGAATTTAACAAAAGTAAAGCCTTATCTTCATCTTGGATTTCAACATCCAAGTTTAATAAATCAACGAGAATTTGATTGTAACTATTCATATGATTATTCTCGTTGTGTGTGTGTGTATACGATGAAGAATAAAGATGAAGTGCTACAAATCTTCCTTGATTGGAAGAAAATGATTGAGACTCAGACCGGCAGAAAAATCAAGCGGCTCAAATCTGATAATGGAGGTGAGTACACTTCAGACCCCTTCATGGAAGTATGCCGAAGAGAGGGAATTGTCAGACACTTCACAGTACGAGGTACATTACAAGAGAACGGTGTAGCAGAACGGATGAATCATACTTTACTAGAGAAAGTGCAATGTATGTTGCTCAATGCTGGATTCAGTAAACAATTTTTGGGCTGAAGCTGTGACATATGCTTGCCATCTCATCAACCGACTACCCGTAGCTGCCAATGATGGGAAAACACCCATTGAAATGTGGAAAGATACACATGCTACTGATTATAACTTTTTACACATTTTTGGATGTCCTACTTACCATCATGTTAAAGAAAGTAAGTTTGATCCTAGAGATAAGAAAGTAAAATTCTTAGGCTTTATACTAGTGTAAAAGGGAATAGGCTTTGGTGCATAGTGTTGCCCAGATGACTAACACAAGAGGGGGCTGAATTGAGTTGTATTTAAAAAAAAATAACAATTATAAATCAAATATACAATATAAAATATAAACAAAATATGAAACAATAATAAATATAAAGAGTAAGGGTAAGAGAGAAGCAAACTCAGTATATTAACGAGGTTCGGCCCCACTGCCTACGTCCTCGCCTCAAGCTACCCTTTGAGGATCCCCGAATTCACTATTCAATCTCCTTCAGGTGGAGATAGAAACCTATTACACCTTTGAACAACACCGCTACAAAAGATCCGTGTAGAACACCCTCTACACTTGCAATCACCTTACACGTGGTGATTCAACGATTCTCTGTGTAGAACACTTTCTACACGCACAAGGGTTGTACACACCATTTTACTGATACAAGAATTGATAGCGGGTAGGATATCAGAAAACACTCCTTAATGAGTGAAATAAAAACAATACAGCACAAACTATATCTCTCAAAATGAATAAGGGTTAAGGCTCAATGCTTAGAGAAGAGAGAATGAAAGCTTAGAATGAGAGTTGTATGCTCTTGGTGTTGTGAATGTGAAGCTCTCAAATGATCTATTTATAGGCATATGAGACTTCATATTCAAATTTAAAAAGATTCACATGTCAAAAACATCATCATTCATTTTTCAAAAATTTCAAACCTAATCTTTTTACTTTTTGCATATGACAAAAGGAGCACACTTTGCTTTTCAAAAATTTCAAACCTAATTTTTTACTTTTTGCATATGACAAAAGGAGCACACTTTACTTTTCAAAATATTCAAACAAAGGCATCTTCCTTTTGCATAAGTCAAGAAAAGCATCAATCACTTTTGAAAATATTCAAATAAAACATGCACATGTGAAAGATGACAATCAATCATCTTTAATATTTTCAAAGTTCAAACCTTTAATCATGCCATGCACATGTGAAAGATGACAATCAATCATCTTTAATATTTTCAAAGTTCAAACCTTTAATCATGTCATGCACATGTGAAAGATGACAATCAATTATCTTTCAAAATTTTCAAATTTAATTTTCAAAATATTCATGCACATGTAGAAAATGTATTTTAATGCTTTATGATAAAATATTAATTTTGAGCCTTAATCATAATTTCGAATTTTGAAGAGATTTACAACATTACTCTATGACTTTAATGTGAATTTTGTTCCCTTCTTGCTCATGCTTGGTTTCTTGATGTGCTTGACTCCATTGTGTAGATAACTTGAGATTGAGACTCCTTTATTCTTTGAATTCATTTGTTATCATCAAAATTCACGTGTAGATGTATAATTACACAAAACTTGAAACCTTAGGTTCAACACATAGAGTCAAAAAAGGTAATCATCAACAGAGATGTTACTTTCAACAAATCTGAGATGCTTAAGTCACATAACCATAAAGATTCCAATGAATGCAGTTATGATAGCAAAATATCAGATGATTCGTAGAATGTGAAGTTTATTACTTCAAAGAATTTGAGAAAGCATGGATAAGATAAGGTTGATAGTCCAGTCACAGTACCTCCATGTCAACCATAATCAATAGCAACCAACAGGTCGAGACGAGAGAAACGTGTGCTAACACGTTTTGCAGACTATGTGACATATGCATTACCAGCTGAAGGGGGTGAGATCCCAACCACTTACAAAGAAGCCACATAGTCTAGTGAACAAGTTGAATAGACAAAGGCGATGAATGAATAGATGCAGTCTCTTCACCAGAACCAGACTTGGGAGCTTGTGCTGCTTTCACAAGGAAAGAAGACAATTAGCTGTAAGTGGATCTTTAATCCGAAAAATGATCAAGCTACTAAAAATGGATTGCGATACAGAGCTAAGTTTGTAGTCAAGGGCTACGCTCAGACAGAGGGAATTGACTATAGTAAAGTATTCTCTCCTATTGTGAAGCATTCATTCATTCAAATATTTCTACCTTTGGTTGCACAATATGATCTTGAGTTAGCACAGTTTGATGTGAAAACATATTTCTTACATGGTGATCTGGAAGAGGAGATTTATCAATCTCAACTAGAAGGTTTTAAAGAAGCTGGAAAATAAAATTGGGTATGCAGTCTGAAGAAGTCACTGTGGCAATGGTATAAGCGGTTTGACTGCTTTATAATGGATCTAAAATACACTCGTTGTCAATACAATCACTGTGTATATTTCAGAAAACTTGCAAATGGATCTTCTATTTATTTGCTTTTATATGTAGATGATATGTTAATTGCATGTAAAAGATAGGGGGAGATAAATAGTTTAAAAACTCAGTTAAGTCATGAGTTTGAAATAAAAGATCTGGGAGAAACACGAAGAATATTGGGGATGGAGATCAGCAGAGATAGGGTGAAAAGTACATTCACCTTACTCAGAAGCATTATCTGAAGAGAATACTGCAACGCTTCAACATCGACTCGAAGACGAAGCCGGTGAGTACTCCTATGATCCCATATTTCAAGTTTAGTGCATTGCAATCTCCTAAAGATGATGAAGAGCGAGACTACCTGAGGAATGTACCATATGCGAGTATTGTTGGAAGCTTAATGTATGTCATGGTGTGTACACGACCTGATATCTCCCAAGCCGTTAGCTTAGTTAGTCGCTATATGCATAATCCTGGAAAGGTTCATTGGCATGCGGCTAAATGGATTCTATGGTATATTTTAAGGACCGTAGATGCTGGTTTGAAGTTCGAGAAAAGTGAAGATAGTCTAGTAACTTGATATGTTGACTCAGACTATGCAGGTGATCTTGATGACAACTAGATATGTCTTCATTATGGCAGGAGGACCAATTAGTTGTCAATCAACTTTGCAATCTACAATTGCACTATCATCCACTGAGGCTAAATATATGGCTGTAACAAAAGCCGTGAAAGAAGCCATTTGGTTACAGGGATTGGTAATAGATTTGGGCTGTAAGCCACAAGAGGTTACCGTTTACTATGACAGTCAAAGTGCAATTTATTTGGCCAAGAATCAAGTATATCACTCTCGAAAAAAACACATAGATGTCCGATTTCACTTTGTACGTGAAATATTTGAAGAATAGGACATCAAACTTTAGAAGATTGGCATTGAAAATAATTCAGCAGATATGTTAACGAAGTCGTCACAGGGATCAAGTTTCAATACTGTTTAGAATTGATCAATATTGTATACTATTGAGCACCCTCGGGTGCATTGGAGCGCATTCGATAGCAGAAGTCTCTCATATCAAAGAATTAGGTGCATTCATCTGAAAAATGAATCAATTTATAAACATCCTAGTATGGCATAATTGGGTGGAGGGGGTGATTGTTGAAATCCCCCCAAGTATGTGCATACCCACATGTAGCCACCGAAAGTTATTTGTTGTATTAGGAAAGCCAAGTCTTCTACACCAATTTATGGTCATAAGCACCGAATTTCCTTTAGTCAGCAATTGTAGGTGCCCTATTCTATAAAAGGAGAGCTCAGTTGTGTAAATCAGTGTGGGCAAAACTCAGATAAAGAGAGGACATGAGAGAGAAATTTGTTGAGTGTTGTAATCTCATACAAACTCAGTAAAAGAGGCTCCAGTGGACGTAGGTAATTTTGCTGAACCACTTAAATATCGTCTTGTGTTATTTTGAACAGGCTAGAGACGCAACAAAATCTGCATTTTAGTTGTTTACTATGGCTTACGGTGTCCAAAAATTTGGACATAAAAATGGTCCAGATGAAAATAGCTTCCAAACTGCATTTGAATCTGGAAGAAAGTTCAGGAGCGGATGGAATGGCTATTCAACTTTATCGAAGACTAAAGGAGGAAAGTTTGCTCCTCATTCTCGATGATGTTTGGGAGAAAATTGATTGGACAAATTGGGTGTCCTACGGCCTGAAGAACATAGGGGTAGTAAGATTATATTGACGTAGATCTTTGGATGTTTGTAGGGACATGGTTACTGATGTTGAAGTTAAAATGATGGTTTTGAGGGATGAAGACGCTTGGCAACTATTTAGTCGGTATGCAAGGGATGTGGTTAGTTCCGAACATATCGCCCCATTTGCGAAGGAAATTTGTAAAGAGTGAGGGATTGCCTTTGGCCATCATTACCATGGGAGTTGCTATGAGAGGAAAGATTAAGGGATTGTTTGGATAATGAGATTAGATGATATGATTTTATATGAAAGTTGAATAAAATATTGTTAGAATATTATTTTTTAATATTATTATTATTTTGAGATTAAAAAATGCTAAATGCAATCGGCAGTTACTACCGACGTGTAATCGCTACTTCATTAAAATGAGAAACAAATATCAATAGACCAAATGGGAAAAATAGGACTGAGTGAAACGGTGTGTTTCAATTAGTTTGTCAAAACACACCATTTTGACACAATGGGAGCCTCTGGCACTTCTCCCTTCTCCGTGTGTCCCCTTCTCTCTAACCCTAATACCATTGATGTCCCTCTCCTTCCTGAAGCTAGCGACCTTTGCCCCGTACAATGTGGGGGACAAGTTTTCAACCCTGCCCCCCACCCTGGTGTCGGGAGGCGGGGTCAAAAACTTCATCAGCCTCGCCCCTCGCCTAGGCCAACCCGTTGGGTCTAAAAATTATTTTTGTGTTCAAAAAATTATAATATAATTTAAATTATAAATTAAAATTTATAAATTCAAAAAAATTTAAACTCATTAGAGTTATATTTTGAATTACCTTGACCTCCTAGGTTAACATTTATATAGGAGATCAAGGCAATACAATAATCATACTTAAGCAATATGAGACTTACTATTAAGGTTGGAGTCGGAGTCGGAGCGGAGCCTATAGATGTCGGAGTCGGAGTCGGATTCGACCTCCGACAAAGTCAGAGTCGGTGTCGGAGGTTGACAATACCGACTCCGACAAGTCGGTGCTTAGCCCTAGATCATGTATTCCAAGGTTTTTTGTCCATTACTTTTTGGGTTGTCCTTTACTTGGAAAGGGTTTAAGCCCTAAACCTAAGTGGGCATTGTTAGGAGCTAAATTTCAAACCAACTTTATAGCCTTGTAAATAGGATAGGTTCGAGTGAGTGAATGTTGAACTTGTTTATTTTAGCTCTCACTGAAGTGCAGCTTTTGGATAGTTATAACCTGCCTTCTAGGTTTAGGGCTTAACCCTTTTTTTTGGGCAAGGTTGGACATGGGTCTGGCTGTGCTGGACCCTGGTGAATCTGTATAGATATAAATTCTTTGTTTTAAGAGGCGCAAATGAAATTTAGCCGTATGGGTATTTGCATCCGGCTTCCTATATTATCTTTTTAGCTATATTTTGAAGAAAAACTAGCAAAACCATCTTGCATCTGTATTCTCATTTTAGAGGCGAAACCGTAGCAAAGTTTAAAGTTATTTTATTATTTTTTATGACTTTTTGTTTCTTCATTTATTTAAATATTTTATTCTCACAATGAAAGTTATTTTCTTTTTCATTTTATACTCAATTAAATCAATGAATTAGTTGCGTTTTATTTTATATTGTTTTTTATTTTGTTTGGTCATGCTTTTGTTATTGTAAATGACTCTTTTATTCCTATTTCAATCCTCTTTTAACCATCTAACATTAATTACTTATATTATATTAAAGGTTTTTTCTACGTTATTTATCAATTTTTTACTACTGCTAAATTTCTATGAGCGAAGTAATTTCCATCGTAAACGCTAGGTAAAGTGCAATATCCAAGCAAGACAAGTCTTGGTAAGGTACAAGTATGACGCTTCTTTCTTTTTTCCATCTTCCGTCAGTGATAGTGACCCCTAATAATTAAGTCAGTCCCTCCTGAAGTTTCTCGGCAGTTTTGTTTGTCAATTAAAAAGGTCTCTTTTACTCCCTTGAAAGTCATATTTGCCAACTATCTCAACTCCGTGATAATTTATAGCTATTTGGTATTAGTGACATGTTCGGACTATGCAAGAAAAACTATATAGGGAGGTCTGGAAACGGGGGAAGGGGGGATTTCGAGTACGAAATGAAATAAAAAGGGGGAAACGGAAGAAAGAGTAAACGGCGTTGTTTACATTTTTCCACGTAGGACACGGTTTTCCTGCAGTTCCCTAACCGGTTTCCTATAGAGTTTTTCTTATTAAATTTAGTAGTGCCCTAGCTAAAAGGTCATGTATTAGAGAAATAGATAAAAATATAAAATAAGAATTTGAGTATGATTAAAATAAGATGAAATGAGATGTTTTAAATAGTAATTAATAAAATATTATTATAATATAATTTTTTAAATATTAATTTTGTATTAAGATTTGAAAATATTGAATTGTTTATTATATTTTGTATATAAATTTAATAATATTGTAATGATTAGATAATATGAGATTATTTATTTTTTAGTTTTACCTTGAAGCGTGTTAAGGTCTACAAAGATTTCTGATACCATCTGATATTTTACTAAGAAGGTTGGTTTGTTGGTTGCTCAAGCCTCTCTGACTGTCATTCTAGTATCTAACTTCTGATAAAATGATCAACGGTAAAGATTATTGGTCTGCCATTTCATGCCAGTATGATTGAGGGGGAGTAGGAGCCGAAAGCCCTTTTGTTTTATTTGTCTTTTGCTTTTGTGTTTTGCCCTGTTAATAGCTGCATTCCACGGCTATGAAATCATTGAGATGTAACCAAAACCCCCCCAAAAATAAATGTGATGACCTACAATCCTTCACTGTTCCTGAACGCGACAAATGGGGTTGAGTTATTGATATTATTGGTTTAAAAACACAAGTTTCTTGGTCAAGTTCAGAGCACATGATGTAGAAAGCAAGTTTTTCCATTTCATGGCTGGGAAATTTCTGTGAGGTTTACAAGGGGAAGTCTTAAATCCAAACAGTCTTTTAGTTTAGTAGAGATCGTTGGCAATTTGCCACCGAACTGATAAAAGACATTGTTTTTGACATCCTCGATGCATGGTAGTAATCTTCACCGAAATTCAAAGGACAAGGACAATGCACGTTGTCAATCATGGAACCCACTTATTCTAAGAAATTCTAATTATCAATGAAGGTGAAGGTGCCAGGAAGTTGCACTGACGGGACATGCAATGCACAGATCCTGGCACCTTGGACTGGGTCAACCTTCACCGGTGAAATTACATGGTATGTTCCTTCCATTGATATCTGAGCCGAGAGCTTTTATTGTGATGGAAACTCTGTAATACAGCCTTTTACAGCTCGTGGAACACGATTCTGCACTCTAAAACCACGACCACCAAATGGGAAAAAAATTGGGTTATTTTCTCGGAAAACAAATTCACGACTAACTAGAAAGTGGAACAACTCGACCAATGAAATTTTTCCTTATTTCCAAATTTGATAAGAGTATAAAAGCATCCACCACAAAGGAGCCACCTTGAAAGACAAAATAGGTATGTCATCTTTGTTCAGTCCACAAAGTAAGGCTGCATACATACAGCACGGAAAACAGGCCTGCCATGCGACTGTTGCCCAAAGTCTAAAAAGGACAATAATACACCACCAACTATAGTTCAAACATCAACACCTCTTCTATTTTAGTTCGGCCACCGACCAATAAAACAAACGGCTCTTCGTCAAGTTATTAAAAAAAAAAAACAAATACTGTAAGAATTATTGGAAAACTCATCAGGGCTAGGAGTGACTGAGGAATGATGGGTAAGGCAGCCCGCTGTAGCATAAAAAGTGAGAAAATAACCGATGAATGAGTCAATAATTCTTTTAAGAAATTATACAGTGTCAAAGTACAAAAATCACTCAAGAGTGCCGCCCACGTTTTCCCATGCCCAAGGTTGAGGTATCTCTTATAAGTTAAGAACGTAGTTAGCTGTGTGATAGAATGAAGTTCTTTCCTGAATCCTTTCTGGTCCAAACTCAGTACTTTTCCCGTTACCATGACAGGAAGCCATCGTTCGAATTATCCAAATTCAGTGCATTTTATCTATTTAATTAATTATTCTATACATTTGAGTCATTCAAATCTGAAGTACTGTACACTTCACTTTATTTAAATAATTGTTCTGCAATTTAACCCATATATGATCAAATTCATGCAAAACATCAACTGCTTTCCCTTAAGTCTACATTATAAATGATAGAGCAATGCTACATACAGTCGTGAAATGTGCAAACACCGTGCAATCGCTTTAGAAAAGAATAGGGTTCACGATTAAAAAGTTAATTTTTTTTTTTCATGTGGGTCCCATATTAATTTACTTTTTTCAAAGCGACTGCACACCGCTTACACAACTACAACTGTAAATATCATTTCTCTAAATGATATCATTGGCATTGCCAACTGCTTTCCCTTAAGTCTGCATTATAAATTATATCATTGGCATTGCCAATCAATTGTACTGTATAAAATATAGATGTGATAGGTGAATAGTAACTTTCTAACTTTAAAAATTACTTTAGAGTTATTATAACTCAAAATCTAAATTAAAAGTTCTTAAATTGTCCAATGTAGGTCATTTATATAAAATTTAGCTATATTTTAAATTTCACTGGCATTTGGCTAGTCTAATATCGTTGCCAGTGTGTCTATTTACATATGCAAAATCACATAATTTGAAAATTATCTTTGCCATTTAAAAAAAAACTCTAACATTAGATTATGTATCTTTAAATTAAAATAATAATAAAATATTATTATTAAGATCTACAAATATACAAATATTATTACGAAGGGTGAGAGAGAGAGTAAGTGGAAGGAGAGAGAAAAAAAGTAGTAAAATAAAGAATGAATGGTGAATAGTAGATCTCCAAATATATAGTGATACAAGATACTCTTTATAGAAACCAAAATATTTACGTACACATAATCAAATGTAGTAAATTTAGTAATCTAGTTAGCTAAATATGTATTTACATTTACATATAAACACACAAATGCTAATGCTCTTAGAACATGTCAAAATAATAATTGTTATAAAAAAATTTACTTATCATCTCTACACTACACATCACATATTATACATAATTTTATATTTTTTTATCAAATATGTGGTGTATAGATTATGAGTAGAAGAATTTAATTAGTTTAGAAAGAATTGAATCCAAAAAAAGATTTAAAAAATAAAAAAATATGATGTATGATTTGTAAAGATAATGAGGTGTAAAACCCAAAGGAAATTTTCAGGATGGTATCTTTCCCTTGGTTTCTTTACTAGAAAAAGTGAAATAAACAAATGTCATAATTAAGGAGAGGCAGCGAAAAAGTGTGTTCTTTGACAGTCCTTCGGTTGTGAGTTTTTTCAAAACAAAATTTCAGTCATGGGGTGGCCATTAACAAGCAAGTGGCCATCATTTGGGAGGCCCGATCTGGACTGATGGTCGTTCAAGGCACCCGGGAATGGAATCTATCTCAAAATTTAAAAATATTTAATAGATTGATAAAGGGTGCTTATTGGTATTTTTTTATATTTATTTAAAATAATACAAACACAAATGATTTAAAAATAATACCTATTAGTATCTTTAATGTTTCATAGTGATATGACATGCGGTACATTTCCTAAATGAATAAGGATATTTTGAGCGTTGTGAGTGCTTAAACGTATATTTAGAGTCTACCGATGTATTTTTTATTTATTTTTTTATTATTTTTTTCTTAATGATTAAAAAAGTATTTTTTTAATAATATTGTAAATTTTTTTTATTTTTTTAAAAATATTTAAATATATTAAAAAATGATTGTGATACTCTATTACTCAGAGTGTACCATTCATTTTGACCACATTCACCTTTTTTTTCTACATTTTTTAAATATTTTTTAAAAATAAAAAAATACATCAAAATATTTAAAATTATTTTTTTAATTATTAAGTAAAAATAAAAATAAAAATAAAAAATTTGTGACCAGCGGCCACTTTGAGGGGTATGAGAAGAGGGCATAGTAATGTAAATGTTTTCCATTAAAAACATATATGTAAAAAAAAAAAAGAAAAAAAAATTCTCAAATGCACAAATGAAACACAGCGGGAGTAGCACCGCCCCTAACTATTCTTCAACCCTCATTGATTTAAGAAGAAGTCGCATTTGATTGGATTCTTCGTAAAAGAAAAACAAACTTTTAAAACGCGTATGATTGGATTCCACATTCCACTAAGTAAAAGGACAAAACAAAAACTAGTACTATATTAACATTAATACTATACTAGTAGTTAGTGATTTAATACTAATAGTAATACTATTTTAAAGCACATTTTATATAATATAATTTTTTTATACAACAGATTTTTTTATAGCAGTTTTTTTTTTTAATGAAATTAGCACTTTATTAAAATCAGAAAATCAAACCGAACTAAACCGGTAAAACTAGAAGTATCGGTTTAGGAAAGTAATTGGTGTGGAATCGATTCTTGAAAATGTAAAACCGGTATAATCAGTTTAGTTCTAAAAATTGTACAAAACCGGACCGAATCAGACCGGTTACACTCTTATTGTTTTATTTAAATTTTCTTCGCACCTGGATGTGGGTTGGATATAGTTTGCATCTGGATGAGGTATAAAAGGTGGTAACCATGCATGTAGTTTGGAAAGTTTGAATAAACAAGTCTTGGTATGTCCTAACGCCAAAAAATAATAATAACAAACACAGCGATCTTACACTTAGAAAGACAACTCGACCTGCATATATTGAATATTTGTAACAATATTGTCATACTATGGATTTAAAACATGAGGTGTTAGGGGAGATGCATGTTCTTTTCCTTTCTTCATCTACATTATCCCAATAACAACTAGATCACAAAAGGATACATCAAACAAAATCCAAATAAATTACGTAAATAATGATTTCAACGAAATAAATAATGAAAGGAAAAGTTATCCATAACAAATGAATCTTCACATAAATAAGTAAAATTCCTGACTCCACACAAGTTGTGGTTAGCATCAAGTAGTACCACATTTAATTTCATCAGTACATGTATTTAGTCTACTAATCAACAAAATGGACAAGACATATTTCTAACAAAGCCCTCTCAATCTCCATACTGTTGGAAGAAGTTGCAGATCGATAATCTGCTATTGTCACTTTGCATGTGAAAAACAACTAAAGAGCATTTATATTGGTTTCATTAAAATTATTTTTAAAATTTAATGAAAACTACATTGGATTAATTATTAAATTCATCAAAATAATAATATAATATAATTTTTTTAATAATAATAATTTTAATTTTTTATTATTGAGAGAAAGAAAGGAAAACTTCCCACTCATGCTCGTGCATGGGCCCGCTCAACACATGCTCGTGCCTAGGCTCACAACAATGCTTGCGTCCTCAAACTGTTGGGGGAATAAATGTGAATAAAAAAAATATTTAATTGGTGAACGATAACCCTTCAAATTGGAAATAACCCGTTGATTTATTGTAGTTTAAACTCCTCACTCATCTTTTTGACTATTCAAATGCAACTATGTTCAGATGAAATTTATTATATTTTATATCTGACTTAGCTTTTGATGATACCAACATCAATGCTCTAAGCAGCCCACTATTTTTATTTTTATTTTTCCAATTCAACATGTAGAACTTTATCTCTTACTCGCATTTAATATGCAGCACTTATCTCCACTTCAGTCTATTTTAATTATTCTATATATTTGACTCATCCAAACTTTTTATATTTTTTTTGAAACAATTCAAACCTTAAGTATTATACACTTCACTTTGTTTAACGCGCGACCAATTGCATGCTAAAGAATATCCATCTGCTTTCCCTCAATTCCGCACTAATGACATCATTGGCATTGCCAACAAGTGTTGTTGGGAGAAAATGAATAATTTCAAAGTTATCGTCAGTCCATTTTTTTTTTCTTTCATGTTGTTTTAAATGATTAAAAATGGAACCACTAATAAATTTTTGTATTTAAAACAATTAAAAAAATAAAACACACAAAAAATTATATTGAACTAGCAGTAACTTTGAGGTGGCTAAATGAGAGGCTAAGTAGCATCACCTCGAGAAAATTGACCAAATACATTTTAGTAAGATTTTTTTTTTTTTAGAGAAAATACTTTAGCTATTTTTATTATAAATTAGATATAATATATTATATAAAATCTTGTTAATTTGTAAATTTATTTTTATATAATCTTTTTGTAAGTGTAGCAATACTCATATGACAACAACTTTACAAGCTGCTTAGCAAAATGTAAAAGGATTGGAAGATTAAAGTCTCGTTTGAACACTTAAAAATATTTGTAAATAGTATTAAAATTATTTGTAAATAGTAGTAAAATAGTTTAAATAAAAATATTTTATTAGAATTTTATAAATGAGAGAGAAAATAGTTAATAAAAATATTATAATGTTAAAATATTATATAAATATAATTTTTTTAAAAAAAATAAAAAAGTTATATTGCTTTTTTTAATATTTTTTTAAATTTAAAAAATTGTGATGATTAGAAAGTAATGATTAAATAAAAAATTAAAAATTAAAAATATTTTATATTTAAGTGACGTTTAAAAAAGTATATAATCTCAAGTATGTGTTAAAGCCCAGAGGAACTAAAAAATAAAAGAAAAATTATATTTATCATTTTTCACACTACATATTAATTTTTTTTTAATAAAATGTTAGATATATAGATAATGAGCAGAATAATTTAATTAATTTAAGAAAAAAAATAAAAAATAAAAAAATAATTTGTGATATAAAAGATGATGAATAACAAATCTCAAAATAAAAATGTTAAAGTTTAGAGATAAGCTTGCATGCACACTAGAGATAATTGCAATGAAAGCAGCAAACAAATGCCCCGATGTTGCCATTTCGGTGGTTTCTTCCATAGAATAGTTCCAGCAATAATTGTCATAATTGATTAATGACAGGTTTCGAAAGACATTTTTATTTTCTGCCATTCTTTGAATTTGAGTTTTTTAAAAAGAATAATAATATATGTATAATTTTTTATAATTTTTTTAAAAAACAAATTTTAAATGAGAATATTAATATTAAATGATGTTAATTTTATTAATTATTTTATAAAAATACTTCTCATTTTAAATATAATTATATGAAAATTTGTAAAAATAATTGTATATCTATAATTATAATTTTCTTTTCCGAAAACGAAATTTCTGGGATGTTGTTATTCTAGTGCTTTCTCCACTATAAAAAGTGAAAGCCACAATGGTCAAAAGTAACGAGCCAGCCAAAATGCGTGTTCTTCCCTCTTCGGCATTCTTTGGTTGTAGGGGTGGCAATATGTGATACAATTTGTTAACTTAACATGAATACGACACGATAATAGCGGGTTAGGATTTAGTTTCAACAGGTTTGGGTCAAAACGGATTGACTCGTTAAGACACGATTGCTTAACGGATTGATAACGGGTCAACCCGTTTTGATTCGTTATAACCCGTTATGACACGTTAAGAAAGTTAAAGTTACAATTATACCCTTATACCTAAAAATAAAATTGTTAGAATTTCAATTTCAATATTTTTATTATTTAGATTGTAGTTTTGGATTTATAATTAGTTTTATAATTTTTATAGATATTGTGATTTTAAAATTTATATAAAATTATGTTAAATTTAATCAGGTTAAAAATATTAATTTGGGGGCATATTCAACTCATTTATATAAATAGTTTAAAATGAGTTGTATTGTGTCGTATTAACCTATTTCATAATATTTTCTTAATTTTTTTATTTACTTATAAAAAAACATATTTCGTAATATTTATTAATGGGTCAGAACAGATTGAAACGATACGACACGTTATGTTAATGGGTCGTGTTAGGGTTTGAGATTTAACATGATAAGCTTAACGAGTCAAGTTAAATTTAACCTATATGACCCGTTAATATGATTTGACACAATATAAATACGACCCTTTAACACGATTTACATCCCTATTTGATTTTAAGTTTTTTCAAAGCAAATTTCCGTCATGGGTAGCCGACAAAAAGCCAGGGGTGGCGTGGGGCCTACAACAAGCAAGTGGCTATCCTTTGGAAGGTTCGATCAGGACTGATGGTGGTCCAGAGCTACCCGTGAATGGTATCTCTTTGAAAATTTAAAAATGTTTTTTTTTAATTTAGTTTTTTTTTATAGAAAACATCATCTTCATTAATAATAAGAAGATTATAGACATTTATTAACTCATTTGTTTTATTTTGATTTTTATCATGTAAGTAAATTCTTTTTATTATTTATCATTTACAACACATTTATTTCATTTTCTTCTAAAAAAATATATTGGAAATATTTTTTAACCAATTTTTTCATATTTTGATTTTATTTTTAATTTTTATTTGGATAATATATTTTCTTTTGTATGTATAAAACTGAATTATATTACATTATATATAGAAATATATTTCAAATATAAAAAAATATATATGGATATTACAAATTTATTGGTAGAAAGGGAATATTTAAAAAGAATTAAAAAAGATTATTTAAATGCTATGAAGAAAAAATAAATAAGCTTAGGTATGATATATTATAAAAGTTCTTATGTAAAATAGAAAAAGTGAAGTTTGATTGTGTATTTTAAAAGATATGATAAAGAAACTATTGTGAGTGCTCTCGTACCATTTTCTAATCCATTTTTCCTTCTCTTATATCTATTTAAAAATTGTATTGTTTTACAATTTCAACATATTGTTATTTTAAAAACTTAACTATATTAAAAAATAATTAATTTGGTATTTTTTAAAAAAAATTATAATAAAGCTTCGTTTAAATAATATAAGTGCTTTATCTTATTTCATCTTATAATTATAACTTTTTAAAATTTTCATATAAAATTTAATAAAAAATTAAAATTTTTTAAATCTTAAAATAATAATAATATTCAAAAATAATATTTTAATAAAATTTTATTCAACTTTTAATTTTTATCTTTATCTAACTTATCTCAACTCACCATTTAGATTAGAAATAATCTTACTAAAAGTAATACAGTAAGATATCACTTATGCATGACAAAAGTCGTTTAACAATATAACTATTCCTCAACACTTAATAATAAAGTTGAGAAAAATGTCACTCTTACCGCTCCCGATTGGATACCAATAAATATATTTTTATTTAACAATTAAGAAAATATTTTTAGTAATTTTAAAAAATATTTAAAAATATAAAAAAATAATGAAGAAATAACAATTAAAAAATAAATTTGTTTATCCTTATCGGGACCGTCTCGTGCTACACCCTCGGTGGAATAGCACTGCTCTAAAATTGGATTCTTCAGGAAAAAAAAAAAATAATAATAATAATAATAATAATAAATAAATAAATAAAATTTGACGCGTTTGATTGGATTTACGAAGAAACAGAAACTTTAAAAACGCGTTTGATTGGATTCCACTGCGTAAAAGAACAAAAAAAAAAAAACCATTCTGGGATGGTGTCATTTCCGTACTACTTTCTCCACTAAAAAAATTGTAAGCAATAATTGTCATTTTTAATCAGAAGCTGCGAAACCGAGTGTTCTTGATCAGCAGTTCTTTCGCTGTGAGTTTTTTCAAACCAAAATTTTCAGCATGGAATTCGTGGCTTCGATTGTTAGTGGAGCAGTAGTTGAAACTACTGAGATTCTCTGTGGCTCTATCTATTCTACGATCAAGAACATTGTCAAAGGCCCACAACAGCTTGATGTTTTAGCCAAGATCAAAGCAGTGGAGCATATTCCTGGACCTTCAATTCAAGATCAAACAGCATCAGTAGATTTAGCCAAAACTTGGGCTCTATTGTTTGACAATAGAGTCCAGAGGATTGGTATATGGGGGATGGGAGGCGTCGGCAAAACTAATCTGGTGAGAAATTTGAACAATAAGCTGCTTGAAATGAATTCAAATCATAAGCCTTTTAGCTGTGTACTATGGGTTACAGTGTCCAGAAATTTGGACATAAAAAAGCTCCAGATGGAAATAGCTTCCAGACTGGGTTTTGGTCTGGATGAAAGGACGGAATCGGATAGAATAGCTATTGAACTTCATCGAAGACTAAAGGAGGTAAGTTTTCTTCTCATTCTCGATGATGTTTGGGAGAAAATTGATTTGGACAAATTGGGTGTCCCACGGCCTGAAGATCATAAGGGTTGTAAGATCATATTGACATGTAGATCTTTGGAAGTATGTAGGGACATGGAGACTAATTTTAACGTTCCAATGAGCGTTTTGGGGGATAAAGACGCTTGGCAACTATTTAGGCGAAATGCGACGGATGTGGTTAGTTTCGAACATATCAAACCACTTGCAGAGGCAATTTATAAAGAGTGTAAGGGATTGCCTTTGGCCATCATCACCATGGGAAGAGCAATGAGAGGAAAGACGAAGCCTGAGTTGTGGAAAGATGCATTGAATCAGTTGCGAAGATCAGTGCCTTGTGCGCCAGGCGTGGAGGAGAAGAAGCTCTACAAGCCTTTGAAGTGGAGTTACGACTCATTAGAAGGTAAAGACTTGAAAACTTGTTTCCTTTATTGCTCTTTGTTTCCAGAGGACTTCTCAATAAAAATAGATGAACTAGTATGGTACTGGCTAGCGGAAGGTTTGATAGATGAACGAGAAAACTATGAGGTTTTCTACAGTCGAGGAATTGCTTTGATTGAAAATTTGAAGGACGCCTGTTTGTTGGAAGATGGTCCCAGGAAGGGCACCGTGAAGATGCATGATGTTGTTCGTGATGTTAGCGTATGGATTGCATCAACTTGCAGCGAGGATGGAAGTAAATCCCTCGTTCGTACAGGGAAAGGGTTGAAAGAGATTTCAGCTATTGAGCTATCAAATTCTCTCGAAAGAGTTTCTTTCATGGATAACGATTTAGAAAGACTACCTGATGATTCTGTGATTCCATGTTCAAATGCATCAACTTTGCTACTACAAAATAATCGTCGCCTTGACCGAGTTCCTGCGAGATTTTTGGAACGATTTAAAGCACTGAGAGTCTTGAATTTCAGTCGGACCTACATCAAGTCATTGCCTGATTCTCTTCTTCAACTGGATGACCTCCGTGCTCTTTCTTTTGAGTAATTGCAAGGATCCGAAGAATTGCCCCCGCTGGAAAGGCTCAGTTAGACTTCAAGTGCTTGATCTCTCTAGGACTGGTATCAGAGAATTGGCCAAAAGGGTTGAGAGCAACTCAGCAACTTAAGGTATCTAAACTTATGCAAGACTCGCCGAATGAAAGTGGTTCAAGCTGGAGTCATATCCAAGTTGTCTAGATTAGAAGTTCTGGACCTGTCACACAGTGGCTACATTTGGAAAGTGAAGGGAGCGGTACAAGAGGAGGAAGCTTGTTTTGAAGAGCTCCACTACCTGGAGCGGTTACAAGTTTTATCCATCAGATTGGAACGGAACCCGCGTTACACTCCCCAAGATACAATTTTTTCTTGGATAAATGGATTAAAAGCATTCGAAATTAGCGTTGGACCGCTGGACTATTCTTTTTCAGGTATTTTCTAAGATCTTTTTAATTTTAAATATCATTCACATAAAATTATTTTTTAATTTTTAATCTAATTATGATTTAAAAAAAAATTAAATAAAACATAAAAAATCGTATTTTTTTAANTCATTCTATCGTTATGGAAAAACAGAACTCAGGTCAAGAAGTGATGTATTTTTTTTTGGTATCCGATAGGTGAAAATGATCATTTTTTATAAAAACTCAGAGCCTTCAATCACGTTTGTCAACAACATCAGGCGATTGTTTAAATCTCCAGCCGCATTAAATTCATAGAGTTAGGCCTCGAGGCTTTGCAGCACTTGTTGGGTCATGGACGGCTCCTTTTTTCAACTATCTACAGTGTCTATTAACGTACCGTTTTCTTTAGTCCATTTGCTTGCTGCCGATCCTTTTTAATGATGCCAAAAGGGGAATAAGTTTTAGACTAGAACATTAACATTATTTAAATTTCTAAACTTATTATATATGCTTGGAATTATATTTATATTTATGTTTGAAAAACTAACGCACATTCTCAGGGGGAGCTTAAGTATTAATACAAGTTTCAGGTTCTATCAAGTATTTGTCATCATCAAAATGGGGGAGATTGTTGAATCTAAGGTTTCAAGTTTTGTGTAATTATATATCTACACATGAATTTTGATGATAACAAATGAATTTAAAGAATGAAAGAGTCTCAAGCTCAAGTTGTCCACACAATGGAGTCAAGCACATCAAGGAACCAAGCCTGAGCAAGAAGGGAACAAGTTCACATTAAAGTCATAGAGTAATATTGTAAATCTCTTAAAAATTCAGAATTAGGATTAAAGCTCAAAAATTAATATTTTATCATACAGCATTAAAATATATTTTCTACATGTGCATGAATATTTTGAAAATTAAATTTGAAAATTTTGAAAGATGATTGATTGTCATCTTTCACATGTGCATGACATGATTAAAGGTTTGAACTTTGAAAATATTAAAGATGATTGATTGTCATCTTTCACATGTGCATGTTTTATTTGAATATTTTTAAAAATGATTGATGTTTTTCTTGACTTATGCAAAAGGAATATGTCTTTATTTGAAAATTTTGAAAAGTAAAGTGTGCTCCTTTTGTCATATGCAAAAAGTAAAAGATTAGGTTTGAAATTTTTGAAAAGCAAAGTGTGTTCCGTTTGTCATATGTAAAAAGTAAAAGATTAGGTTTGATTTTTTTGAAAAGCAAAGTGTGCTCCTTTTGTCATATGCAAAAAGTAAACAAATTAGGTTTGAATTTTTGAAAAGTGAATGATGATGTCTTTGGCATGTGGATCTTTTTAAATTTGAATATAAAGTCTCATATGCCTATAAATAGATCATTTGAGAGCTTCACATTCACAACACCAAGAGCATACAATATTCATTCAAAACTTTCATTCTCTCTTTTCTAAGCATTGAGTTTTAACTCTTATTCATTTTGAGAGATATAATTTGTGCTTGTATTGTTCTTATTTAACTCATTGAGGAGTGTTTTCTGATAACCTACCAACTATCAATTCTTGTATCAGTAAAAGGGTGTGTATAACCCTTGTGCGTGTAGAAAGTGTTCTACACAAGGAATAGTTGAATCACCATGTGTGAGGTGATTGCAAGTGTATAGGGTGTTCTACACGGATCATTTGTAGCGGTGTTGTTCAAATGTGTAATAGGTTTCTATCTCCACTTGAAGGAGGTTGAATAGTGAATTCGGGGATCCTCAAGGGGTAGCTTGAGGCGAGGACGTAGGCAGTGGGGTCGAACCTCATTAACATACTGAGTTTGCTTCTTTCTTACTCTTACTCTTTATATTTATTTCTGTTTTATATTTTGTTTATATTTTATATTGTATATTTGATTTATAATTGTTATTTTTTTTTAAATACAACTCAATTCAACCCCCTCTTATGTTAGTCATCTGGACAACACGAAAAATTGCCCCCAATGGAAAGGCTCAGTAGACTTCAAGTACTTGATCTCTCTTATACTGGTATTAGAGAATTGCCAAGAGGGTTAGAGCAACTCAGCAACTTGCATCTAAACTTATGCAAGACTCGCCGACTGGAAGTGGTTCAAGCTGGAGTCATATCCGAGTTGTCTAGATTGGAAGTTCTGTACCTGTCAGACAGTGGCTACATTTGGAAAGTGAAGGGAGCGGTACAAGAGGAGGAAGCATGTTTTGAAGAGCTCCAATGCCTGAAGCGGTTACAAGTTTTATCCATCAGATTGGAACGGAACCCATGCTACACTCCCCAAGATACAATTATTTCCTGGATATATGGATTAAAAGCATTCGAAATTAGCGTCAGACGATCCAGGTTCTCTCTTTTAGGTAATTACTTAAGATCTTTTAATTTTAAATATCATTCACATAAAATTAATTTTTAATTTTTAATTTTTTTATCTAATTATTATTTTTTTAAAAAAATTAAATAAAACATAAGAAAATTTTATTTTAAAAAAAATTATATTTAAATAATTTTTTAATTTTATAATAATTTTATTCAACAATTTCTTTCTACTCTTTCAAAATTAAATAAAATATATTTATTTAAAATATTTTATTAATACTTACAAACTATTTTGTGATGCATTTATGCTCCATATGGACTATTCTAATCGATATTTTGAAGATCTACAAGTACGAGACCTATGTCTACTCTCGGATGTCCAAAGATGCGTTACTATGGATGGCATTGATATCTTGGGAGGACAGATCGGGTGCTTGTTGAATAATGCAAGTTATCTACACTTACTAACTTGCGGAGGACTGAATGAGACGCTACAAAATTTGGTCATTAACAGTGTTGGCAGAAGCTTTACATATTTAAAAAGGCTTGAGATTTCTATCTCTAACTGCTGTTTTCAGACTGGAGGATGTGCAGCACAGTATGACCTACTACCCAATTTGGAGCAACTTGGTCTGATACAAATGAACGGCGTTGAAAGCATTTCAGAACTAGTCAACCTTCTCGGGCTGAGATTTCAGAAACTGAAAACAATAAATGTGTTTGACTGTGGGGAGATGAAATATCTTCTCTCCCTGGAGAACTCCAATATTCGCACAATGCCAAACCTAGAAGAAATCGTGGTATTCGATTGTGACAAATTAGAAGAGCTCTTCAATTATCTTCCATTGCAGATCAATATGGCTCCAGATCCTATTACTCCAAAACTAAAGAACTTGTATTTGGGGTACCTTCCCAAATTAAGGAATCTCTGTCGGGACGAAATGACCTGGCTGGGTAATAAAGTGAAGGTTGAGGTAATCGAGTGCGATCTTCTGAGCACTAAGCAATAATAAGATGGAAACTAGTTGGAGGAAACACATCGGAGCCACATGCAACCACAGGCGAAACTAACTAATATTTTACGTGTTTTTGTTGGAGTGAGGTGTGCAATATATATTATATGTATAATTTTCTAGAAGTTTTTATATATTAAGTGTGCCTGTCTATATATATAAGATAAATTTTATGTATTTTGATGTATTAATTTCGTGAGTGACATTTGTTGTAAGAGAAATTGTATTTGCAGTTCCTATTTAGGCTTTTTATTAAAAAAGAAAAAACATCATTTTAGGAATAATATTTTAATAATTTAAAAGAATTTTAAACATAAAATTGTCTATGCATGTATTGCTAATTTTTTTTCTTAATCTCAATGTTATTTTTGTAAAATAATATTATTTTTATGACTATATTTTATATAAAAAAAAACTCCTCATAATTGTAAAATAGCTTTACAAAATAGTTATTTTTATCATTATTTTACACAAATTAGACTCGTGAATAATAGCACGTGGCAGTTCAGAATCTCAACAACCGACATCCAACCTTAACACCCGGTTGCCTACCTAATGATCTTTCTATTCTCTTTAATTAACTTCCAATCACTGATTTGGTCAGCTGTTGCAATCCATCTTTTCCTTGCTCATATCTATAAGTAAATTTTCTCTATTTAATTCATGTATATCTTTCTATTAGATTAACTTTGCATGCAATAGTGATTTATCACTGTATTAGATCTAGTAAAGATCTTGAATCTTAGCTCCACATTTTATCTATTTAATTAATTATTCTATACATTTGAGTCATTCAAATCTGGAGTACTACTATATATACACTTCACTTTATTTAATTAATTGTTCTGCAATTTAACCCATGATCAATGTCATGCTAAACATCAGCTGCCTTCCCTTAAGTCTGCATTATAAATGACATCATTGGCATTGCCAACCAAGTGTTGGGAAAATATTGATCCACTACTTTATAATAAGCTGTTTTTTCATTTTATAGGCCGGCAAGTGGCAACTCTACAAGCTGCCTAGCGAAATGGAAAAGGATTGGAAGATTACATGCAGTAAGGCTACGGGATCTAAATATGGATCAAATTAACTAAAATATTGAAGTTGTATACAGTTATTTTTACGTATTCTTTATATACTCTATTAATATGATTAGTTAGATTATTTTTTTTTCACTACAAGAGAAGTGAGTTTTTGTGACTAAAATTTAATAATCAAAATGACTATTTTCGACCAAAACCGTAGGAAATAGTCATTTTGGTCACAAAAACTCACTTCTTTTATAGTATTTTAATATTCAACTAATTATGTCATTGAAATATATAAAAGAATACGTACTGCTAATAGAATTTTTGTAAAATATTTAAGTACCGCTTGGTTATATAGATGAGATAAGATAAGATGAGATATTTTAAATAATAATGAATAAAATATTATTATAATATAATTTTTTAATATTAATTTTATATTAATATTTAAAAAAATTAAATAATTTATTATATTTTATATAGAGTTTTGAAAAAAATATAATAATAAATTGAGATGAGATTTTTGATTTGATTAAACAGACCATTTCAGTGGTTTTTTCCTCGCAGCAGGTGAAAGCATTAATTGTCATAATTAATTAATGAGAGACTTTTAAAACACGTTTTCTTCTACAGTTCTTTGGATTTGAGTTTTTCCAAAGCGAAAGCAATAATTGCCATTCCTGGAGTAGTTTCTCCACAAGAAAAAAAGTGAAAGCAATAATTGTCAATTTTAACTAGAGCCTGCCAAAACGAGTGTTCTTCAGCAGTTCTTTATGTGAGTTTTTTCAGCGCAAAATTTCCGGCATGGAAGTGGTGGCCATGATTGTCAGTGGAGCAGTCGTAGAAACTGCTCGGTTTCTCTGTGGCTCTATCTATTCTACGATCAAGAACATTGTCAAGGGCCCACAACAGCTTCATGTTTTGAGAAACGAGATGAACTCCCTTATGGATCTTAGAGTTGATGCTGCAAAAGAAATCGAAAGAGCTACGCTGGAAGGAAAGGCAATAAAAGTTGGAGCCACTCGATGGCTTGAGGAGTTTGACGAGCTGCATCGTAAGATGAATGATCAGATTCAAGAAGCAAAGAGTTCCCGATGTTTCTTAAGTTGCAGTACTAAGCGGCATAGAATAAGCAGGGAAGTGGCCGCAGAACATCTGAAAGAGATAGAAAGGCTTCTAGAAGTGGGAAATTCCCTTGCTGGTTCCGTGACTCTCAGTTATTCAGAGTTCAAAGCAGTGGAGCATATTCCCGGACCTTCAATTCAAGATCAAACAGCATCAATATCAGAAGATTTGGCCAAAACTATGACTCTATTGTCTGACGATAAATACGGGATAATAGGTATATGGGGAATGGGAGGAATCGGCAAAACTAATCTGTTGAGAAATTTGAACAATGAGCTCGAAAGTAATTCAAATCTGCCTTTTAGCTGTGTACTATGGGTTACGGTGTCCAAAAATTTGGACATAAAAAAGGTCCAGATGAGAATAGCTTCCAGATTGGGTTTGAATCTGGAAGAAAGTTCAGGAGCGGATGGAATGGCTATTCAACTTTATCAAAGACTAAAGGTGGAAAGTTTTCTTCTCATTCTCGATGATGTTTGGGAGAAAATTGATTTGGACAAATTGGGTGTCCCTCGGCCTAGCGATCACGAGGGTTGTAAGATCATATTGACATGTAGATCTTTTGATGTATGCAGGGTCATGCCGACTGATTTTGAATTTAAAATGAGCGTTTTGAGGGATGAAGTCGCTTGGCAACTATTTAGTCGATATGCGAGGGATGTGGTTAGTTTGGAACATATCCGACCGCTTGCAGAGGCAATTTGTAGAGAGTGTCAGGGATTGCCTTTGGCCATCATCACCATGGGAGCAGCTATGAGAGGAAAGACGAAGCCTGAGTTGTGGAACCATGCTTTGAATCAATTGCGAAGATCAGTGCCTTGTGCAGCAGGCATTGAGGAGTTGCTATATAAGCCTTTGAAGTGGAGTTACGACTCATTAGAAGGTAAAGACTTGAAAAATTGTTTCCTTTACTGCTCTTTGTTTCCTGAGGACTTCTCAATTGATGTAAGTGAACTGGTATGGTGCTGGCTAGCGGAAGGTTTAATAGATGAACGAGAAAACTATGAGGACTTCTTTAGTCGAGGAATTACTTTGATTGAAAATCTTAAGGACTCCTGTTTGTTGGAAGACGGTTCCTGGGAGGGTACCGTGAAGATGCATGACGTTGTTCGTGATGTTAGCATATGGATTGCGTCATCCTGCAGTGAGGATGGAAGTAAATCCCTCGTTCATTCAGGGAATGGGTTGAAAGAGATTTTAGCTACTGAGCTATCAAATTCACTTAAAAGAGTTTCTTTCATGAATAACGATTTAGAAAGACTACCTGATAACTCTGTGATACAATGTTCAGAGGCATCAACTTTGCTACTACAAGGTAATCCTGGCCTTGACCGAGTTCCTGTGAGATTTTTGGAAGGATTTGGAGCACTGAGACTCTTGAATATCAGTGGGACCCGCATCAATTCCTTGCCTGATTCTCTTCTTCAACTGGATGACCTCCATGCTCTTCTTTTGAGTAACTGCAAGGATCTCGAAGAATTGCCCCCACTGGAAGGGCTCAATAGACTTCAAGTGCTTGATCTCTCTAGGACTGGTATCAGAGAATTGCCAAGAGGGTTAGAGCAACTCAGCAACTTAAGGCTTCTAAACTTAGGCGAGACTCAACAACTGAAAGTGGTTCAAGCTGGAGTCATATCCAAGTTGTCCAGTTTAGAAGTTCTGGACCTGTCAGACAGTGGCTACATTTGGAAAGTGAAGGGAGCGGTAAAAGAGAAGGAAGCATGTTTTGAAGAGCTCCAATGCCTAGAGCGGTTACATGTTTTATCCATCAGATTGATTCCGCGTTACACTCCCCATGATACAATTATTTCCTGGATAAATAGATTAAAAGCATTCATAATTGTTATCGGATGGGAGTGTATTCCGTATTCTCTTCCAGGTATTTTCTAAGATATTTGAATTTTAAATATTATTCAAATAAAATTATTTTTAATTTTTTTGTTTAATTATTATCTAATCATGATAATTATTAAAATTTTTTAAAGAAAACACAAAAAATATAATCTTTTTTCAAATTTTGAAATAAAAATACTATTAAAAAATTATATTCAATTTTTTTAGAATTTAAAATATTTTTATTTAATATTTTCTTACCTCACTGAAATTCAATATAATATATTAATTCAAAACATTTTATTGTTATTTACAAACCCTTTTACACAGCACTTCAGGATTATCGGTCGAGTGCCCAAAGATGCGTGGTTATCGGTCGGACTGATCTCTCCGGAGTACAGAGCGGGTGGTGGTGGAGTAGTGCAAGTGATCTATGTTTAAGAAGTTGTCGAGGACTGAATGGAATGCTACAAGACTTGGTCATTAACAGTGTTGGCAGAAGCTTTACATTTTTAAAAAAGCTCGAGATTAGTTACTCTGACAGCAGTTTTCAGACTGGAGGACGTGTAGCAGAGTATGACCTACTACCCAATTTGGAGGAACTTAGTCTGATTCGCATGACAGGCGTTGAAAGCATTTCAGAACTAGTCAACCATCTCGGGCTGAGATTTCGGAGACTGAAAACAATACTTGTGATTGCCTGTTCGAAGATGAAATATCTTCTCTCCCTGGGGAACTCCAATATTCGCACAATACCAAATCTAGAAGTAATCCAGGTAGGTTGTTGTTCTAATTTAGAAGAGCTCTTCAATTATCTTCCATTGCAGAATATGGCTCCAGATCCTTTAACCCCAAAACTACATAAATTGGACTTGAGGAACCTTCCCAAATTAAGGAATCTTTGTAGGGACAAAAAGACCTGGCCGGATATAGACAAGGTTGAGGTGATCAGCTGCAATCTTCTTGGCATTGAGCAAAAATAAGATGGAATTAAATAAGTTGGAGCGGCATGTAGGCAGAACTAAATAATATTTGATGTATTTTGGGAGTGCCATTTGATGTAATGATCAGCTTTTTTATCTATATATGTACATTAACTTTTGTTTTTAAAGTTAGGAGAGATGGGCCAAACCATTAATTATAGACATTATACATCTTAAATAAATAATAATAGTATTTGCAACTAAATTAATATATTTTGATTCATTAATTATGGAATAAATTTGGTTGAGCACCCTTTTATTTTTATTTTTATTTTTTGAGAAAAATCTCTACTTATATTAGGTGCATGCATGCTGTATAAAATAACTAGTAAGTAAAAAACTTTCCCGAGGGCCAGACCATATTACCTTTCCCTTAGCACTATTGACTTCCCTCCTAAAACTCCAGAATATTTTTGACATCAAACCAATCAACACTTGAAGGAATATTTGAGTCCCCACAATTTTAGCTAAGAAATAAAGTCAAGATGAGACTCAAACTCATAAGAGGGAGAGGATTCGTACTTCTAGAAGGAGATGGACTCACACTTCTAACAGGAGATGGCTCAAATTCCTAAGAAGAGATAGGCTCCTACTCTTATAAGGAAAATGTTTCACAATGCAAATTGGACTCCTACCACTCTAAGGAAATAACATCTATAAATAGTTTATAAGAGGTAACAAATGGGGAACTTGATTTACTTCATCTTTTACATACACTTACCCTTATATTATTATTGTGACTTTGGTATCGGATTGTCCCCAGGGCAACCAATGTTGCCCTTTTATTCATTGCAAATCTTCGTGAGGTTAGTGGTGTGAAACACATTCCTAACACACACGATCTAATTCCCTCTTATATTTTTTTTTAATACAAACCTTTGCTTTCTAATGTACTAATGATAGTTGCTAAGGAAAAAAAAAATTATGTACACTGTTATCATGATACCAGAAACTAGGCTTGTGCTTAAAAGGTCTTGGGCCGATCCATCTGCTAGATTTGACATGGACTTTTGTTGGGGTTCATCGGATCCAATCCATTAATGGGTTTGCAACACCTTAATATCAATCAAAATCATTTTGAACCAAGCCCTTCTCCTCAAACCCTAGCCACCTCTCGGTTCATCGTCGTAGTTCATCATTTTCATTTGTCGTTGTCGTCCTTTACCTAAGCTTTTTCATAATGGCAAATATGGAGGAAGAGATCACAGCATATGGTAGAGGAAAAGCCACAGGGAGATCATTTATCTAAGCTTAAAAATGGAACTAGGACTTCTGTTGCGCCTAAACTTTGAGTCAAACTAGTGAACTAAAAATTTAATACAGTTTTACCTGTAAATATATAGGTGTTGTAGTATCTAACAAGGTTGAATCCACAGGGATTGACTTATATGATAAAGAAAATAAACGTAAACATTGAAAAAAAATTACTAGAAGGAACGTGCAATCGAATAGAAGAGAAAATTACTAAGATGACAACTTTTAAAGTAACAGAATAAAACTAAAATGATAAAATCAATTGATATGGAGAACGACTAAGGTTTTGAGGATCCGTCTAATAATTTAGAATATTGTTTCTAATTAATTTACTTCAATTAAACTAGAATAATGATTCCGTTTAATTGAAAAATTTAGCATTTGAGGTCAAGAAAAATAGTCACTAATAATTAAGGATGAACGATTAATGATTAAAACATTCACAAACTCATTTGAATATCACAAAAATTTTTTCTAGTATTCACTATATTCGAAAATCACAATGAATCAGAATAAATATATAGATAATCAAAATATCCGATCATAAAATCATTCAATCGATCAAACTCATAATATCAATTCTAATGTTGATTCGAAAATAATGTTTAAATTATTAGATTTCACCTCTAATCTTAGTACAAAAATTTAGCTAACCATGTTCATCACAAGAGTCATGAAAATTAAATAAATATTATTCAACCGAAAATTAAAATAAATCACAAAACTCAAGGTGCAAAATAAAATATTAAAAAAAAAGCAAAAGTGGAGAAAAACCAAAAACCCCCTTTCTGAAAAGAGTTTTGCTACATACAAGCAAAGTCGCATACTAATCTGCATACCAATACTGATTCCTTCATACTTAAAATTTAAATTAACATTTTTTTAATAAAATCTACTTTTTAACTAATCATATTAGATTAATGTACAAATTAGTACATAATTATATTTAAAACTAGATTTTTCTAAAAGAAAAATCAGAGCTCTTCCTTTCTCGTTTCCGTCGTTGGTGTCACCTTCCTTTTCGACCAGCCCAAGTCTCTCTCTCCAAAAGTTTCAACCCTCCAGTTCTCTCTAGAAGCTCTCTCACCCTTGCTCTCTCCTCTCTCCTCCAGGAAATTCAGCAAGCCCCCACAAGCCAGCATACGTCCAACCTCTGTCTCTATTTTTCTTGTTTCAGTTGTCACTTCCCAAACGATAAAAACCTCACTCCCCGTATACCTGCTTCTCATCCAGGTGAACCAAGTTTTCTCTCTGGAAGTTTTCTCCTCAAGTTCCAGTCCCCCAAAACAAAAAAAATGAAAACTCCCCAGGTGCTCTGTTTTTTCTTTTTCAGGAACTAGCGTCTCACTCTCCTTCTCTACCTCTCCATTTTTCTCCAACTAAAACCTAAAGAAGTCCCAGCCATAAGGACTCTCAGGCTTCGTCCAGCTCAAGTCACCCGGTCTCTCTTTGTTTTTCTTTCTTTTTTTTCTTCTTCAGCCTTTACCTCTCTGCTTGGCTAGAGTTTTCTTTCTCCGTCCATTCTGTCTACCCACCAGCAAAAAGAACAGCACTTTCCCTTTTTTTTTTGTTCCGTCTCCAACTCCCACAACCAAAGCCTCACCAGCCGTTCAGTCCCTTGTGCAGTTCGTCACGCTCAAACATGAGTGAAGTCCCATGGTACGTCTATTAACAATGATACAATTACAAGGTAGAAGATGGAGCAACAGAGTTGTGTGCACTGGGTGATGAGCAACCGAAAGCAGAGAGAATGGAAAAGATTTTGTGATTCTGTTATTCTCTATTGATTGCTGTGTACTGTCGTTATTTATAATACAAGGAACAAAAAAAACTGAATGAAAATAAAATAATTACAATATGTATTTACAGCTCAATATTTACTGGTCACCATCTTGATGCCACGTTTAGTCTGGTGGCCTTCCAGGTAGTTGATGATTTGCTTCCCTCATGGTCAATACCCCCCCGCAAGATGGAGTGTAAATATTTATGACTCCCATCTTGAGTAATAAACGATTAAAAGCCGGTGAGTGCAATGGTTTGGTGAGAAGATCTGCTAACTGAGCAGAAGAGAACACGTGTACAGTCCTGACTTCCCCGGCTGAAATTTTATCACGAATGAGATGACAATCGAGTTCAATATATTTGGTGCGCTCGTGGAATACTGGATTCGAGCAATGTGTATGGCGGCAAGATTATCACAGTGCAGGGCAGCAGGTGTTTTGATGAAAACATGCAAGTCTGTGAGCAAATAGCGAAGCCAAGTGAGCTCGCAAACAACGGCAGCCATGGCTCGGTACTCGGACTCAGCGGAAGACCTGGATATGGTAGTTTGTTTCTTCGACTTCCAGGAAACAAGAGAATTTCCAATGAAAACACAAAAGCCTGTTGTTGATAGACAAGTGTCCGGCCAATTGGCCCAATTCGCATCAGCGTAAGCAACAAGTTCCATGGTCGATTTGTTAGGAAGAAAAATGCCCTGTCTGGGAGTACCCTTGATGTACCTAAGGACTTTAACAGTGGCATCATAATGCGGCACTCTTGGGGTATCCATAAATTGACTTAACAAATTAACACTATAGCTCAAGTCTTGTCTCGTGTGAGTTAAGTAGAGCAATTTTCCAACTAATTTCCGGTAGAGCGCTGGATCATGAAAAATGGCACCTTCATCTTTTTGAAGCTTGAGGTTGGGTTCCATTGGCAAGGGAGATGGCTTCGCAGCTAAGAGCCCAGTTTCAGCAAGAATATCAAGTGCATATTTGCGCTGGTAGAGCTGAATTCCAGCTTGTGTTCGACCCACTTCGATTCCGAGAAAATAGCGCAATGCACCAAGAGTCTTTATGCGGAATTTAGTCTCTAGAAACTGTATAACAGCACTACTGGAATTGAGGTCGGAACCTATGAGAATAATGTCGTCAACATACACAAGTAAGGCGACGAAAGAAGTATTGGTGCACTTCGTGAATAGGCTATAATCAGCCTTAGACTGGGCAAAGCCAAATTCAGCAAGAGATGAAACCAATTTTGAATTCCACTGACGAGAAGCCTGTTGCAGGCCATACAAGATTTTTTTTAGGCGACAAACTTGGTTATTTTTTGCAGCAAAGGAACCAGGAGGTGGCTTCATGTAAATTTCTTCAGCAAGCTCACTGTACAGAAAGGCATTATTTATGTCCAACTGTTGAAGTTCCTAGCCTTTGATGGCAACAACTACTAAGAGACAACGAATTGAAACAATTTTAGCAACTGGGGATAATGTATCATGAAAATTGATACCTTCGCGCTGGGTAAAACCCTTTGCGACTAAGCGAGCTTTAGCTCATTCCACTGTGCCGTCAGCCTTGAATTTGAGCTTATAAACACATTTGCAATCAATCGGTCGCTTGTCTGGAGGCAGATCAACGATGGTCCAAGTCTCGTTGAGTTCAAGGGCAGCAAGTTCCTGGTCCATTGCCTCACGCCAAAGTGGATGTTTAATTGCTTGTGCATATGTAGTAGGTTCGGTATTGATTGAAACAGAGGTAGTGAATGCCCAAAATTGAGGTGACAAAGTTGTATAAGATAAAACAGAGGAAAGAGGAAATGAAATATTCGTACCTGATGCAGAAGAGTGTCTAGAGGCAGTCAACGTGGATGGCGATTGGAGAGAAGAGGTTGTTGAAGCTTGCTGGCAATGGTAGTCACGAAGATAGGCAGGGGCGTGACGTGATCTAGTTGAACGACGGGGTGCGTGGGAAGATTCATCCTGAATGAAGGAGGAATGAGAATCGTAGAGAGGATCGGGTAATGCATGAGGTGGGATGTCCAGGGAATTATTGGTGTGGTCAGGGGAGGGATAAGTGGTTTCAAGTATAGGTGCGATGGGAGGTGAGGTATTTGTATTGGTATGGGTTTCAGAATCAGGAGCAAGTGGAGGTGGTAAAATGTTGGATGTCTCGCTGGAATCAATGGAGGGATAGATGTCAAAATGTGAAGATGTGGGTTGACCAGAATTGATTGGTGGATACGTGGGTGGGTTTTGTTGTTTTAGAGGAAATATTTCTTCATGGAAGATGACATCGCGGGAGATCAATATTTGCTAGGTTGTGAGGTCAAGCAATTTATAGCCTTTTACACCATATGGGTACCCGAGAAACAAACATTTCCGAGCTCTTGGTTCGAATTTGCTTCTTGCGTGAGACAAGGTGGAGGCGAAGCATAAGTAGCCGAAGACTTTGAAATGGGTGTATGATGGCTTTGCGCGGTAGAGTACTTCAAATGGAGTTTTGTAGTTGAGTGTTGGGGTGGGTGTTCGGTTAATTAAATATATTGCAGTGGTGACAAAATCATACCAATATTTAAGGGGTAAGCCGGACTAAAATTTGAGGGCTCGTGCCACGGTAAGGATGTGTTGGTGTTTTCGCTCGGCAAGTACATTTTGTTGAGGTGTGGCTATACAAGTTGTTTGATGTAAAACGCCTTTGGAATTATAATAATCTGGTATTTGGAATTCGGTGCCGTTATCGAATCGAATGATTTTTATTTGTGTGTCGAATTGAGTCTCAATAAGGGCAAAGAAATTTAAAAGGGAATGCCGAACTTCCGACTTGGTTTTGAGGAGGTAGAGCCAGGTGCATCTTGTAAACTAGTCCACAATTGTGAGAAAATATTTTGCACCATTATAAGATTGTGTTTGGTTAGGACCCCAGATATCAACGAAAATAACGTGAAAGGCCTTTGTTAGTTGATGATTTGCTTCTGGAAATGGCAATCGGTGTTGTTTTCCAAGAGGGCAAATATCACAAGGAACATTGGATTGAGTCAAATTTTTGGAGCTAGGAAAAATGTCAAGTAAAATGTGATGAACCATGGAGCTGTGCCCAAGTCTAAAATGCCACAATGCAAATGGGTCAAATTTAGTAGTAGTGGTATGATGAACAGAAATTGAAGGAAATAAAGTAATAAAATGTTCTTGGAAGGTAGTCGGCTTGGGTCTGGATAGTTGCAAGTGGTACAAGCCATCACGCACCGTCCCCACTCCAATCGTCATCCATAATGAAAGGTCCTGGATATAGCAAGAGTTGGAAAAAAAATTAGACAACAATTTGAGTGATGAGATGAGGAGTTGGCTGAGATTAGATTAAAAGAAAAAGTTGGCACATACAACACACGATGAAGAATTAAGTGAGGCGACAAATGAACATCACCCATGAATGTGGCAGCAGTGGTGGAACCATTTGGAAGCTTAACTATACGAGAAATGGGAGTGCAATTGTGTGTGAAAAATTTGGGGCTACAGATCATATGATCTGTAGCACCTGTATCTATGATCCAAGACGTTGGGCGGTGTGAGGTTCGTGTGTGGTTATGATGTCAAGAGAAAAAATACCAGAAGCAGGGGGTGGGCTGGTGTGAACATTATTAGCAGCAGGCATGATGGCATCACTACGAGAAGGTTTGAGTAACGCAAGAATTTGGTTATACTGCTTCCAAGTAAGAGTTGGACCATTGTCAATTTCCTCCTGCGCAAGAGAAGATTGGTTGGCGAGGGATTTGAATTTGGAGCTGTTCTTGTGACCGGGAGGATATCTATTTAATCGGTAGCATTTGTCTTTGGTGTGGCCAAGTATGTGACAATGAGAGCATATTGGGAGACCCGGATTTGCCTTAAAACAACGCTCCAACGAATGGCCTGGTACGTTGCAGTGAGAGCAATATAGACGCTCCTTGCGATTAGCATTTGAGCTACGAGAATCGGGTCCCTTAGCAACCATGACTAGAGGTGAGGGCACAGTATTTAGCTGACGATGTCGTTCCTCTTGTTGAATAAGGGAAAGGACGCGATTGAGAGCAGGAAGTGTATCATGCAATAAAATATGCGCACGAACAGAATCATGAGAATTATCAAGCCCCACAAGAAATTGCATCACCTTGTGTCGATGAGAATAATCCAGCATAGTTTTGATTGCTCCACAAGTGCATGTGGGTAGCGGTTCGTAGATCTCCAACTCGTCCCAAAATACTTTAAGTTTGTTGTAATAGTGGCTGATTGAATTCATGTCCTGCGTGGTTGAGGAAATAGATTTGATGATTTGGAAAATTCGAGGAGCATTTTGAATGGAGAAACGGTCGCGAAGATCATTCCAAATGCTTTCGGCAGTGTCTACATGAGTAATACTTGAGCGGAGATCTGTGCTCACCTAGTGTTGAATCCAAGCAATGGCATGTCGTTGCAGAGTTCCCATGGTGCAAAGAGGGGGTCGGAAGGTTGGGTGGGCTTGGCATTGGAACCATCAATGAAGCCAAGCTTATTTTTTATATCTAGAGCACGGTGCATCATTCTCGCAAAGGTCACATAATTTTCTGAGGTAAGTAAATCAGGGACCAGAGGGGAGGAAGCTCCCTCTCCAGGTTGAATGTAAAAAGGACTGGCTGGATGGTGTGGATTGTCGACATGGTTGGGTTGTTTGGGTGAATCGGTTTTTTCTATCATTGCTCTGATACCATATTAACAATGATACAATTGTAAGGTAGAAGATGGGGCAACAGAGTTGCGTGCACTGGGTGATGAGCAACCGAAAGCAGAGAGAATGGAAAAGATTTTGTGATTTTGTGATTCTCTATTGATTGCTGTGTACCGTCGCTATTTATAATACAAGGAAAAAAAAACTGAATGAAAATAAAACAATTACAATATGTATTTACAGCTCAATATTTCAGGTAGTTGATGATTTGCTTCCCTCCTGGTCAATAACGTCCCCAGCTCCTTCCAGTGCAGCATTCTCCGTAAGTCTCCTCCCACAAAAACCAGAGTTTTCCTTTCAAGAAAAACTCCCCCTTTTTGTCCAAATATTTTCTCATTTTCTTTTCTCGTGAAGTCTGTCTCTGTGCTGCTGCCTTCCGTCCAAACGAAAAACTCCCTTTTTCTTTCGGTCCCAATCCCAAAAATAATGCCGCATCTTCTTTTCTTTCTTTTTTTCAAAGTTTTCTGTAAGCTCCCTCTTTTTCTCTACTTTGAAAACCGCCAGCCAAAAAAAGGGAAAACTCTCGTTACTTCTACTCCTTGGCGTCGTTTTCATCTCCCTTCCGTAAATTACTCCCCCCCAGTCCGTAAGTCATCTGAAAAGCTAAAAAGCTCCCCCTGCAACTCCCAAAAACCAAAGTCATGTGTTCCATTTTGAGAGGAAAGCCCCTTTGCTTTTCCCGCATGTCCTGCTGTGTTCCCTATTTTTGCAAATCCTTCTTATCAGTCTTAAACATAGAAATGGCAATGGAGGCTTTGCATCACGACGTTTATAAGAAGGGACGCAACTCTTTAGCCAAAGTCAAGTCGCTAATTTGGTTTGTAGAAAAAGTAGTTGAGTAGAAAAGTGAGAAATGAAAATAATGGTGTGAGTGAATGCTGTGGAATGATCGATGCAAATGTTTTTATAATTACAACATTCATATCCTAACCAACCTTTTTTCATTCCTTACTTGTTTTTATGATTACCTCCCCCACTGTGGAATGCAGCTCCATAAAAAAATAATAAAAATAAAAAATAAAAATCGAACACGAAAATTACGGGTCTGGACGGGTTGGTTTGGTGTGCTAACTCGCTAATTCGATCGGGTTGGTCCTGGACAAACCCGATTGGTCCTAATCGGGTTGCAAGCCTACCAGAAACAATGTCATCTGGGGTGATGTCCCAATCAATTCTTGTTCTGAAAAGCCTATGATCAAGCATAGGATTTGTTGAAGGTTGTCGTTGCCGCTGAATGTCGTGGTTGGCTGCTACCTTCTAGCTAACTCTTCTTTACAACGTGTCTAAATAAACTACGTGTCGTGTTCTTCCCCTGTAAAAGGATTTAATTGGACCAATTAATTATGGAACATGAAAACTAGAAATTTAATTTTTTGGGCAACTTTAAGTTGCTTGGAGAAATAGTGAAGTATCAATATGTTAGAAATATATAGGATTGTCGACTACAGGAAGAGTGAAGGCATGCATGCAACAAACGATATTATTGGTCCCGAACGGCCATTAATTCGGTGGTTTGTGATAAGCAGTAACCGTGTTACGTACGAACAGACTAAATATAAATCTTAACAAGAGCAATATTAATGGACTATCGGTAGAATATTTCGAGGAATCCTAATGGACCTCTAGCTCCCAGGTGGTAGGGTAAATTGGGTAATTCCACAAATTAATTAATCCTGCTTCCCCCAATTAAGAAATAAGAAATTATATCTATCTACAGTTTTAGAATGTAAGATCCACACTCTATTTTTGAAAGAATTAGATAAATATGAGATTTATATTAACAAAATATTTTTTTAATAGTAGATCTTACTTTTTTTAAAAAAAATAGTGTGTGAACTATTTATTTTACTATTTTTATTTTATGAAGAAAAGAAAATTAATAATATATAAACCTTTTCCTAGATTATTCATATAGGAAATAAAGAATTTGGATTACTCACGAATTTGAATATCGTGGCCAAATCACTCATGAATAATATATATATATATACATGCGTGAGTAATGTTATACACTATATTTTTATTCATTAGTAATAAATATATTACATCTTACATAATGAGATGAAAATAAAAAGAAATAAAAGCATGATAATGTATATAATTTTTCTATATGTATATAATGTACGTAATTTCCTCGATCTTAAACCATATATATATAGTCGACGTTGATCACGGTGGTCATGAGTTGAGATGGCACTGTCAAATGGCATTCCAGGGCTTTTTTCTAATATTTCCTTTTGAATTCAAACTGCACGTGATCATGACTATATACCACATTAATTGTAATATATATTGACAGAAAGCCTAAAACAAACCTCACCTTATTCATGCTTGTATTAATTGACATGTTAAAAACCAAATACGCCTATCTTTTAATTATTTTCTTTAACGTGTCGCCTTCCAATTGCATGTTTTTAATTCCCATAGGCATGCAATTTTGGGTAATAATTTGGATTCAAAATTAAATATAATCACAAATCTAAAATCTTGAAAAGCTTAAAAGCCTATTTGGATTTGATGCAAATTCAAGTTTTAATTTAAGTAATATTATATATAGTGGATCTTAAGATATACAAGCCTCGCAAGCTTGTTTTGAAAAAAGTGAGTTATAATACTATTAAAAAATTATTTTTATTTTTTATTTTTATGTAGGTCTGATTACATTTATCCATTTTTTTTAAAGAGAATAGAAGAGATTTACACAACCTTATATTGTAAATATCATTTCTCTTTTAATATATGATCTAAGTTAATAAGATATTTGGATTTTAAATTTCAAATCCAAATTAAATCGGCCTCCTTCTGGGTTCATTCATCCAAATGCACCATAGGCGAGGTGCATAATATTTGTGTAAACATTGTGCATGCATAATTGTTAACTAAAAATAATAGTGCAATTTACTAAGCAGCTGCAAGAAAAAATATTTGGTGCTAGTGACGTGTTCGGATTATGCAAGAAAAACTATGCATATTATTTAATTTAGTAGTGCCCTAGCTAAAAGGTTATGTATTAGAGAAGTATATAAAAATATATAACAGGAATTTGAGTGTGATTCCAGAATTTTAGGTCCTATTTGGTGGTTACGTAATTCAGATAAGATGAGATAATATATTTTGAATAGTAATTAAAAAAATATTATTATAATATAATTTTTTAATATTAATTTTGTATTAATATTTAAAAAAGTTGAATTGTTTATTATATTTTGTATAGAAATTTAAAAAAATTGTAATGATTAAATGATATGAAATTGTTTATTTTTTAGTTTTACCTTGAAGCAGGTTAAGGTCTACAAATATTTCTATATAATTGTTGATACCAACTGATATTTTACTACGAAGGTTGGTTGGTTGGTTGGTTGCTCAAGCCTCTCCGTCATTCTAGTTTCTAACTTCTGAGAAAATGAAGAACGGTAAGGATTATTGGTCCGCCATTTCATTCCAGTATAATTGAGTAGGAGTAGGAGCCGAAATCCCTTTTGTTTTATTTGTCTTTTGCTTTTGTGTTTTGCCCTGTTAATAGCCGCATTCCACGACTATGAAATCATTGAAATGTAACCAAAACCCCCCAAAAAATAAATGTGATGACCTAAAATCCTTCACTGTTCCTGAACGTGACAAATGGGGTTGAGTTATTGATATTATTGGTTTAAAAACACAAGTTTCTTGGTCAAGTTCCGAGCACATGATGTAGAAAGCAAGTTTTTCCATTCCATGGCTGGGAAATTTCTGTGAGGTTTACAAGGGGAAGTCTTAAATCCAAACAGTATTTTAGTTTAGCAGACATCGTTGGCAATTGGCCACCGAACTGATAAAAGACATTGTTTTTATCATCCTCGATGCATGGTAGTAATCTTCACCGTAATTTAATGGACAAGGACAATGCACGTTGTCAATCATGGAACCGACTTGTTCTAAGAAATTCTAATTATCAATGAAGGTGAAAGGTGCCAGGAAGTTGCACTGACGGGACATGCAATGCACAAATTCTGGCACCTTGGACTGGCCGGTCAAACTTCACCGGAAATTACAAGGTATGTTCCTTTCATTGATATATGAGCCGAGAGCTTTTATTATGATGGAAACTCTGTAATGCAGCCTTTTACAACTCGTGGAACATGATTCTGCACTCTAAAACCACGACCACCAAATGGAAAAATAACCGACCAATAAAACAAACGGCTCTTCGTCAAGTTAAAAATAAATAAAAAATAAAAAATAAAAAATAAAACTTTTAAGAATTATTGGAAAACTCATCAGGGTTAGGAGTGACTGAGGAATGATGGGTAAAAGGCAGCCCGCTGTAGCATAAAAAGTGGGAAAATAACCTATGGATGATTCAATAATTCTTTTAAAAAATTATAGAGTGTCAAAGTACAAAAAAAAACTCAAGAGTGCCGCGCACGTTTCCATGCCCAAGGTTGAGGCATCTCTTAATAAGAAGTAAGAACGTAGTTATCTGTGTGATAGAATGAAGTTCTTTCCTGAATCCTTTCTGGTCAAAATTCGGTACTTTTCCCGATACCATGGCAGGATGCCATCGATCGAATTATCCAAATTCATTACATTTTATCTATTTAATTAATTATTCTATACATTTGAGGCATTCAAATCTAAAATACTACTGTACACTTCACTTTATTTAATTAATCGTTCTGCAATTGAACCCACAATCAATGTCGTGCTAAACATTAGCTGCTTTTGCTTGAGTCTGCATTAATGCCATCATTGGCATTACCAACCAATTGTACAGCATAAAATTTTTTAAAACTTTTAAAATTGATTCGAAGGATGAATAGTGACTTTTAAATTTTAAAACTTTCTTTAGAATTATTATAAATCTAAATCTAAATTAAAAGTTTTTAAATAGTCCGAGTGCATGTCATTCATACAAAACTTAACTATATTTTATATTTCAGTAACATTTGACTAGTCTAATATCAGTTCTAGAGTGTCCTATATGCATATGCAAAATCACATAGTTAAAAAATTGTCTTTTTCGTTTAAGAAAAACTCCAACATTACATTATTCATCTTTGAGTTCAAATAATAATAAAATATTATTATTATGATTTACAAATATAAAAATACTATTACCAAGGGTGAGAGAGAGCAAGTGGGAGGAGAGAGAAAAAGTAGTAAAATAAAGAATGAATGGTAAATAGTAGCTCTCTAAAGATATATCCATACTCTTCATAGCAACCCAAATATTTACATATACATAATCAAATGTAGTAAATTTAGTAATCTAGTTAGCTAAATATGTATTTACATTTACATATAAACACACAAATGCTAATGCTCTTAGAACATGTCAAAATAATAATTGTTATAAAAAAATTTACTTATCATCTCTACACTACACATCACATATTATACATAATTTTATATTTTTTTATCAAATATGTGGTGTATAGATTATGAGTAGAAGAATTTAATTAGTTTAGAAAGAATTGAATCCAAAAAAAGATTTAAAAAATAAAAAAATATGATGTATGATTTGTAAAGATAATGAGGTGTAAAACCCAAAGGAAATTTTCAGGATGGTATCTTTCCCTTGGTTTCTTTACTAGAAAAAGTGAAATAAACAAATGTCATAATTAAGGAGAGGCAGCGAAAAAGTGTGTTCTTTGACAGTCCTTCGGTTGTGAGTTTTTTCAAAACAAAATTTCAGTCATGGGGTGGCCATTAACAAGCAAGTGGCCATCATTTGGGAGGCCCGATCTGGACTGATGGTCGTTCAAGGCACCCGGGAATGGAATCTATCTCAAAATTTAAAAATATTTAATAGATTGATAAAGGGTGCTTATTGGTATTTTTTTATATTTATTTAAAATAATACAAACACAAATGATTTAAAAATAATACCTATTAGTATCTTTAATGTTTCATAGTGATATGACATGCGGTACATTTCCTAAATGAATAAGGATATTTTGAGCGTTGTGAGTGCTTAAACGTATATTTAGAGTCTACCGATGTATTTTTTATTTATTTTTTTATTATTTTTTTCTTAATGATTAAAAAAGTATTTTTTTAATAATATTGTAAATTTTTTTTATTTTTTTAAAAATATTTAAATATATTAAAAAATGATTGTGATACTCTATTACTCAGAGTGTACCATTCATTTTGACCACATTCACCTTTTTTTTCTACATTTTTTAAATATTTTTTAAAAATAAAAAAATACATCAAAATATTTAAAATTATTTTTTTAATTATTAAGTAAAAATAAAAATAAAAATAAAAAATTTGTGACCAGCGGCCACTTTGAGGGGTATGAGAAGAGGGCATAGTAATGTAAATGTTTTCCATTAAAAACATATATGTAAAAAAAAAAAAGAAAAAAAAATTCTCAAATGCACAAATGAAACACAGCGGGAGTAGCACCGCCCCTAACTATTCTTCAACCCTCATTGATTTAAGAAGAAGTCGCATTTGATTGGATTCTTCGTAAAAGAAAAACAAACTTTTAAAACGCGTATGATTGGATTCCACATTCCACTAAGTAAAAGGACAAAACAAAAACTAGTACTATATTAACATTAATACTATACTAGTAGTTAGTGATTTAATACTAATAGTAATACTATTTTAAAGCACATTTTATATAATATAATTTTTTTATACAACAGATTTTTTTATAGCAGTTTTTTTTTTTAATGAAATTAGCACTTTATTAAAATCAGAAAATCAAACCGAACTAAACCGGTAAAACTAGAAGTATCGGTTTAGGAAAGTAATTGGTGTGGAATCGATTCTTGAAAATGTAAAACCGGTATAATCAGTTTAGTTCTAAAAATTGTACAAAACCGGACNAAGAGTAGTGAATTCAATATTAAAATGATCTTGGATCAATATGGTGAATTTCACTATAAAGTCCTGAGTACTCCAATGGTTGCTCGATAATTTGATGAGCAGAAAAATCCATTTCGTCCTTGTAAAGACAATGGAGAAATTCTTGGTCCTGAAGTACCTTATCTCCAGTTTAATTGAAACCCTGAATATGTGATTATTTGGATCAAGTCCACAATTAGATGGATATACAGATGCGAGTTATCTATCAGATCCACACAAGAAGATCATTGCAATTCATGAGAAGAAAGTTGAAATTGATGTCAAGAAGATACGGTCAAGAAATAATCTGGCAGATTTATTCACTAAAGCATTACCAACTGCAACATTTAAGAAGATTGTGCAGAACATTGGAATGCGGAGACTTGAAGACATATTATCATGCACTTTTCAGGGGGAGTAAAGACTTGAAAACTTGTGCTGATTGTACTCTTTTTCCTTCCCTAAGGTTTTATCCCACTGGGTTTTCCTTTGCAAGGTTTTAATGAGGCAATCTTAAAGCACTTGGCGATATACATGAATATTGTACTCTTTTTCCTTCGTCATTGGTTTTTTTCCCACTGGGTTTTTCCTAGACAAGGTTTTAACGAGGCATATTCTTTATATGTGGTCATCCAAAGGGGGAGTGTTAGAAACCAAGTTCAAATTATATTGTATGACCAATCTTGAGCCATTAATTTATACCTATCTTTAGCCATCAATAGTGATTTTAGGTACACCTACCCCCCAATGGTGATTTTAGGTACACCTAACCTCCTTTGTACTCTTTACTATTGGATTGATGACAAGTGTCACAATCCTAACCATTCTTTGTACCAAGAGATCCCTATAAATAGAGGGAGTCCTCATTTGTGTAAGGCACCAAGAAATAAGAGAAAACAAAGTTCTCTAAACATTTCTGTCATATTTAAGATCTCTCTCTCTTTTGCTATCTCTCTTTTCATTAGTTTTATAACACTAATGAGTTTTTTCAAAGCGAAATTTCTGTCATGGATGGCCGACAAAATGCCAGGGGTGGCCTACAGCAAGCAAGTGGCCATCCTTTGGTAGGCCAGATTAGGACTGATGGTTGTCCAGGGCCACCCGTGAATGGTATATATTTAAAAATTTAAAAATAATTATTTATTTATTTATTTATTGTTAGAAAATATCGATAGACAACCGATGAAATCAACCGATGGAGTGTAAATGTTTTTTTTTTTAATTTTTTCATTAAATCAATTTTTTTATAAAATTTTAAATATTTTTAAAAATAAAAAAAATCCATTCACTAATACTCACCTCTTTAATCATTAAGTAAAATAAAAAAACTAAAATAATTCAATCAATCAACTTTATCGGTCAACTTTATAGGTTCAACTAGCATTTTCCTTACTAATAAGCAGGTTACGTACATTTATCAACTCATTTGTTTTATTTTGATTTTTATGATGTAAGCACATTTTTTTATTATTTTTTATCATTTAAAACACATCTATTTCATTTTTTTCTAAAAAATATATTGGAAATAATTTTTAAATAGCTTTTTCATATTTTGATTTTATTTTTAATTTTTGCATGGATTATATATTTTTATTTTGTATCTATATCTATAGAACTGAATTATATTATATTGTATATAAAAATATATTTTAAATATAAAAAATATGAATATTGCAAATTTATTAGTAAAAATGAAATATTTAAAAAGAATAAAAAAGATTATTTAAATGACATTAATAAAATATGGATAAGTTTATGTATGATATATTATAAAAGTCATTGTGTAAAATAGAAAAAGTGAAGTTTGATGATGTATTTTAAAAAATAAGATAAAAATAACTATTGTGTGTTATGAAACTAATGAAAAGAGAGAGAGCGAAAGACAAAGAGAGAGGGAGAAGGAAAGAGAGAGAGATCTTGAACATAAGAGAGAAACATTTTTAGAATTCCATAATGAAAGCCTTAAAAGATACTCATATATATATGATTACAAAGGAGGCTACAGGCCGTCATAATTGACGGCTAAGGACGGTCAATTATGACAACTACGGGCTGTCATAATTGACAGCTAAAGACGGCCAATTATGACGGCTATGGGCGGTCAATTGTAACGACTATGGGCAGTCAATTATGACGGCTAAAGGTGGTCATACAAGTCGGTTTATAACACTCCCCCTTTGGATGACCACATATAAAGAATATACATCGTTAAAAACTTGCCAAGGAAAAATCCAGTGGGAAAAAACCAATGGCAAAGGAAAAAGAGTATAATATTCATGTATATCGCCAAGTGCTTTAAGATTGCCTCATTAAAATCTTGCAAAGGAAAACCCAGTGGGATAAAACCTTAGCGAAGGAAAAATGGTACAATCAACACAAGTTTTCCAGACTTTACTCCCCCTGAGAAGTGCATGATAATAGGTCTTCAAGTTTCCGCATTCTAATGTTATGCACAATCTTCTTAAATGTTGTAGTTGGTAATGCTTTAGTGAATAAATATGTCAAATTATCACTTGATCGTATCTGCTTAACATCAATTTCACATTTATTCTCATGAATTGCAATGATCTCTTTGTGTGAATCTGAAAGATAACCTGCATCCGCATATCCAACTAATTGTAGACTTGATCCATGTTGATAAAATAATTCCATATCAATTGTACCTCGGAGGTTACGAATGACATGTTTAATATCATTTCAATGTCTTCGAGTTGGTGCAGAACTATATCTTGCAAGTAAATTAACTGAAAATGCAATATCAGATCGAGTGCAATTTTCAAGATACATCAGGGCTCTAATTACATTGAGATAAGGTACTTAAAGACCAAGAATTTCTTTATCATCTTCACAAGGACGAAATGAGTCTTTCTACATATCAAATGATCGAACAACCATTGGAGTACTCAGGGGATAAGCTTTGTCCATATAAAAGTTCTTCAAGACTTTATAGTGAAAGGTCTTTGGTTGATGCGTCTCAATATTGTGTACCAACTCTTTAAAAAATGCAGTTGGTAATGTTTTGGTAAATAAATTCGCCATATTGATTCAAGATCGTTTTAACATTAAATTCACTACTCTTCTAGAGTTGTGATCTTCTTGAATTCTTGTAAATAACATAATTAGTGGAGACGTCATCAAAATTAATCCGCCAACCTCCATATTCAACAAAAACGATGGCCACCTTTTTAGATCAGACAAGCATCATAGAATTTTACAGCTTTTCTGTAGCTGTCAGACGTTGCAGGGCTATGATGCTACATCTCTTATCTCTTGTAGAGAGATGCTTCACTAGAGACGTTGTGAAACAATAGAGATGCTTTGTCCTTCTTTTTACTCACATGAAGATATTGCTCTTATGATAGGAGTAGAGGTTCATTTTTCCAAAATGATTTATTCTGATGTCGTTTCAGAATCAAAATTTCTTAGTGCTCAATATTTTGCCTCTGGTATGACCATGTCTCGGAGGTTATTAGTTAAACTGAATGAGGTCAACCAACTCAATAATCAAATATCTTAATTGCGTTATAAGCTCTCTGCGAAGAGTCGTAAGAACAATAAACTGAATGAGAAAAATAAGGTGCTAAAACAGTATGCCCGTGATCTTCAGGATCATTAGCAACGGATATTTGAAGAAGTCCAAATACTTCGAGAATAAGGACAAGCTGCATTTAATCTCACAACGGATATCTGAAAAAGTCCAACTTCTAAGAGTAGAGGTAAGTTGTTTTTAATTTCACGGCCTAATAAATAACTGTAGGATATCTGTATTTAGCGTATCCTCTATCAATATATATAATTTTGTCTTGCTTTCATAATTTTCTCTATAAAAGAAATATTCAGCTTATTTTTATTCGCATCTCATCTTCTGTAATTAGTCTGCATTCTTACTTTGTAATCTCTTTCTGCATTCTTATTCTACAATGGTCCAACAATCTTCTCGTGATCAATATATGAGGTATTCTACACCTTGTTCACCAGTTGTTTCTGCTTTTACCATAGGTGCTATAGTGCAATACAATAATGATCTGACTAATAAGTCAGACCTTGATGCTATCTACTAGTTTGTGAGTCTTAGTACCCGATACTCATCAACCATTGTCGCATTTTCTCAGCGACTACAATCCAAAACTTATGATGTTGATAAACTCAATGAGAAAATTTATATCCTTCAGCGACTTCTTCTAGAGTCTAACATGAAAATAGGAGCAATAAAGTAAGAGAATAGGAAATTAAAATCCTTGCTTAGCTATTCTTTTTGATTGCCTACTTATTTAGATAGGGATGCCATGCAAAATATTGAAGAGCAATATCGTTTAAAAAATGAAGCGAATAGTCTCAAATTTCTGTAATTTTATTTTAAGATAATAAAATAATATTTTACAAATATTTATATTATGTTTTTATCTTCTAATAGATATTCTGTGTACTCCATTTTATTTCTCCTTTAATAATACATATTTATTACAAAATTGTAATATAAATCTAATATATTAATTATATTTAAGATATAATATTTCAGAAGTAATAATTTCATTCAACTCCTTTTACATTGTTTATCCTCGTCGGGACCGTTTCGTGCCACACGCTCGGTGGGTAGCACTGCTCTAAAATTGAATTTGTTTAAATAAAAAAGACGCGTTTGATTTGATTGGCTTCTTCGTAGAAGAAAAAGAAACTTTTAAAACGCGTTTTCTTCTGCAGCTCTATGGATTTTGAGTTTCTTTCAAAGCGAAATTCTGGGATGGTGTCATTCCCGTACTATTTTCTCCACTTAAAACATTGAAAGCAATAATTGTCATTTTTAATCAGAAGCTGCGAAACCGAGTGTTCTTGATCAGCAGTTCTTTCGCTGTGAGTTTTTTCAAACCAAAATTTTCAGCATGGAATTCGTGGCTTCGATTGTTAGTGGAGCAGTAGTAGAAACTACTGAGATTCTCTGTGGCTCTATCTATTCTACGATCAAGAACATTGTCAAAGGCCCACAACAGCTTGATGTTTTAGCCAAGATCAAAGCAGTGGAGCATATTCCTGGACCTTCAATTCAAGATCAAACAGCATCAGTAGATTTAGCCAAAACTTGGGCTCTATTGTTTGACAATAGAGTCCAGAGGATTGGTATATGGGGGATGGGAGGCGTCGGCAAAACTAATCTGGTGAGAAATTTGAACAATAAGCTGCTTGAAATGAATTCAAATCATATGCCTTTTAGCTGTGTACTATGGGTTACAGTGTCCAGAAATTTGGACATAAAAAAGCTCCAGATGGAAATAGCTTCCAGACTGGGTTTTGGTCTGGATGAAAGGACGGAATCGGATAGAATAGCTATTGAACTTCATCGAAGACTAAAGGAGGTAAGTTTTCTTCTCATTCTCGATGATGTTTGGGAGAAAATTGATTTGGACAAATTGGGTGTCCCACGGCCTGAAGATCATAAGGGTTGTAAGATCATATTGACATGTAGATCTTTGGAAGTATGTAGGGACATGGAGACTAATTTTAACGTTCCAATGAGCGTTTTGGGGGATAAAGACGCTTGGCAACTATTTAGGCGAAATGCGACGGATGTGGTTAGTTTCGAACATATCAAACCACTTGCAGAGGCAATTTATAAAGAGTGTAAGGGATTGCCTTTGGCCATCATCACCATGGGAAGAGCAATGAGAGGAAAGACGAAGCCTGAGTTGTGGAAAGATGCATTGAATCAGTTGCGAAGATCAGTGCCTTGTGCGCCAGGCGTGGAGGAGAAGAAGCTCTACAAGCCTTTGAAGTGGAGTTACGACTCATTAGAAGGTAAAGACTTGAAAACTTGTTTCCTTTATTGCTCTTTGTTTCCAGAGGACTTCTCAATAAAAATAGATGAACTAGTATGGTACTGGCTAGCGGAAGGTTTGATAGATGAACGAGAAAACTATGAGGTTTTCTACAGTCGAGGAATTGCTTTGATTGAAAATTTGAAGGACGCCTGTTTGTTGGAAGATGGTCCCAGGAAGGGCACCGTGAAGATGCATGATGTTGTTCGTGATGTTAGCGTATGGATTGCATCAACTTGCAGCGAGGATGGAAGTAAATCCCTCGTTCGTACAGGGAAAGGGTTGAAAGAGATTTCAGCTATTGAGCTATCAAATTCTCTCGAAAGAGTTTCTTTCATGGATAACGATTTAGAAAGACTACCTGATGATTCTGTGATTCCATGTTCAAATGCATCAACTTTGCTACTACAAAATAATCGTCGCCTTGACCGAGTTCCTGCGAGATTTTTGGAACGATTTAAAGCACTGAGAGTCTTGAATTTCAGTCGGACCTACATCAAGTCATTGCCTGATTCTCTTCTTCAACTGGATGACCTCCGTGCCCTTCTTTTGAGTAATTGCGAGGATTTCGAAGAATTGCCCCCACTGGAAAGCCTTAGCAGACTTCAAGTGCTTGATCTCTCTTATACTGGTATCAGAGAATTACCAAGAGGGTTAGAGCAACTCAGCAACTTAAGGCATCTAAACTTATGCAAGACTCGCCGAATGAAAGTGGTTCAAGCTGGAGTCATATCCAAGTTGTCTAGATTAGAAGTTCTGGACCTGTCACACAGTGGCTACATTTGGAAAGTGAAGGGAGCGGTACAAGAGGAGGAAGCTTGTTTTGAAGAGCTCCACTACCTGGAGCGGTTACAAGTTTTATCCATCAGATTGGAACGGAACCCGCGTTACACTCCCCAAGATACAATTTTTTCTTGGATAAATGGATTAAAAGCATTCGAAATTAGCGTTGGACCGCTGGACTATTCTTTTTCAGGTATTTTCTAAGATCTTTTTAATTTTAAATATCATTCACATAAAATTATTTTTTAATTTTTAATCTAATTATGATTTAAAAAAAAATTAAATAAAACATAAAAAATCGTATTTTTTTAAAAAAATATTGAAATAAAAATTATATTAAATAATTTTATAATAATTTTATTCAACAATTTCTTTCTACTCTTTCAAAATTAAATAAAATATATTTATTTAATATTTACAAACTATTTTGCATGTGACGCATTTATGCTCCATTTGGACTATTCTAAGCGATACTTTGTAGATCTACAAGGGCGAGACCTATGTCTACCCTCGGATGCCCAAAAACATGTGATTATGAGTGAGATTGATCTCTCGGGAGGACAGATCGGGTGGTTGTTGAGCAATGCAAGTGATCTATACTTAGAAAGTTGTGGAGGATTGAATGAGATGCTAGAAGACTTGGTCATTAATTGTGTTGGCAGAAGCTTTACATATTTAAAAACACTTCAGATTAGTTACTCTGACAGCAGTTTTCGAATTGGAGGACTTGCATCACAATACGACCTACTACCCAATTTGGAGGAACTTGGTCTAGTAAAAATGAAAGGCGTTGAAAGCATTTCAGAACTAGCCAATCTTCTCGGGTTGAGATTTCAGAGACTGAAAACAATAGTTGTGACTAACTGTTTGAAGGTGAAATATCTTCTCTCCCTGGAGAACTCCAATATTCGCACAATGCCAAACCTAGAAGTAATACATGTATTCCTTTGTGACAATATAGAAGAGCTATTCAATTATCTTCCATTGCAGATCCATATGGCTCCAGATCTTATTATTCCAAAATTACGGAAATTGAAATTGGTGAAACTTCCCAACTTAAGGAATCTTTGTAGGGACGAAAAGACCTGGCCGGGTAATAAAGTGAAGGTTGAGGTGATCGACTGCGGTCTTCTGAGCACTGAGCAATAATAAGATGGAAACCAGTTGGGGGAAACGAATTGGAGACGCATGCATCCACAGGCGAAACTAAATAATATTTTACGTGTTTTCGTTGGAGTGAGATGTGCAATATATATTATATGTATAATTTTCTGGAAGTTTATATATATATTGTGTGCATGTCTATATATTTAAAAGATAAATTTGATGTATTTTGATGTATTAATTTTGTGAGTGACATTTGATGTAATGGTCAGCTTTCTTATGTACATTAACTTTTGTTTTTAAAGTTAGATCTTAAATAAATAATAATAGTATTTGCAACTAAATTAATTATGGAATAAATAGCATCTTAAGAGAAATTGATGTCTAAATAGCTTTTTTTTTGGAGAAAAATATCTACTTACATATATAATTAGCTGCATGCTGTATAAAATAACTAACAAGTAAAAACACCAATGTTATTTTTGTAAAATAATATTTATTTTTATGACTATATTTTATAAAAAAAAATATCCTCATAATTTTAAAATAGCTTTATAAAATAGTTGTTTTTATCATTATTTTACACCAATAAGACTCGTGACTAAAAGCACGTGGCAATTCAAAATGTCAGCAACCGACATCCAACCTTAACACCCGGTTGGCTACCTAGAAGTTTAACTTTGACGCTACGGCCATTTGTTAAACTTCTAGGATAATTGTGAATCAATATCGTTTCAAGTTTTAACTTGAATAATTTGATAGTCAAAGTTAAAAAGGCATGAAATTACTTCATTCTATAATATTTATTATATATTTAATATTGTTCAAAAAATCTATAGCATAGATGTTGTAATGCCTACTCCATCTTTCTATTTCAATTTGAATAATGCTACATATAGTCACTTTTACGTATTCTCTGTGCACTCCACTGATGTGATTGATTGCATTAATTTTTTTTAATACTCAACCAATTACATCAGTAGAGCGTACATAAAAGTGCAAAAGTGACTACATATAAAATTTTTGTTTCTATTTTACTTGTAGCAGTTCTACTTTTTTTTTTAAACTAAAAAACATTTGTATTTCATTCATTCGTGATAAACAGTTACACAAATACTTGCTTTTCAGGCATGACAAGATTATGAATATAAGGACTTTCTTCCACTAATACTCTCTCATCCTCACAATTTAAAGCAAACTTAGCTAACTGATGGACTACCTTATTCCCCTCTCTAGGCGTGTATTGAATCTGCCCTGATGGTTTGCTTCTTAAAACTTTCTTGATATCTTCCACCATCTGACCATACTCAGAATGGTTCTCTGTTGCACACTTAACTTCCCTAACTACCACATGAGAATCACCTTCAAACACTACCTCATTAAGTCCTATTTCCATACAAAGAGCCAAGCCTCTCCATAATGCATATAATTTAGCAATGATTGGCAACTTAACATGGACTTGTGGTCTGCACAGAGTTACTAGAATTTCACCCTCTGCATCTCTTGCTATTAGCCTTACACCCATTCTATACGTGGCCCCCTCATAAACTGCACCCCAATTCATCTTCACCCCTCCATAAGCTAGCTTCTGCCATCTAACCTCCCTGTTATCTGAAACATAACCATAACCACACTTGTCATCATTAACAGCTCCTATTTGGGCTTGCTAATATTCTTCATGCTCAATTACTGCACTTCTGTAAACCACCCTTGGACTATCAAACTTGGCTTCAAAAATAAACTTGTTCCTTTTGAACCAGATTCTCCTTAGAAGACATGCTACCTTGCCCAGTTTTTGCAAATCTAAAGCTGAGACCAATCTCTCCCATAAGCTTCTAAAATCTGCTTCTGCACTGTCCCACTTTTGTAATATACTAAAATGGTCTACCCAAACATCAGATGCTGCTACACAACTCCACAATGCATGACAGGTTTTTTCCTTTTCCAAGTTACAGATAAGGCATAAATCTGTGTTAGTAACCTTCCTGTGAAACAAGTTACTTTTGGTTGGAAGTGTCTCATTTATTGATTTCCAAATGAAAACCTTTACTGCATGTGCCACTTTCAATCTCCATATGCCTTGACAACTTGCAATGACTCGATCATTATTTGATGACTCACCCAAAACCTGCTTCTTCTCATGGACAGCTAAAACATAGGCACTCTTAACACTAAATAGGCCCTTTTTACTCATACCCCAAATGAACTTATCTTCAGCGCCTGACTTTCTAAGTGGTAGCCTGCAAACATTTGCTGCTTCCTCTTCATTAAGTACCTGATAGATGAGTTCTTCATTCCAACTATTTTCATCCTGATTTATCAGCGTAGTCACTATTGCTTCTTGATCTAAAATCTTTACTGGTGACTGCACTTGAAAAGTACTTGGAGTAGTCAACCACTTGTCTCTCCAGATCATTATCTTCCTTCCATTACCAACTGTCCATCTCGTTCCCGCCTTTATCAAAGGAATTGCCCCCCAAATACTTCTCCACAAATAAGAAGTTCCCCTGCCTAATCTTGCCTCTAAAATGTCTCTACCATTGTAGTATTTTTCCTACAAGATTTTTGCTGTCAAAGAGATAGGATTAACTAAGAGTCTCCACACCTGTTTTGACAACATAGCTTTGTTAAAATAGGCAACATCACGGAATCCAAGACCTCCAATGCTTTGTGCTTCCCCTACCTTCTCCCATCTCTTCCAATGTATCTTCTCCTTATCCATATTATTGGACCAAAAGTTTGATAACAAGGATGAGATTTCTGTACATAGCCTTTTTGGTAACTTGAAAACACTCATTACATATGTAGGAATGGATTGAAGCACAGCTTTTATAAGCACTTCTTTCCCTGCCTGAGATAGGAAAATATTCTTCCAATTCTAAATTCTACTCCATATTCTTTCCTTCACTCCCCTAAATGAATTGTACTTTGACCTACCTACCATAGTTGGAAGATCAAGGTACTTCTCCAAATCTCCACTTTCCCTTGTGCCTGGCCTTCTCAAAATCATCTCTCTGGTCTCGACCTTAGTATTACCACTGAAGATTATTGAAGTCTTCTGCAAATTTAGTTTCGGACCAGATGACTTCTCATATTGTTCCAATACCATGATCAGCCGCTCCCATTCATCCAATGCTGCTGTACAGAATAAGATGCAATCATTTGCAAACAACAGATGATTCAACCTTGTGCCACCTCTAATTACTGAAACCACTTGAAGCCTTCCTTGTCTTGTTGCGTTATTTATCAAAGCAATGAGTCCCTCAAAATAGAAGAAAAAAAGATAAGGGGATAATGGATCCCCTTGTCGTAACCCTTGTGAGGCAATATAACCTCCCCTTCTTGCCCATTAATCAAAATGGAATAATGAACAGTACTGACACACTTCGTTATTAGATCTATCCACCTTTCTCCAAACCCCAACTTCTCCATGATACCCTTAAAAAATTCCCACTCTACTTGGTCATATGCTTTAGCCATATCTAGTTTAACTACCATACTACATTTCTTCCCTTTCTTTCTTGATTTCATTGAATGTAGAACTTCATAAGCTGCTATAACATTATCTGTAATAAGCATTCCAGGATTGAAGGCACTTTGATTGTAGGATATCACCTCAGGAAGTATAAGCTTTAGCCTATTGGCTAGATTTTTCGCAATTATCTTATACAAAACATTGCAAAAACTAATATGCCTAAAATCTCCCACCCTCTCAGGATGTTCAGTTTTTGGAATGAGTACTATGTATGTAGCATTTAAAGATATCTGAAAGTTGCCTTCAATAAGAAAATCTAAAATAACTTTGCTCACTTCACCCCCACCAAAACCCAATAACTTCGATGGAAACAAGCCCCAAACCCATCAGGAGCCATACCTTTTAAAGCTTCTTCAACTTCTTCCCTGGTGAACATTTGCTGCAGCTTTGTGTTCATCTCTTCTATCACTTTCTGTGTCACTTCCCTCAAGCACTCCATAACTGCCTCATTCTCTGGATTCGAAGATCTGTATACTTCCTTCTAATGGCTCTGAAAAGCTTGTCTAATGCTTGACTCCCCAGTTCTAGTCTGATTTTGTGTATCTATGATCTTCTCTATAGTATTCTACTTCCTTCTTTGTGTTGCACAGACATGAAAATATTTGGTATTCCTATCTCCATTTTAATACCAAGTAACTTTAGCTCTCTGCCTCCTTTTTAGATGCTCTTCCTCTAATAAATCACCCAGAACTTTATGCAACTCTTTTGTCTCCTGAACCTTACATGGTCCTTCTACCTCTTGCAGTCTCTTAAGCTCTTCTGATTTTTCTTTGATAGTTACTTCATTCACTGAGCCTTTGTTCCTATTCCACACTATAAGTGCCTCACTGCACAGAAGCAAAGAATTTTGAACCTCGGCCATTACAACACCTTCCTTTGACTTGACTCTCCATTCCTTTTCTACTACTTTTCCACACCCTTCATCAGTAAGCCATTTAGCTTCAAACTTAAACAATCTCTTATTTCTTCTCTATGACTGCCACCTCCCTCTACAAGTTAATAGTAGAGGTTTATGATCTGAACTTCTAACTACTAATCTTTATACTTTGTTATCTTCAAACATACCCCTCCATTCTTTATTAGCAATTACCCTACCTACTCTTTCTTTAGTGAAATATGCTCCCTCTTGATTATTACTCCAGGTGAAAGGATCCCTTATATATCCCAGATCAAACAATTGGTTATCATCTAAGGCTTCCCAAAAATCCACCATTTGCCTCTCTAGCCTTGCATTAACCCCCACCTTCTCCTTGCTCCACATAATTTCATTGAAATCTCCTGTGATGCACCAAGGTATATTACTATCTGGTTTGATTGTAGACAGTAACTCCCATGATAAAACTCTCTTGCTTGTTTCGGGATACTCATAAAAGCCTGTCCACAACCATCTTTTTGAATTATTTTCAACCCCAACCCACCCACTAATGTCTTATTGAATAATTGTAAAGCTCGAACTGTACATTATGTTACCATAAAATGGTCAATCCCCCACTCCTCCCTACTGGATCCACACCAGCACACCCTTCAAAACCCAACTTCCTTCTCAAAACATCCAGTTTGGACCTGTGTAACATGGTTTCCATTAAGAAAACCATTCCGGGACACTTATCCCTCATCAGTTGGTGAAGGTTTTAAATTGACCGAGGGTTCCCAAGCCCTCGACAATTCTAGCTAAGCAGAATCATGGCTCTCGACAGGGCTGAGCAATAGCCATCGCCACTTCATTATTTGCAAAACAATCCTCTCCTACATTTGTAGTTTTGTATCTTTTATCCTCTCTTCCCTCCTCATCTTCATCACGTAGAATTAGGCCTCTTTTCCTTTGCAGAGATAGAGACTTTACCTTTTCTAAACTCCCATTCAGACGTGCCCTCCTCTTCCACAACATCCTTGTTGATATGCACTTCCTGTTGTTCCCTTCACCCATAGCATCACCTTTTCTTACTTATATCTGATTAGGACTTTCCCCACCCTCATTTTTACTTATCCTACTACCTTTTTCTGATGGGCCATTAGTATTTAGGCCCACCACTTTTGTAGTTTCCATACTCCCTTCTATCTCACAAGTATCCTTCGTAACAACTATTTGAAAAGGAGATAAGATTTCTACCCTTTTCTCCTTCCTTATCCACCTTATCCTCTCGCCATGAACTTTGAACTTCAGCATCATCCTTCTAACCAACCGTAGTGTGCGATGGCTGCTCACTCCCACTCCGGTCACCCTTCTCCTCCCCCTTCATCTAACTTCCCCCCCTCCCCCCCGAGCCATAACCACAAACACAAACCATACTGAAGATCATATTCTCTTGCCCGTCCAGTTGACTTATTTGACACCAAACATCCTTCCTCCCCATGAACTATCTTACCACACCTTAAATAGAATTTTGGCAGTTTTTCATACTTCACCGGCACTCACATCTTTTGATTAGTAAGAGTAATTGTATGCCCCTCGGCAAAGCTTGGTCAAGTTCTACTTTCATTCTTAAATAACTACCCCAGCCCACACCGTCCTCCGATATATCCACCACATCTACCCTACCTAGGGATCAACCTATTTGACTTNCCTGATTCTCTTCTTCAACTGGATGACCTCCGTGCTCTTCTTTTGAGTAATTGCGAGGATCTCGAAGAATTGCCTCCACTGGAAAGGCTTAGTAGACTTCAAGTGCTTGATCTCTCTAGGACTGGTATCAGAGAATTGCCAAAAGGGTTAGAGCAACTCAGCAATTTAAGGCATCTAAACTTAACCGGGACTTCCAAACTGAAAGTGGTTCAAGCTGGAGTCATATCCAAGTTGTCCAGATTAGAAGTTCTGGACCTGTCACACAGTGGCTATATTTGGAAAGTGAAGGGAGCGGTACAGGAGGAGGAAGCATGTTTTGAAGAGCTGAAATGCCTGGAGCGGTTACAAGTTTTATCCATCAGATTGAAATGGCATCCGTGTTACACTCCCCAAGATACGATTACTTCCTGGATAAATGGATTAAAAGCATTCGAAATTAACGTCGGAGGATCGTGGATTTCTCGTTCAGGTATTTTCTAAGATCTTTTAATTTTAAATATCATTCACATAAAATTAATTTTTAATTTTTAATTTTTTAATCTAATTATTATTTTTAAAATTTTTTTAAATAAAATCTTAAAAATCGTAATTTTTTAAAAAAAATTTAAAATAAAAATTATATTAAAAAATTATATTTAAATAAATTTTTAATTTATAATAATTTTATTCAACAATTTCTTTCTACTCTTTCAAAATTAAATAAAATATATTTATTTAATATTTACAAACTATTTTGTGACGCATTAGTGCTCCATATGGACCATTCTAAGCGATACTTTGAATATCTATCAGTGCGGGACCTTGTACTCATGGTTGCTAAAAAATGCGTGACTATGGAAGGGATTGATCTCTCGGGAGGATAGATCGGGTGGTGGTTGAGCAATGTAAATAATCTATACTTAGAAAGTTGTGGAGGACTGAATGAGATGCTATGAGACTTGGTCATTAACAGTGTTGGCAGAAGCTTTACATATTTAAAAACACTTTATATTATGTCCTATGACTGCAATTTTCGGACTGGAGGACCTGCAGCACAGTATGACCTACTACCCAATTTGGAGGAACTTAGTTTGATACGCATGACAAGCGTTGAAAGCATTTCAGAACTAGCCAACCTTCTCGGGCTGACATTCCAGAGACTGAAAACAATAGTTGTGTTTGGCTGTCCGGAGATGAAATATCTTCTCTTCCTGGGGAACTCCAATATTCGCAAAATGCCAAACCTAGAAGAAATCGTGGTATTCTATTGTGACAATTTAGAAGAGCTCTTCAATCATCTTCCATTGCAGATCAATATGGCTGATCTAGATCCTATTACTCCAAAATTACGGAAATTGAAATTGAGTGGCCTTCCCAAATTAAGAAATTTTTGTAAGGACGAAAAGACCTGACCGGGTAATAAAGTGAAGGTTGAGGTGATCAATTGCGATCTTCTGAGCATTGAGCAATAATGAAGGTGGAATTAAACTAGTTGGGGGAAAACGAATTGGAGACGCATGCATTCACAGGCGAAACTAAATAATATTTTACGTGTTTTTGTTGGAGTGAGGTGTGCAATATATATATATATTATATGTATAATTTTCTGGAAGTTTATGTATATTACGTGTGCATGTCTATATATATAAAAGATAAATTTGATGTATTTTGATGTATTAATTTTGTGAGTGACATTTGATGTAATGATCAGCTTTTTTATGTACATTAACTTTTGTTTTTAAAGTAAGGACAGATGGAAATGCACCTCAACATATAGACGACGTTATAGATCTTAAATAAAAATAAATAGCAATTTTATTTTATTTTTTGGTTGGAGAAAAATATCTAGTTATATAATATAATTAGCTGGATGCATGCTGTATAAAATAACTAACAAGTAAAAAACTTTCCAAGGGCCGAATATATTTTATGACACTTTCTTATTTGTAACCATGCATGACCCATCGATACCTTCTGCTGGGCTTGAAATAGGACCGTACATGAGTGTAAAACAATAGTAATGCTACTCAATCTCTCTAATCTTTATACATCACATTTTTTTAAACTTTTTAAATTTTAAATATTTTTTTAAAAAATAATTATGAGTTTGTTCTTCTTAAATTAATTGAATTCTTCCATTCATTATCCATATATTAAATATTTGATAAAAGAAAAAAATAATAAAACTTTAAGAAAAAAATGTGGTGCATGTGTAAATAGTAAGAGGTTGTATAACTTTTTTCATAATAGTAAAACAATACAACTCTTTTATATATTTTTAACAACTATTTTTTTTTAATCTCAATGTTATTTTTGTAAAATAATATTCTTTTTATGACTATATTTTATAATAAAAAATAAAAAATCCCCATTCTAAAGCATAATTGTAAAATAGCTTTACAAAATAGTTATTTTTATCATTATTTTACACCAATTAGACTCGTGAGTAAAAGCACATGGCAATTCAAAATCTCAATAACTGTCATCCAACCTTAACACCCGGTTGGCTACCCAGAAGTTTAACTTTGACGCTACGGCCATTTGTTAAACTTCTAGGATAATTGTGAATTAATATCGTTTCAAGTTTTAACTTAATAATTTGAGAGTCAAAGTTAAAAAGACATGAAATTACCTCTTTCTATAATATTTATTATATTTTTAATATTGTTAAAAAAATCTATAGTATAGATGTTGTAATGTCTCTACTATCTTTCTATTTCTATTTGAGTGATGTTACATACAGTCACTTTTATGTACTCTCTGCGTACTTCACTGATGTGATTGACTACATTAATTATTTTTAATACACAACTAATTACATCAGTAGAGTGCACAAAAGAGTACGTAAAAGTGACTGCACGTAAAATTTTTGTTTCTTATTTTACTTGTAGCAGTACTACCTTTTTTTTTTTTTTTTTGAGCTAAAAAACATTTGTAATTCATTCATTCATGATAAACAGTTACACAGATACTTGCTTTTCAAGCATGACAAGATTATGAATATAAGGACCTTCTTCCACCAATTCTCTCTCATCCTCACAATTTAAAGCAAACTTAGCTAACTGATCGACTACCTTGTTCCCCTCTCTAGGCGTGTAGTGAATCTGCCATGATGGTTTGCTTCTTAAAACTTCCTTGATATCTTCCACCATCTGACCATACTCAGAATGGTTATCTGCTGCACACTTAACTTCCCTAACTATCGCATGAGAATCACCTTCAAACACTACCTCATTAAGTCCTATTTCCATACAAAGAGCCAGGCCTCTCCATAATGCATATAATTCAGCAATGATTGGCAACTTAACATGTACTTGTGGTCTGCACAGAGTTACTAGAATTTTGCCCTCTGCATCTCTTGCTATTCGTCCCACACCCATTCTATACGTGGCCCCCTCATAAATTGCACCCCAATTCATCTTCACCCCTCCATAAGCTAGCTTCTGCCATCTTAACTCCCTGTTATCTGAAACAGAACCATAACACACTTGTCATCATTAACAGCTTCTATTTGGGCTGCTGATATTCTTCATGCTCAATTACTGCACTTCTGTAAACCACCCTTGGACTATCAAACTTGGCTTCAAAAATAAACTTGTTCCTTCTGAACCAGATTCTCCTTAGAAGACATGCTATCTTGCCCAGTTTTTGCAAATCTAAAGCTGAGACCAATCTCTCCCATAAGCTTGTAAAATTTGCTTCTGCACTGTCCCACTTCTGTAATATACTAAGATGGTCTGTCCAAACATCAGATGCTGCTACACAACTCCACAATGCATGACAGGTTTTTTCCTTTTCCAAGTTACAGATAAGGCATAAATCTGTGTTAGTAACCTTCCTGTGAAACAAGTTACTTTTGGTAGGAAGTACCTCATTTATTGATTTCCGAATGAAAACCTTTGCTGCATGTGCCACTTTCAATCTCCATATGCCTTGACAACCTGCAATGACTCCATCATTATTTGATGACTCACCCAAAACCTGCTTCTTCTCATGGACAGCTAAAAAATAGGCACTCTTAACACTAAACAGGCCCTTTTACTCATACCCAAATGAACTTATCTTCAGAGCCTAACTTTCTAAGTGGTAGCCTACAAACATTTGTTGCTTCCTTTTCATTAAGTACCTGATAGATAAGTTCTTCATTCCAACTCTTTTCATCCTGATTTATCAGCCCAGTCACCGTTGCTTCTTGATCTAAAATCTTTACTGGTGACTGCACTTGAAAAGTACTTGGAGTAGTCAACCACTTGTCTCTCCAGATCATTATCTTCCTTCCATTACCAACTCTCCATCTCGTTCCTACATTTATCAAAGGTATTTCCCCCCAAATACTTCTCCACAAATAAGAAGTTCCCCTGCCTAATCAAAATGAATAATGAACAGTACTGACACACTTCATTATTAGATCTATCCACCTTTCTCCAAACCCCAACTTCTCCATGATAGCCCTAAAAAATTGCCACTCTACTTGGTCATATGCTTAGCCATTTCTAGTTTAACTACCATACTACCTTTCTTCCATTTCTTTCTTGATTTCATTGAATGTAGAACTTTATAAGCTACTATAACATTATCTGTAATAAGCCTTCTAGGAATGAAGGCACTTTGATTGTAGGATATCACCTCAGGAAGTATAAGCTTTAGCCTATTGGCTAGAGTTTTTGCAATTATCTTATACAAAACATTGCAAAGACTAATATGCCTGAAATCTCCCACCCTCTCAGGATGTTCAATTTTTGGTTTGAGTACTATGTATGTAGCATTTAAAGATCTTTGAAAACTGCCTTCATTAAGAAAATCTAAAATAACTTTGCTCCCTTCATCCCACCCAAAACCCAATAATTTTGATAGAAACAAGCCCTAAACCCATCAGGGCCTAGTGACTTTAGAGGAGCCATACCTTTTAAAGCTTCTTCAACTTCTTCCCTGGTGAACCTTTGATGCAGCTTTGTGTTCATCTCTTCTGTCACTTTCTGTGTCACTTCCCCCAAGCACTCCATAACTGGCTCATCCTCTGGATTCGAAGATCTGTTTACTTCCTTTTAATGGCTCTAAAAAGCTTCTCTAATGCTTGACTCCCCAGTTCTAATCTGATTCTGTGTATCTATGATCTTCTCTATAGTATTCTGCTTCCTTCTTTGTGTTGCACAGACATGAAAATATTTGGTATTCCTATCTCCATTTTGATACCAAGTAACTTTAGCTCTCTGCCTCCATTTTAGATGCTCTTCCTCTAATAAATCACCAAGAACTTTCTACAACTCTTTTATCTCCTGAAACTTACATGGTCCTTCTACCTTCTGCAGTCTCTTAAGCTCTTATGATTTTTCTTTGATAGTTACTGCATTTACTGAGCCTTTGTTCCTATTCCACACTGTAAGTGCCTCACTACACAGAAGCGAAGAATTTTCAAGCTCGGCCATTACAACACCTTACTTTGACTTGACTCTCCATTCCTTTTCTACTACTTTTGCACACCCTTCATCAGTAAGTCATTTAGTTTCAAACCTAAACAATCTCTTCATTCTACTCTGTTATCTGACTTCTTACTAATCCTTCTACTCTGTTATATGAAAACATACCCCTTCATTCTTTATTAGCAATTACCCTACCTAATCTTTCTTTAATGAAATATGCTCCCTGTTGATTATTACTCTAGGTGAAAGGATCCCCTATACATCCCAGATCAAACAGTTGGTTATCTTCTAAGGCTTCCCAAAAATCCACCATTTGCCTCTCTGGCCTTGCATTACCCCCCACATTCTCCTTACTCCACATAATTTCATCGAAATCTCCTGTGATGCACCAAGGTCATGGGATGGCCAACAACAAGCAAGTGGCCATCTTTTGGGAAATTGGAAGGCTCGATCTGGACCGATGGTTGTCTAGGGTACCCGTGAATGGGATCTATCTGAAAATTTAAAAATGTTTAATAGATTGATAAGTGTACTTATTGGTATTTTTTTATATTTATTTAAAATATTGGTATTTTTTTATATTTATTTAAAATAATACAAACACAAATTATTTAAAAATAATACTTATTAGTATCTTTAATGTTTCATGGTGATATGACATGTGGTGCATTTTTTAAATGAACAAGGATATTTAGAGCTGTGAGTACGCAAACGTATGTAATTAATTAAAACAAAAGTGAATAAATATAAATACATATATAAAAAAATTAATTTTTTAAAATAAATCTCATTTTTTTCAAAACAACAATACAGCACCTATACACTTAACATTACTAGTATATATAACATTACTAGTACTCGATGGCTAATTACTGTTTTCAAAATAAAATTTCGCAATATTTTCAAATCTTAAAGGTGGCAGTGACAGACTTTAATCCCACGTCAATACGTGGAATTCTTTTGTCTCTACAAATAAATATAGAGAAAGCATCAAATAATTGCCCCGATGAGGCCATGGTGGTTTCTCCCTTAGATCAGGTACCATTTTGTATTCCATTTTTCCTTTTCATATATCTATTTAAAAATTGCATTTTGTTATGAAACTAAAAGTGAAATAATATTGTAAGAGAGAGAATATTGCAAGAGAAAGAGTTGTTTTTCAATGTAAAACTTGATGCATATACAAGAGAATGATATCCATATATATAGGAGTACAAAGGGGTAGGTATAGCTTAAGTCTCCATTGATGGCTAAAGATAGGTCTTAATTAGTGGCTAAAGATTGATCTTAATTGATGGTTCAATGGTCTTAATTAGTGGCTATGTATGGTTATACAAATGTTTATAACACTTCCCCTTTGAATGACCATACATAAAGAATATGTATTATTAAGATCTTGCCAAAGAAAAACCCAGTGGAAAAAAACCAATGGCGAAATAAAAGAGTATAATATTCATGTGTACTGTTAAGTGCTTTAAAATTGGTTCATTAAAACCTTGCAAAGGAAAACCCAGTGGGATAAAACCTTAGCGAAAGAAAAAGAGTACAATCAGCACAAGTCTTCAAGACATTTACTCCCCTTGAAAAGTGCATGATAATAGGTCTTCAAGTCTTCACATTCCAATATTCTGCACAAGCTTCTTAAATGTTACAGTTGGTAATGCTTTAGTGAATAAATCTGCCAGATTATCACTTGATCGTATTCGCTTGACATTAATTTTACATTTCTCCTGAAGTTCATGGGTATAAAAGAATTTAGGTGACATATGTTTGGTTCTATCATCTTTAATATACCCTCCTCTAATTTGAGTAATACAAGCAGCATTATCTTCGTATAAAATTGTTGAATTATCATTAATCACTTGAAAACCACACTTTTCTTGAATATGTTGAATCACTGATCTTAGCCAAATATATTTTCGACTTGCCTCATGAATTGCAATGATCTCTGAGTGATTTGAAGATGTAGCAGATAGTGTTTGCTTGACAGATCTCCATGATATAGCAGAATTTTCATATGTAAATACATATTCAGTTTGAGATCTACCTCTTTGTGGATCTGAAAGATAACCTACATCCGCATATCCAACTAATTGCGGACTTGATCCATGTTGATAAAATAATCTCATATCAACCGTACCTCGGAGGTATCGAAGGACATGTTTAATGTCATTCCAATGTCTTCGAGTTGGTGCGGAACTATATCTTGCAAGTAAATTAACTGAAAATGCAATATCAGGCCGAGTGCAATTTGCAAGATACATCAGTGCTCTAATTGCACTGAGATAAGGTATTTCAGGACCAAGAATTTCTTCATCGTCTTCACAAGGACGAAATGAATCTTTCTGCACATCAAGTGATCGAACAACCATTGAAGTACTCAGATGATGAGCTTTGTCCATGTAAAAGTGCTTCAAGACTTTCTCTGTATAATTTGACTGATGAATGAGAATTCCATTTTGCAAATGCTCGAGCTGCAGGCTGAGACAAAATTTCGTTTTGCCAAGGTCTTTCATTTCAAATTCATTCTTTAAATATGTAGCGGTTCTTCTGATCTCTTCAGGAGTTCCAATAAGATTTAGATTATCAACATAAACCGCAATAATAACAAATCCGGAGTCTGATTTCTTAATAAAAATACATGGGCATATTGGATTATTTTCAAATCCTTCTTTCAATAAAATGCGTCCGGATTGTTTTAACCCATATAAAGATCTTTGAAATTTAATAGAATACATATTTCTGGATGTACTCAGATTAGAAGTTTCAGGCATTTTATATCATTCAGAGATTTTCATATATATGTCATGATCCAATGATTCATATAAATATGCAGTGACCCATCCATTAACTGCATATTTAATCTTTTTGTAACTACCAAACTAATTAAAAATCTGAATGTGATTGCATTCATAATATGAGAGTATGTTTCCTCATAATCAATCACTGGTTTCTACAGGAAACCTTGTGCAACAAGTCGTGCTTTATATCGCACAATTGCATTGATCTCATTACGCTTACGTATAAATATTCATTTATATCCAACAGGCATTACACCCTTTGGTGTTTGTACAATTGGTCCAAAGACCTCTCGCTTTACTAGCGAGTTGAATTCAGCTTCAATGGCTGGTTTCTATTTTGACCAGTCATTTCTACGTCGACCTTTTTCGACAGTTCTTGGCTCAATTTTTTCATTACTTCTTGTTGAACCTAAGGTTTCAAGTTTTGTGTAATTATATATTTACACATGGATTTTGATGATAACAAATGAATTCAAAGAATGAAGGAGTCTCAAGCTCAATTTGTCCACACAATGGAATCAAGCACATCAAGGAACCAAGCATGAGCAAGAAGGAAATAAGTTCACATTAAAGTCATAGAGAAATGTTGTAAATCTCTTAAAATTCGAAATTAGGATTAAGGCTCAAAAATTATTATTTTATTATAAAGTATTAAAATATTTTTTCCACATGTGCATGAATATTTTGAAAATTAAATTTGAAATTTTTGAAAGGTAATTGATTGTCATCTTTCACATTTGCATGCCATGATTAAAGGTTTGAACTTTGAAAATATTAAAGATGATTGATTGTCATCTTTCACATGTGCATGTTTTATTTGAATATTTTCAAAAGTGATTGATGCTTTTCTTGACTTATGCAAAAGGAAGATGCCTTTGTTTGAATATTTTGAAAAGTAAAGTGTGCTCCTTTTGTCATATGCAAAAAGTAAAAAATTAGGTTTGAAATTTTTGAAAAGCAAAGTGTGCTCCTTTTGTCATATGCAAAAAGTAAAAAGATTAGGTTTGAATTTTGAAAAGTGAATGATGATGTCTTTGACATGTGAATCTTTTTAAATTTGAATATGAAGTCTCATATGCCTATAAATAGATCATTTGAGAGCTTCACATTCACAACACCAAGAGCATACAATATTCATTCAAAGCTTTCATTCTCTCTTCTTTAAGCATTGAGCCTTAACTCTTATTCATTTTGAGAGATATAGTTTGTGCTTGTATTGTTCTTATTTCACTCATTGAGGAGTGTTTTCTGATATCCTACCCACTATCAATTCTTGTATCAGTAAAAGGGTGTGTACAACCCTTGTGCGTGTAGAAAGTGTTCTACACAGGGAATCGTTGAATCACCACGTGTAAGGTGATTGCAAGTGTAGAGGGTGTTCTACACGGATCCTTTGTAGCGGTGTTGTTCAAAGGTGTAATAGGTTTCTATCTCCACCTGAAGGAGATTGAATAGTGAATTCGGGGATCCTCAAGGGGTAGCTTGAGGCGAGGACGTAGGCAGTGCGGCCGAACCTGGTTAACATACTGAGTTTGCTTCTCTCTTACCCTTACTCTTTATATTTATTGTTATTTCGTATTTTGTTTATACTTTAAATTGTATATTTGATTTATAATTGTTATTTTTTTTAATACAACTCAATTCACCCTCCCTCTTGTGTTAGTCATCTGGGCAACACTTCTGGTAATGTCAAGAGCCATTTTATATAAAAATATGTTGTCGACAACAGTTTTATTTCTATCCAAAATTTCTCCAGTACTCATGAAATGTATCGAGATCTCGTTATTTTCAGGTACCTGTCCCTCTTCAAGGGAAGACATTTTATTAAATACCTCTTCAGGATGTTCTTTTTCATGAGATTTAGTCTCTTCAAGAGCATCAATTACTCTTATAGCCCGTGTTGTGGGTATGGACTTTTCAGGAGTACTAAATTGATTTTGTATTTTCTTCTTCCGAAGAATTTTGTCATTTGCACCAATAGGTCGTCTACGCTTCAGGCGTATCTTAGACTCACCTATTACTATTTTGGCAACTTGTCCTTCAAGGACTGCAATCCTTGCTGGAACATTAACAGCAGGAATATATGATTTTACCACACCTTTAGTGTCAATAAATACATCTGGTAATTGATTTGCAACACTTTACAAATGAATAATCTTTTGAACCTCTAGTTTACATTTATTTGTACGAGGATCAAATTGGGAAATGGCTTTATTTTTCCAAGTAATTTCCTGTCGTACTTTAGGCATCGACTTCTCATTACCTAATGTTGGAAAAATGGATTCGTCAAAATGACAATCCTCAAAACGTGTCTTAAACATATCCCATGTAACAGGCTCAAGGTATCTAATAATAAATGAAGAATCAAACCCAACATATATCCCAAGTCTATGTTGAGGACCCATCTTTGTACGTTGTGGAGGTGCAATTGGAACATATACTGTACATCTAAAAATACGAAAATGAGTAATATTTGATTGTTGACCAAATGCAAGCTGTAATGGAGAATATTTGTGATATGCTGATGGCCTAACTCGAATCAACGATGTTGCATGAAGTATAGCATGTCCCCAGGCAGAAATAGGAAGTTTTGATTTCAAAAACAAAGGTCTAGCGATTAGCTGAAGCCTTTTAATCAATAATTCAGCTAAACCATTTTTAGTGTATGTGTGAGCAACTGAATGTTCAACTTCTATTCCGATTGACATGCAATAGTTATCAAAAGCTTGAGATGTAAATTCACCTGCATTATCCAATCGAATAGTTTTAATTGGATAGTCATGAAATTGTGCTCGTAGTTTAATTATTTGGGCAAGAAGTTTAGCAAATGCAATATTTTTAGTGGAAAGTAGACAAACATGCAACCATCGACTTGATGCATCAATTAAAACCATAAAATATCTGAATGGTCCACTTGATGGTTGAATAGGCCCACATATATCCCATGAATCCTTTGTAAAAATGATGGAGATTCAAAACAACTTTTGAAATAAGTGGTTTGATAATCAATTTACCCTGAGAACATGCAGAGCATGGATATTCATTAGGTAAGATAATCTTCTGATTCTTTAGGGGATGCCCATACGAATTATCAAATATTCATCTCATCATTATTGATCCCGGATGTCCAAGGTGATTATGCCAAGTCATAAATACTTTGGGGTCAATGCACTTCTGGTGCATTACCACGTGTGATTCGATTGTTCTCATTTATGTATAATACGATCCAGATGAGAGAGTAGACAATTTTTCTAATACGAGCTTCTGGCTCGAAATTATTTTAGTAATGAGAAGATGCTCTTTATTGTCTTCGTTGGTAGTTTCAATATGACAACCATTACGACGTATATCCTTAAAACTCAATAAATTTCTTCTGGATCGTGAAGAAACTAGAGCATCATCAATACAAAATTTGGTGTCATTAGGCAACACAATATAAGCTCTTCTAGAGCCTTCAGTTAGATTCGATAAACCAGATATGGTATGAACGTAGGCTTTACTCAATGTTAGATTTTGAAAATATTTTTTATCCTTAACAATTGTGTGAGTTGTAGCACTGTCAGCCAGACATACATCTCTATTATTCATCTCAGAGATAAAAAGTTCATCAGTAAGACTCATGATTCTACAAAATATAGAAAACTCTTATTACTACAAAACATTGCAAAATAAAAAAAAATTTACAATAAGATAAAGAAAATACATTAATAAAAAAGGAACACTTCCATCACCAATCAAATGATCAACTCTACCACTAGAATTCTCAAAGAAATCAGAAACATCAAGGCTTGTAATATCTTCTCCATCTATAGAAGCTAAAGTATCTGATGGTTCAGCAAAATTTGTTTCAAACTTTTTTGTTTTTTCTTTTATAGAAATTTGGTATAAGTCAACCAAGTGCTTAGCTGTACGACAGGTACGAGACCAATGTCCAGTCATACCACATCTATGGCATCCATCTCCATCTTTCTTTAAAATTTGTTTTGAGGACCTTTACCCTTCTCTGAGTTGAACTACTTCTGGTGGTACGATGTATATCTACTATTATCTCTTTTAGTGTGGTCGCTTCTAGGACCTCCACTTCTATAATTTTTTCTACCACGTCGACGCCCTCGGTTTCTTTGAAAAGATGCACCATTCGCTTCTGGGAATGGTGTAAATATAGTACCATTCACTTCAGCGAATAATATAGAACTAGTAGGATGTGACTGATGATTTCTTAACAAAAACTTATTATTTTACTCAACTACTAGAAGATAAGATATGAGTTCAGAATATTTTTTGAATTTTCGCTCTCGATACTGCTGCTGCAGGAGCACATTCGATGCATGAAAAGTAATATATGTATTCTCTAACAAGTCATCATCAGTGACTTTTTCACCACATAATTTCAATAGTGAGCTAATTTTAAAGAGTGTAGAGTTATACTCACTAACACTTTTGAAATCTTGCAACCTCAGGTGCATCCAATCATGACGAGCTTTTGGGAGGATTATAGTTTTCTAGTGCTCATATCTCTCCCTTAAATCATTCCACAAAATAAGGGGATCTTTCACCGTGAGGTACTCAGTTTTTAATTCTTCATGAAGATGGTGTTGAAGGAAAATCATTACCTTAGCGCGGTCATGCCAGGACCCTTGATTTCCTTCTTTAATTGTATCTCCCAGGTTCATCGCTTCCAGATGGATCTCAGCATCAAGGATCCAAGATAAATAATTTTTTCCAGAAATGTCAAGAGCAACGAATTCCAATTTGGTAAGATTTGACATTTTCTACATATATAAATCAGGAACATAAGTATGCTTATATTTGTAAATAAGAAATATATTCACAAAATCATGATAATAAATATAGAGTTTCATCAAGTAATAATAAGTAATATAATATTTCATATTCATTTTAGGAACTACAAATAATATATTGAAAAACTTACTTGAAGTAAAAGACTACTAGCTTCAAAACCGTCAGAACTTTCGTACTGATAATGTGTTATGAAATTAAAAGAGAAATGATATTGCAAGAGAGAGAGAATATTGCAAGAGAAAGAGTTATTCTTCAATGCAAAACTTTATGCATATACAAAGAAATGATACTCATATATATAGGAGTACAAAGGGGTAGGTATAGCTTAAATCTTCATTGATAGCTAAAGATAGGTCTTAATTAGTGGTTCAATGGTCTTAATTAATGGCTAAAGATTGATCTTAATTGATGGTTCAATAGTCTTAATTAGTGGCCATGTATAGTTATACAAATGTTTATAACACTTTTGTTTTACACGTTTAACATATTGGTAACGTAAAAATTTACAACTTCGACTATATTAAAAAGTAATTAATTTTTTATTTTTTTAAATTGTAATAAATCTCACTAAACATAATACAGTAAGGTATCAATTATGCATAGCAAAAATCCTTTAGCAATATAACTATTGGAAAATGCTATGTTTACTGTTGGAGTCTACCAATGTATTATTTATTTATTTATTTTTATTATTATTTTACTTAATAATTAAATAAGTATTTTTTTAGTAATATTGTGAATTTTTTTATTTTTTAAAAAATATTTAAATGTATTAAAAAAGAGCAGTGCTACTCTGCCGTTCAGAGTGCACCGCTCATTTTGACTGCATTCACTTTTTTGTTTTTTCATTTTTCTTTATACATTTTTAATATATTTAAAAAATAAAAAAATACACTAAAATACTTAAAATCACTTCTTTAATCACTAAGTAAAAATTTAAAAAGAAATTGTGACCAGCGGCCACTTTGAGGGGGCAGGAGGAGAGGACATAGTAATGTTTTCTATTAAAAAATACATGTAAAAAAAAATTTCAAATGCACAAATGACGCGCAGCGGGAGCTCTTAGTGGTGGTTTTTTTGGCTATAATATAGAATTCTAAATAGATTAGTCCACGTTGGACTATCTATCTTAATTTCAAATAATAATATAATATTATTTATTTTAATAATATTTTATAAATACACTTAATATATTAATTATTAAAAAATAAAATTATTATTTTTTAACTATTTTTTTTCTCATTTTAATTATTCAATAAAAAATAATTGTAGGGTGATGAGAAAGGGGAAGAACCTATAACTGATAGAAGGATGAGAGAAAACATCACGATAAGATGAAGAAACCAGGAAAGAGAAAAAAAAAAAAATTATGTTCCAATGGGGATAAACAGAAGGAAAGAGGAAGTGTGTAATAAAAAAATGATAAAATACTCTTTTGATCTATGTACAAGAGCTCTCTAAACATGAAGAGAGTTTTACATTTATTGTAATATAAATATTAAATTTGAGAAGTTTAGTTAGATCAATATAGATATTTTTTAAAATATTTCTCTTTAATTTGGATTTGCAAGCAATGACTAGGATTGCCAATGATCTGATCAAGCCATTCGAGCTAAGTGCATGTTTGGGATTGCGGTAGGAAATATAACTTATAACTTTAGGGCTTATAGCTTATAACTTAAATAACAAGCTCTACTATTAAAAAGTCATTTATTGTTTGGTAATCATGTCTCTAAAGTACTTTTAAAGTTAGTTATATTAATTTTTTAAAAATATACAGTTATCTGCATGAGCTTTTTGATAAAAGCTTCAATTTGGTGCTTTTTAAAAAAAGTAGATTTTCTGCTTTTTTAGGTGATTAAAGCACTTTTTATAAATTTACCAAATATATCATTTTTTCTTTAAAAGAACTTTTAAACAATTAAAAATACTTTTTAAACTTTCAAACACAATCTCAAATAGTCTCTAAATCTTTCCAAAAAGAAATTTTTGAGATGGTGACAAGTCATTCCCGTGTTTTCTCCACTAGAAAGAGTGAAATCAACAATTGTCATGGGCAAGGAGAGGCAGCGAAAAAGTGTGTTTTTTTGGCAATTCTTTGGTTGTAAGTTTTTTCAAAGCATGTGGCCGACAACAAGTCAGGGGTGGCCTACAACAAGCCGATGGCCTGGCCATTCTTTGGGAGGCCCGATCTGTACTGATGGAAGGCCACCCGTGAATGGGATCTATTTGAAAATTTAAAAATGTTTAATTGATCGATAAAGTGTACTCATTAGTATTTGTTTTATATTTATCTTAAAAAATACAAACACAAATTATTTAAAAATAGTACTAACTGATACACTTTTCGATACCGACAATCGGTGGATGTAACACCCTTCTTGAAAAATATGCTACCAACCAATCTGTGATGGACCAATAGGAAGGACTCCAATCATACTCCTTAATACGTCGTGGCCGCTTCGAATCGCATAAAGCCCAAATAGGTGTACACCCATATTTCCCTCGTTGCCCGCCCACGAGGGCTACCCCATATTGGTTTAATTGGTCTCGTTTGGTATGATTTTAGATCAATTTCATAACTGAATCGGGGTATATTAATTTTAAAATTTTAAGAATCGATATGGTTCATTACTAAAATAAGAACTTTTAATATTTTTTGATTTATCATTTACACTATGGCAGCACTAAAAATGATAAATTTAATATTATAATTTTTAAACTGAGTAATAATAGTTGTAGTTGTAAGTGTACAATTCTTATATAATTATTTTTAAAAAAATAAATCAATATAAATTGATAAAAAAAATTAATTTTTAAATAATAAATTTGATCCTTTTTTAAAGCAATTATATGGCTTACACACTCGCTCCACTGTTGTGCTATGTACTATTTTCAAAATAAAATTTTCAATATTTTCAAAATTTAAAGGTGACAGTGTCATACGTTCAATATATTTATTTAAAGAGTAATGTTACATATAGTCACGTTTGCGTACTCCTTGCGTACTTTACTGATATGATTGTTTGGATTAATTTTTTTTAATACACAACTAATCATATCACTGGAATGCACAAAAGAATATGTAAAAGTGACTATACATAAGATTTTTATTACTTAAAATTTCCTTTTCGTATATCTATTTTAAATTTTTATTGTTTTAAACGTTCAATATATTGTTAACGTAAAAACTTACCATTTCGACTATATTAAAAAATAATTAATTTTTTAAAATTATTTATATTACTATTCTTCAACCCTCATTCATTTAAAAAAAAACTGAAAAAGAAGACGCGTTTGATTGGATTCTTATTATGAAAAATTTAGTTGCAAGCATAATTATATATTAATCTGTGTATTAATTTAATGTAATTGATTAAAAGTTAGATTTTATTAAAAATAATATTAATTTAAATTTTAAATATAAATAAATTAATATCGATACATTAATACAAACTTTTAAAACGCGTATTACTGCATTCCACATTCCACTCCGTAAAAGGACAAAACAGATACAAAAACTTTTAAAAGACGCTTTCTCCTTCGGTTCTTTGAATTCCACGTTCCACTAGTTTCTCCATTAGAGAAAGTGAAAGGAAAGTGCTTTGGCCACAGCTCCCGCTGTAGGCCACTGCTGATTTTTCTTTTTTAATAATTAAAAAAATTATTTAATATTATTATAAATTTTTTATATTTTTTAAATATTAAAAAATATTAAAAAATGATTTGAAACAAAATACAAATAAAAAAAATATTTTTTTAAGCCTAGTGATGGCCCAATAGGAGCTCTAGCATGGTTTGTATGAAAGCAATAATTGTCATTTTTAAAGGTATTCTAGCTTGGTCAAATGAAATGTTTAACCAAATTTTACGGCTCAAAAATTTTTCACATTAGATTAGATAAATTTAAAATAATTTGAATGTTTTCTACAGTAATTGACTAAAGATGGAAGACTACTATTTATTTATCAAACATTAAAATATTAATTTCTCATTCCAATCAAATAAATTAAATTAATTAGAATATAATTAATATTTAACATTGAGAATATAATTATTATTAACATTTAATAATATTTTTTAATATTAATTGAATATAATATAATTATTATTAACATTTAAAAATACTTTTTTTATTATTAATTTAATTAGAATATAATTACTATTAACATTTAATAATAATTTTTTATAATATTAATTTAATATAATATAATTATTATTAACATTTAATTTGTAGAATTACAAAATGTGATAAAATAAATTAAATAAAAAAATTATTAATTGAATAATATTTTATTATTATATAGAAAATGAATGGCTAATCCAATGTGGAGATTGAATTTAAATAGAATAGGTAAATGTAAATAAGTGTTGATATTGGTTAAATTTAAAGATAAATTTGACCAAACCAATGCTAATGGTCAAACGAGAAGCTGTGGAAACTAGTGGATATACTAATATAATTAACTTACATTAATATATTAATTATATTTTCACTTTAATTGATTGTTATATATTAAATCACCGTAATTTGTTAATATCAAATCACTTTTATATAGTAATATTAATGCTAATACTATATTAATATTAATACTATACTAGTACTTACTGATTTAATATTAATACTAGTACTATAATATTAATACTAGTACTATATTAAATCACATTTTATATAACATATTTTTGTTTATACAACAGATTTTTTTATAGCAGTTTTTTTAATGAAATTAACACTTAATTAAAATCAGAAAACTAGACCAAACCGGACCGGTAAAATCAGAAGTATTAGTTTAGGAAGGTAACCAGTGTGGAATCGGTTATTAAAAATGCAAAACCAGTGTAACCGATTTAGTTCTAAAAATTGCACGAAACCAGACCAATTCCACTCCTACTGTTTTATTTAAATTTTCTTCGTACCTGGATATGAGTTGGATATAGTTTGCATCTGGACGAGGTATAAAGGGTGGTAACCATCCATATGGGTAACCATGCATGTAGTTTGAAAATTTTGAATAAACAGGTCTTAATATGTCCTAATGCCAAATAATAATAATAACGAGCATAATGATTTTACACTTTAAAAAAGACAACTTCGTATGCATATATTGAATATTTGTAACAATATTGTCACACCTTAGTTGATGGATTTAAAATAGAAAGTGTTAAGGGAGACGTGTGTTCTTTTACTTTATTCATCTACACGATCCCAATAACAACTAGATCACAAAAGGGTACATAAAACAAAAACCCAAATAAATTACGTAAATAATGATTTCAATGAAATAAATAATGAAAGGAAAAGTTATCCATAACAAATGAATCTTCACATAAATAAGTAAAATTCCTGATTATACACAACTTGTGGTTAGCATCAAGTAGCACTACATTTAATTTCTTCGCTACATGTATTGATTCTACTAATCAACATGTTGACAAGACATATTTCTAACAATGCCCTCACATCAATCTCTCTACTATTGAAAGAAGTTGCAGATGATTTGCCACTGTCGATTTGCATGTGAAGAACAATTAAAGATCATTTGACTTCATCAAAATGATTTTTAAAATTTAATAAAAAGTACATTAGATTAATTATTAGATTCGTTAAAATAATAATATAAAATAATCTTTTTAATAATAATAATTTTAATTTTTTATTATTAAGAGAGGAAAAGGAAAATTTTCCACGCATGCTCGTGCCTAAAGCACGCTTAACACATGCTCGTGCCTGGGCTTACAACAATGCCAAACCGTAGCAAAGTTTAAAGTTATTTTATTATTTATTACTTTTTTTTTCTTCATTTATTTAAACATTTTATTCTCACAATGAAAGTTATTTTCTTTTTCATTTGATACTCAATTAAATCAATAATTTTGTTGCTTTTTATTTTATATTGTTTTTTATCTTGTTTGGTTATACTTTTGTTATTGTAAATGACTCTTTTATTCTTATTTCAATCCTTTTTTAACCATCAAACATTAATTACTTATATTATATTAAAGTTTTATTCAACGTTATTTATCATTTTTTTATTACTGCTAAATTTCTATAAGCGAAGTAATTTCTATCATAAACGCTAGGTAAAGTGCAATATCCAAGCAACAAGTCTTGATAAGGTACGAGTATGTCGCTTCTTTCTTTTTCCCATCTGCCGTCTATGATAGTGACCCTGTATAATTAAGTCAGTCCATCCTGAAGTTTCCCGGCAGTTTCGTTTGTCAATTGAAAAGGTCTATTTATTCCTTGAAAGTCATATTTGCCAACTGTCTCAACTACGCGATAATTTATAGCTATTTGGTAGTAATCTTCACCGTAATTCAAAGGATAAGGACAATGCACGTTGTCAATCATGAAACCCACTTGTTCTAAGAAATTCTAATTATCAATGAAGGTGTAAGGTGCCAGGAAGTTGCCCTGACGGGACATGCAATGCACACAGGTGAAATTACAAGATATGTTCCTTTCATTGATATCTGAGCCGAGAGCTTTTATTACTACGGAAACTCTGTAATACAGCTTTTTCCAGCTATGTGAACACGATTCTGCACTCCAAAACCACGACCACCAAGTATGAAAAAAAGGAAAAGTATAGTTGTAAGTATGATTGTGTATTAATGTGATGTGATTGGTCAAAAAATAGATTTTATTGAAAACAATGTTAATTTAAATTTTAAATATGAATAAATCAGTATTAATATACAGATTAGTGCGCAACTGTACTTGTATGTAGCAAAACTCAGAAAAAAATGAGTACTCCCTATTTATTTTTTCGGAAAACAAATTTAAGACTAACTAGAAAGTGGAACAACTCGACCAATGAAATTTTTCCGTATTTCCAAATTTGATAAGAGTATAAAAGCATCCACCATAGAGGAGCCACCTTGAAATAAAAAAATTGTCTGTCATCTTCCTTCAGTCAACAAAGTAAGGCTGCATGCATACAGCACAGAAAACAGGCCTGTCATGTGACTGTTGCCCAAAGTCTATAAAATGTACGAAACAAAAAGGACAATAATACACCACAAACTATAGTTCAAACATCAACCCCTCTTGGACCATCATGGAAATCCACGTAGTTGGGCGTGGTGGTAAAGGGGAGGGTCTCAGTGTGAGTAGAGTTATGGCTTTATGTGCTCAGCAGCTACGGTAAGCATGTAGTTTTAGGGTGTTACCGCGGGGGTTCAAGTGGCTCTGTTTTATCCATGAAAAACAGAAGTGGTTTCGGGAGGCACGCTGGATTGCATGGGAGGTTTAAGGAGCTTTCTGGGGTGAAGCCAGACGGTACTCAGGGTGGAGATCCTCGTGGAAGGTGGTCGGAATGGGGGTGACGCAGCTGGTTTTTCGTTTGCTGTTTTGTTTAGTTTTCTTTTTTCTTTTCAGTGTTCCTTTCTAGGCTTTTTTCTTTCGTTTAGTTTTGCTTTGCTTGTTCTGTTTTGCTCTTTTTTCATAGCTCTGTAATAAGGCCCTCGACGGCAGTGGGTAGAGGGGAAGAGTTCCATCCACCGCGGCATCCAGTGTGGCTTAGCTTGCTGCAGCAGCGTCTTCAGCGGGAGGTGAAAACGTCGTGGGTTAAGGGCGCTGCTCAGAAGCTTGTTGTACGTTGCTTGATGTACGTAGTTGCTCAGAAGCTTGCTGTACGTAGCTGCTGTACAGTGGGGCAAAACGGTGAAAACGTAGTGGGTTAAGGGTGCGCAAAACGGTTGACAGTGGGGCAAAACGTGGTTTGCTCAGAGAATGTGCAGATGCGCTGTCGGGGCATACGGGTGTCATGTGCTGTACTGCTGTAGTTGTACGTACAGTGTAGTGGATGGAATTTTGAAAAATTGTTGAAAAGTCCACGTTGTGGGGGCCATTAGTGTTTTTACCCGAGTGTGGTTTTGGGCTGCTTGATCGGACACAATCCGGGGTAAGAGTTGATCGAGAGTGACGGGCGATGTTATGGCTGGTGATCGTATGATCAGTCTCTATAGTAGAGGCTGTTTATCCATGCGTGAGCTGGGTGCTCGTGCCGTTCTGGGCTCGTGCAGCCGATGCCTACGGTAGGTGTGCTGTCGGGGTTCAGGCCGGTGCTTGGGGTTTTGTGTTTTGTTTTGCTTAGTTATGTTTATCGTGCTTGGTTTTTAGTTTTTATTATCGTTGTTTTTAGGCTATTGGTCTTGGGGTCTTTAGTAACAGCGTGCTGTACTCCATCCCCCTGGGAGGATGGAGAGGATTTTTCCTCTCTGTTATTACAGAGCGCTATATTCTCTCGCTTAGGAGAGGTTCAGAAATTAAGACAATGTCCGCTACTATATGTGCGGGGATGTTTCAGAGCAGATGCGTAAGTTGGCTTATAGTCTGGTTTTTTCTGTATTGATAAGTTATACTTATAACTTCGATTTATTGAATGATCTTCTTTCAAAAAAAAAAAAACATCAACCCCTCTTCTATTTTAGTTCGGCTACCGACCAAAAAAACAAACGGCTCTTCCTCAAGTAATTAAAAAACAAAAAAATACTGTAAGAATTATTGGAAAACTCATAAGGGTAGGAGTGACTGAGGAATGATGGGTAAAAGGCAGCGCGCTGTAGCATAAAAAGTGGGAAAATAACCGATGAGTGAATAGTGATATCATTGCCAACCGATTGTACGGTATAAAATACAAATTTGATAGGTTAATAGTGATTTTTCAACTTTTAAAATTAAAATAACTCAAAATCTAAATTAAAAGTTTTTAGATTGTCCAAGTCATTTATACAAAACTTAGTTATATTTTAAATTTCAGTAGCATTTGACTAGTCTAATGTCAGTGTCAGAATGTTTCTATTTACATATGTAAATTCACATAATTTGAAAATTATCTTTGCCTTTTAAAAAAAACTCTAATATTAGATTATACATCTTTAAATTAAAATAATAAAAAAATATTATTATTAAGATATACAAATATTATTATGAAGGGTGAGAGAGAGCAAGTGGAAGGAGAGAGAAAAAAAAAGTAGTAAAATAAAGAATGAATGGTGAATAGTAGATCTCCAATCATAGTGATACTCTTCATAGCAACCTAAATATTTACATTTTTTTTTTCTAATCAACCCAAATATTTACATATACATAATCAAATGTAGTAAATTTAGTGTTCTAGTTAGCTAAATATGTATTTACATTTACATATAAACACACAAATGCTAATGCTCTTAGAACATGTCAAAACAATAATTGCTACGAAAAATTTTATTTATCATTTCTATACATCATCACATACTATATATAATTTTTTATTTTTTTATTTTTTTTATTAATATGTAGTGTATAGATGATGAGTAGAAAATTTTAATTAGTTTAAAAAGAATTAAATCCAAAAAAAGATTTTAAAAAAATATGATACGTAGTTTATAGAGATGATGAATATTAAAACTCAAAAGAAATTTTGAGGATGGTATCGTTCCCTTGTTTCTTTACAAGAAAAAGTGAAATAAAAGTGTGTTCTTTGGCAGTCCTTTGGTTGTGAGTTTTTTCAAAGCAAAATTTCAGTCATGGGGTGGCCGACAACAAGCAAGTGGCCATCAGAATGATATGACAAACTATTTATTAGTAATTTTTTTATATTTGTTTAAAATAATTTCAACACAAATGATTCAAAAATAATACTTATTAGTATCTTTAACGTTTCATAGTGATATATATGACATGCGGTACATTTCTTAAATGAATAAGAATATTTATAATTGTGAGTGCTTATGTAATTATTTAAAAGAAATATAAATTAATATAAAAAAATTAATTTTTAAAAAATAAATCTCATTTTTTTAAAAACTATAATATATTTTCTATCCACTCAACAACTACATATAACATCACTAATACTCAAAGTCTCCTCTCTTTTTCTCTCTAGAAAAAAAGGTGGAGTGGGAGGGTGCAGAGGCACGTGGAGTTGGTTATAACAGAATTAGTGGTGGCACATTTCGTTGTCAGGAATATTATCAGGGTGGTACAAGGTGGCAGGACGGAGGAAGGAAGGTGGTTAGTAAGAGCTTTCAGGCAGTGAAGACTAGTGGAAGGAGGTGTTGCTGCTGCTGAAAGGATGGAAGAACTGGAAGAAAGGTGGAAGAGACTCAGGCCACTGGAGGGGGAAAGTTCTGATATAGTTATTGACGATGAAGTTTCTGAGGAAATGAGAGACAGAGAGTCAAGGAGTCTGGTGGGGAAAGTCTGCTCGAGAGCCATAAGCAAAGAAGTAATGGGGTCCACGATGGCCAGAATTTGGAGGATAAGCAAGGAAGCACAGTTTACTAAGGTAAGCCACAATGTTTTCGTTATAGTCTTTGAAAATGAGATGGATATGCAAAGGGTTTGGAAAGGGTGTCCCTGGTTTTTTGATAATCAAATGCTTGTTTTGAAAGAATTTGTGGGACATATACCTGTGCATCGGGTAAACTTTGATTCTGAATGTCTATGGGTGAGAATGCATAACTTGCCTCTATCTTGTATGACAAAAGAACGAGGAAAACAGATTGGAGGCACGGTTGGAAGGGTAGAGGATGTAGATGTAAAGGATGATGGGAGTGGTTGGGGCAGCTATTTGAGAGTTCTCATTTATCTAGACTTAACACAGCCTTTAGCAAGAGGAAGAACTATCAATGTGAAGGGAGAGAGCATATGGATTCCATTTAGTTATGAGAAGATGCCGAGAATATGCTTTGCTTGTGGGTGTGTTGTTCATGGAAGGAAGGGATGTTCTAGCTTAGTGGGGGAGATAGATGGCAAGGAAAATCAATATGGTATATGGTTGAGGGCCAATCAGGGTGCAAAAACCAAGAACTTCAGTAGATCCTACAGAAAGGAAGATGAGGCAAATAGCTGGGGGAAAATGTAGGATAGTTTTATACATGGTGGAGGAAATAGTAAGGCATTTGATGGGGAGGATATAAGGGGGAGTAAGATGAGTGAAGGGCCCAATCCGAAGGGTGGGGAGGTAAGTAAAGGAAAGGATCCAATAGAGAAGGTGTTTTCTGTAGAAAGAAAAGGGGCATATTCTACTCAAGAGAACTATGTGGAGGAGAGTGGGTGTGAGGTGCAAGGGAATTCAAAAGAAAAGCAAGGAGATGGGGGTCTCTATGAAGTGGAGTTAAAGGAAGAGGCAAGACTGTGCATAATGGGGGGGGGGGGGG
>QGSO01000532.1:102634-215047 GCA_011037825.1 Carya cathayensis
GGGGGGGGGGGGGGAAGGATTCTGGTAATATAGGTGAGAAGATGGTTTCTGTTGAGGATCCAACTAAAAGGGTAAGTAGTGAGGAAGTAGTGCAGGTGGTTAAAAAAGGGGCTTGGGAAGAGGAAAGCTAGAAAAAAAGATAAGAAGGAAGGGGCTGTTAACCAGGTAGTGGTTAAGAAGAGGCATGGAGAGGAAGATGGAGGTGATAATGGGAGTGGCAAAGCTGGAAAGAGGGGGAAGTGGTGCAGTGGGACAGAGGGAGGAAGGATTCCAAATGTAGTGGCGGAGGCTGAGTTTCAGCCCCGCCAATCAACATGAAAATATTAAGCTGGAACTGCCGAGGGTAGGGGAACCCTCGGACAGTTCAAGATCTCTGCAACATGGCAGAGAAGAATAAGCCCAATTTGGTTTTCATTATGGAAACCAAACTTAGTAATAGAAGTTGTGAAGGGTTGAAGAGGAAGTTGAATTGTAAGGGTTGTTTTATGGTGGACTCAGTTGGAAAAGGGGGAGGAATGCTTCTCTTATGGAGTGATAACGTGGGAATTGAAGTGGTAAGTTACTCCCAAAGGCATATTAATGCCTTTATTGAAGATGATGAAGTAAAGGAAAAATGGTTGCTCACTTGTTTTTATGGGCATCCTGAAACAGTTAAGAGGAAGGCCACATGGGACTTACCGAAATCATTTAAACCTCAGGAACATAAAGGGTGGTGCATAGTGGGGGATTTTAACGAAATTCTCTACAATGATGAGAAGGTTGGGGGCAGAGCCAGACCTGAAGGGAAAATGGAGTTATTCAGGGAAGTTATTCAGGATGGGAATCTCTTTGATTTAGGATGGCAAGGAGATAAGTACACGTGGAGCAATTTACATGGGGATGAAACTTACACCAAGGAAAGATTAGATAGGGTTGTTGCAAATCCAGTTTGGATAGAGGTTTATAAGGAAGTATGGGTGGAAGTAATGGTGACTGGTACATCTGATCATAAGCCTCTACTTATTCATTTAAAAAAAGATAAGTTCTTGGAAGGTTACATCCAGAAAGCTTTTAAATATGAAGCTAACTGGGCTATGGAGGAGGAGTGTGAAATGATCCTGAAGAAAGCTTGGCAGTGTGCTGTTTTTGATAGTAACCAGTCCAGCAGAATGATGGAGTTATTAAGTAGGAGCAAAGAGTTTTTCCAGAAATGGAGTAAGCAACTCAGGAAGGCTGGAAAAAAGGAGATAGAAGAGAAAATAAAGCATTTGCACAGATTGCAAGCTGAGGAAAATAGATTTAATGTCCTTGAAGTCAAGAAAGTAAAACAAGAGCTATGTTTGATGTTAGAAAAAGAGGACCTGAAATAGAGACAGAGAGCAAAAACTAATTGGTACAAGCTTGGAGACAGAAATACAAAGTACTTCCATGCATGTGCTAATCAAAGGAAAAAAAGAAATCAAATAATAGAAGTGGAAAATGACAGTAATATAAGGGTCAGGGGCTTTAATGATATTGAAAAGACATTCAGAGCATATTTTGATAAAATCTTTCAAACAACAAGGCCATCTACAAAAGATATGGAGGAGTGTGTGCTGGGTATCGATACAAGGGTTACACATGAAATGGATTTGAGTATCTCAAGGGAGTTTACAAGACTAGAGGTGGAAGAGGCTGTGAAGCAAATGGCACAACTCAAATCACCTGGACCAGACGGTTTTGGAGCCTGCTTTTATCAAAACTTTTATCAAAACCATTGGAGTATTATAGCTGATGAAGTGTGTAAGACTGCATTATCAGTACTTAATGGTAACTCTATGGACCCTTTACTCAATTATACTTATCTTGCCATGATTCCCAAAATAAAAGAACCCAAAAAAGTTAGTGACTATAGACCTATAAGCCTTTGTAATGTAATCTATAAAATTGTCTCAAAAACCATCACAGACAGATTCAAAAGAGTGCTTAGTGCTATCATATCTCCTACACAAAGTGCCTTTCTACTTGGGAGAATGATTAATGATAATATTATGATTGCTTATGAAATGTTACACACTATGAAAACCAGAAAGAGGGGGAAGGTGGGGAGTATGGCCATTAAGCTTGACATGTCAAAAGCTTATGACCAAGTGGAATAGGAGTTTTTGGAGTTTGTAATGAAAAAGATGGGTTTTTGTGAAAAATGGGTTAATCTCATTATGAAGTGTGTTAGGTCAATAAGTTATTCTGTTTTGATCAATGGGAAGGCAGGTTACAAAATTATTCCCACAAGGGGTTTAAGACAGGGTGACCCTTTGTCACCCTATCTCTTCCTCATTTGTGCTGAAGGCCTTAGTGCCATTTTAAACTTTTATGAGAAGCAGAACTTAACAAGGGGTGTGCAAGTGAAAAGAGGAGGGACAAGCATAAATCATCTCCTATTTGCGGATGACTGCATTTTGTTTGGTAGAGCAAAGCTGGAAGAGTGGTGCAGAATTCAAGAGTTGCTGAAAAAGTATGAAAGAGCATCTGGTTAGTTCCTTAACAAAGAGAAGACATCAATTTTCTTCAGTAGCAACACCAAGGCAGAAGATAAGAGAAGAATTCTAGAAGCTGGGAATTCAGTTGTTTGTGGAAAATATGAGAAATACTTAGGTCTTCCTACCATAGTAGGGAGATCAAAGTACCAAACTTTCAACATTCTTAAAGAAAGAGTGTGGCAGAAGATAAATAGTTGGAAGAATAACTTCTTGACACTAGCTGGAAAAGAAGTGTTGATCAAGGCAGTACTGCAATCTATTCCTACTTACACCATGAGTGTGTTTAAGATGCCCAAACGACTATGTGATGTTATTAATGGCATGTTTTCGAAATTCTAGTGGGGCAAGCAGCAAACTGAAGGGGGAATACAATGGAGGAAGTGGGCCAAGATGGGTGTTCATAAAGGAAAGGGTGGATTGGGGTTTAGGGACTTGGAGAGTTTTAATCTAGCTCTCTTAGCAAAGCAGGGATGGAGACTCATCAAGAATCCTGGATCACTTGCAGCAGTGGTTTTCAAGGAAAAATATTTTAGGCACTCAAGTTTTATGAAGGCTAAGCTTGGGTCACAACCATCTCTCATATGGAGAAGTATCTGGTGGGCTAGAGATTTGTTGCAAGAAGGGTTAAGGTGGAAAGTGGGGGATGGAAGCAAGATAAAGATATGGGGTGACAAGTGGTTATCTTCTCCTACTTCATATGGTGCCCAGTCACCAATAGGGTTGATCAGTGGTGAATCTCGGGTTAAGGAGCTAATTGACAATCAGCAAAGAGTATGGGATGAAGAAAAGATTAGATCCATATTCTCAGGTGATGAGGTCGAGCAGATTTTAAGCATACCATTGAGCAAAGGCAAGGTACAAGATAAACTTATTTGGGGTCCATCAAAGAAGGGTCTGTTTACAGTCAACAGTGCATATTATCTGCAATTGGAAAGACTAAAAAATAGGAAAGGTGGTTCCTCAAAGGAAGAAAAGATTGACAAGTGGTGGAGGAGTATATGGAATTTGGAAGTGCCAAGGGTTGTCAAATTCTTCATATGGAGGGCAGGAAATGATCTATTACTTACTAAAAAGAACCTTTTCAAAAGGAAAATAGTAGATGAGCAAGGGTGTCCTCTATGTGGTGCAGGAATTGAAACTGTCATACATGCTCTTTGGGAATGTACAGCTGCAAATGACGTGTGGTCAGACTCTCAAAGTCCGGTTCAAAAATGGAACAACACAGAACAAGATTTCCTTCATTTGTGGGAAAAATTAATGTCAAGACTGAATAAAAACCAGTTGGAGGAGATGGCAGTTGCATTTAGAAAGATATGGTTCAGGATGAGTGACTATGTATTTGAAAAAAGGCTTTCATGCCCAACAAGAATTCTTAAAACAGCAAAAGAGTGCCTTGAGGAGTTTCAGCAATCTCAAAGAATCCAGAAGAAGGAAGGTCAGGCACCTAGATCTAACTTAATGCAGAAAACCTAGAAAAAACCAACAAGAGGGATAGTTAAGGTGAATTGGGATGCCTCATTGGATCAAAGGAAGAAAAGGATGGGAGTGGGAATCATAGTCAGAGATGAAGAGGGAGAGGCTTTAGTGGCTGTATGTGACCAAAGACAACATGTGCAGAATCCAGCAGTAGCAGAGGGTTATGCATTGTGGAAGGCGATGGAGCTGTGTAATGAACTTAATATACAAAAGGTCATCTTTGAAGGTGATGCAAAGGCTGTTATTCTAGCAGCTTTGAGTAATGAGGAAGACTTATCAGTTGGGGGTTCAATGATAGAAGATATACGGTCTGTTCTAGCAAACAGACCAGATTGGTCTATACAATTTACCTATAGGGAGCTGAATAATGTGGCTCATGTTTTAGCTAAAGAAGCTTTAAGTTTAGGAGAAAAAAAGGTTTGGATAGAAGAAGCCCCAGCTTGTATTGCAGCTTGTGTGGAAAAAGAAAAACTTTGTACTGGTTAAAGTTTTATTAATGAAATCTTGAGGTATTACTTAAAAAAAAAAAGTCGAATTCAAATGATCCTTTGCCTCGGGATTGCATGCGGCTAAATAAATGCTGTCATGCAAGTCATGGACCAAATGGACAATAGTTAATACTTTATCTAAAAGACCATTTCCCTTTGGATGATATAGCTTAATTTATAGTACTCGTTATCACTTAATAATAATATAGCAGAATTATTATTGATGAGGTGACTAATAAGAGCAAATTAATTAAGCTTTCATGCTTTGAAAAAATCCAGCTGGGAGAAGAGATTGATGACCGTAATGACAACAAACACTGCAGGCTCTATATATAGAAGTTATTTTGGGATATAATTCTGTTGTATTATGTAACAGCCCGCTAAAATTATCAGTTTTGGATTCTTTCCCGATAGCAATCACATCTCTCTCGTCTTAACCCTCTATCTTTAGTTATTTATGTTTAACATAGTTGATTTGATTGGCTGTAGACTGTGTAGTTAGTGTTTGTGGAGTTCGCTGCGTAGTTGTGAAACGAAGTGTGGTTGTGAAGTGTTAGGCTTGATTTTGTAGTTTTGTGGACTGTGCTGTGAAGTATAGGCGTGAGATGGATGCCGTAGATGTGATACGGCGGGTTGTGTGAAGAGAATACGCGTGTAGCGTATTGGGATATAAATAAATAAGAATGCTACCCGCCCCACCCCACTCCCACACATGAGTGAAGGGGTGAGTTGGCCCCTGGCATTGGCTTGGCCCACCCTCCTATCTGGATGTTGAGGGGCAAATTGGTCCCTCAGGCCGTTTGCCCCCTGTGAGTCTCAATGGGTCCAAAACTTGTTTTTTGGCCAATTTTTTTCCTAGAAATTGGCCGAAAAACTATTTTCACTTCAATTTTAGCCTAAAAACCTGTTTTCAATTTTTCACTTCAATTGAAATTAAACTTATAAAAGATAATATAGAAATGTTCTCTAAATATAAATAAACCTAATAAAGTTGCTTACTAATAAGTCTAACCTATTATAAGCAGTATAAACAATTACTTATTAGTCTAAAACTATTCTAAATAATTTAAAAATATTATAAATTGTCAAATAGCTTGAATCTTAGCAATGGTATTACAACTAAAACAAATATACATTAAAAAATAAAGAAATAAAGGTAACATAGAAAGCATTTGGGCTTTTTGAGTTACATCATAAAAGCTAAAAAGAAACAAAAATCAGAATATGAATAATATTATGTCTCAACAATAGAAATTAACTAACGAAATTAACAAACCAATGATTGTGTATAAAGTCAAATTGTGACAGATGTAGATTGAGATAGAGCTTTTTTTTTTCAAAGTTGTCCTTACAATAACAGAATTTGTAATAAAGTTTTCCAAATAAATATAGCACAATCTATTATTAGCAAAAGGAAAATAATGAATTAAAAGTGATTACCACTTCTAGGCTGATTAACATCATCTTGCTCATAGCTCTCCACAAAGTCTACCACATTCAGAACTTGAATTGACTTCCTTTGATTCAATTATGAGTATTGGGAAACAACTAACTCCGAAATGGATCCAATATACACCCCCAGTGCTAAATGCAAAATCTTAGGCTACGTTAAAAATAGAGATGACCAAAATACTACGGACAATCTCTCAATTTGAAACCCCAAAATAGTTTAGGGTTTCAGTTATGAAACCCCAAAATAAATTGGGTTAGGAGTTTTATAATGAGTCCCAAACCTCATTTAGGGTTTCAATCTGAAACCTGAAGACAAATTAGGGTTTTAGATTGAAACTCTAAAGTTTTCTTTACAAATCTTATTCTTTTTAAATTTATATATATATATATATATTGGGTCGAGCAGGCTTGTGGCCAATCTGGGCCCCACCCTTTACCACCTATTGTTTGTGGGCATATGCCTGCACATCGACTGTGATGCCCCCAAATTCCGCTTGGGATTGAACGGACATTTGAAGCGTCGAGACATGCAACACAAGGTTACCTGCCCCCGTTCATGACATATAAGATGCAATGTTCCTAACATGCATCTAGCATTATGCAATATTCGCAGCGGATAATCTTTTTCTTTAGCAATACTATGCACCAAACTAAATATATCCCAAATACTTGAAAATAATTCATACATAAAGGCATACTAAAAAGCCGTGATCATCACACTAGTCCAAAATGGTTGTGATCAAAAGAATACTTGAGATACAACTCCAAAAGTACAAGTATTAACCTAAGTTAAATAACTATACCATCATCAACACNATATAATTATTATTAACATTTAACAATACTTTTTTTATTATTAATTTAATTAGAATATAATTACTATTAACATTTAATAATACTTTTTTGTAATATTAATTTAATATAATATAATTATTATTAACATTTAATAATACTTTTTTAATATTAATTTAATTAGAATATAATTATTATTAACATTTAATAATACTTTTTTAAATATTAATATAATATAATATAATTACTATTAACATTTAATAATACTTTTTAATATTAATTTAATTAGAATATAATTATTATTAACATTTAATTAGTAGAATTACAAAATGTGATAAAATAAATTAAATGAAAAAATTATTAATTGAATAATATTTTATTATTATATAGGGAATAAATGGATAATCCAATGTGGAGATTGAATTTAGATGGAATAGGTAAATGTAAATAAGTGTTGATATTGGTTAAATTTAAAGATAAATTTGACCAAACCAATGCTAATGGTCAAACGAGAAGCTGTGGAAACTAGTGGATATACTAATATAATTAACTTACATTAATATATTAATTATATTTTCACTTTAATTGATTGTTATATATTAAATCACCGTAATTTGTTAATATCAAATCACTTTTATATAGTAATATTAATGCTAATACTATATTAATATTAATACTATACTAGTACTTACTGATTTAATATTAATACTAGTACTATAATATTAATACTAGTACTATATTAAATCACATTTTATATAACATATTTTTGTTTATACAACAGATTTTTTTATAGCAGTTTTTTTAATGAAATTAACACTTAATTAAAATCAGAAAACTAGACCAAACCGGACCGGTAAAATCAGAAGTATTAGTTTAGGAAGGTAACCAGTGTGGAATCGGTTATTAAAAATGCAAAACCAGTGTAACCGATTTAGTTCTAAAAATTGCACGAAACCAGACCAATTCCACTCCTACTGTTTTATTTAAATTTTCTTCGTACCTGGATATGAGTTGGATATAGTTTGCATCTGGACGAGGTATAAAGGGTGGTAACCATCCATATGGGTAACCATGCATGTAGTTTGAAAATTTTGAATAAACAGGTCTTAATATGTCCTAATGCCAAATAATAATAATAACGAGCATAATGATTTTACACTTTAAAAAAGACAACTTCGTATGCATATATTGAATATTTGTAACAATATTGTCACACCTTAGTTGATGGATTTAAAATAGAAAGTGTTAAGGGAGACGTGTGTTCTTTTACTTTATTCATCTACACGATCCCAATAACAACTAGATCACAAAAGGGTACATAAAACAAAAACCCAAATAAATTACGTAAATAATGATTTCAATGAAATAAATAATGAAAGGAAAAGTTATCCATAACAAATGAATCTTCACATAAATAAGTAAAATTCCTGATTATACACAACTTGTGGTTAGCATCAAGTAGCACTACATTTAATTTCTTCGCTACATGTATTGATTCTACTAATCAACATGTTGACAAGACATATTTCTAACAATGCCCTCACATCAATCTCTCTACTATTGAAAGAAGTTGCAGATGATTTGCCACTGTCGATTTGCATGTGAAGAACAATTAAAGATCATTTGACTTCATCAAAATGATTTTTAAAATTTAATAAAAAGTACATTAGATTAATTATTAGATTCGTTAAAATAATAATATAAAATAATCTTTTTAATAATAATAATTTTAATTTTTTATTATTAAGAGAGGAAAAGGAAAATTTTCCACGCATGCTCGTGCCTAAAGCACGCTTAACACATGCTCGTGCCTGGGCTTACAACAATGCCAAACCGTAGCAAAGTTTAAAGTTATTTTATTATTTATTACTTCTTTTTTCTTCATTTATTTAAACATTTTATTCTCACAATGAAAGTTATTTTCTTTTTCATTTGATACTCAATTAAATCAATAATTTTGTTGCTTTTTATTTTATATTGTTTTTTATTTTGTTTGGTTATACTTTTGTTATTGTAAATGACTCTTTTATTCTTATTTCAATCCTTTTTTAACCATCAAACATTAATTACTTATATTATATTAAAGTTTTATTCAACGTTATTTATCATTTTTTTATTACTGCTAAATTTCTATAAGCGAAGTAATTTCTATCATAAACGCTAGGTAAAGTGCAATATCCAAGCAACAAGTCTTGATAAGGTACGAGTATGTCGCTTCTTTCTTTTTCCCATCTACCGTCTATGATAGTGACCCTGTGTAATTAAGTCAGTCCATCCTGAAGTTTCCCGGCAGTTTCGTTTGTCAATTGAAAAGGTCTATTTATTCCTTGAAAGTCATATTTGCCAACTGTCTCAACTACGCGATAATTTATAGCTATTTGGTAGTAATCTTCACCGTAATTCAAAGGATAAGGACAATGCACGTTGTCAATCATGAAACCCACTTGTGCTAAGAAATTCTAATTATCAATGAAGGTGTAAGGTGCGAGGAAGTTGCACTGACGGGACATGCAATGCACACAGGTGAAATTACAAGGTATGTTCCTTTCATTGATATCTGAGCCGAGAGCTTTTATTACGATGGAAACTCTGTAATACAGCTCTTTCCAGCCATGTGAACACGATTCTGCACTCCAAAACCACGACCACCAAGTAGGAAAAAAATGGGTACTCCCTGTTTATTTTTTCGGAAAACAAATTTAAGACTAACTAGAAAGTGGAACAACTCGACCAATGAAAATTTTCCTTATTTCCAAATTTGATAAGAGTATAAAAGCATCCACCATAGAGGAGCCACCTTGAAAGACAAAATATGTATGTCATCTTCCTTCAGTCAACAAAGTAAGGCTGCATGCATACAGCACAGAAAACAGGCCTGTCATGTGACTGTTGCCCAAAGTCTAAAATGTACGAAACAAAAAGGACAATAATACACCACAAACTATAGTTCAAACATCAATCCCTCTTCTATTTTAGTTCGGCTCTTCGTCAAGTTATTAAAAAAAAAAAACAAATACTGTAAGAATTATTGGAAAACTCATCAGGGCTAGGAGTGACTGAGGAATGATGGGTAAAAGGCAGAGCGCTGTAGCATAAAAAGTGGGAAAATAACCGATGAGTGAATAGTGATATCATTGCCAACAAATTGTACGGTATAACATACAGATTTGATAGGTAAATAGTGATTTTTTAACTTTAAAAATTAATGTAAATCAAAATCTAAATTAAAGGTTTTAAAATTGTCCAATGCAAGTCATTTATACAAACTTAATTATATTTTAGATTTAAGTGACATTTGGCTAGTCCAATGCCAGTGCCAGAATGTCTTTATTTATATATGCAAAATCACATAATTTGAAAATTATATTTGCCATTTAAAAAAAACTCTAACATTAGATTATACATCTTTAAATTAAAATAATAAAAAAATATTATTATTAAGGTATATAAATATTATTATGATGGGTGAGAGAGAGAGCAAGTGGAAGGAGAGAGAAAAAAAAGTAGTAAAATAAAGAATAAATGGTGAATAGTAGATCTCCAAACATATAGTGATGCTCTTCATAGCAACCCAAATATTTACATATACATAATCAAATGTAATAAATTTAGTGATCTAGTTAAATAAATATGTATTTACATTTACATATAAACAGACAAATGCTAATGCTCTTAGAACATGTCAAAACAATAATTGCGATGAAAAATTTTACTTATCATTTCTATACATCACATACCATATATAATTTTTTATTTATTTTTATTTTTTTTATTAAATATGTATTGTATAGATGATGGGTAAAAAAATTTAATTAATTTAGAAAGAATTAAATTCGAAAAAGGATTTAAAAAAATAAAAAAAATATGGTATCACTACAATAGATGAAACTTTTCTCGGCGAACATAAATCGCTGGGAAAAGTTCAAAAATCTCCGCCAAATCTATATGCCAGCGATTACTAACTCACCACGGCATCGCCGGTACTATTCAGCCAGTTCTGATATATTGCCGCGAACTTTAAAAATAGTTGTCTCAAGTGACTCATTTAATAGCGATTTTTATATCGCCGCCATATAATTTCAAAGAATAAAAATATTTCCCCGCGATGAAAAAATCGCCGCGATATTATTAAACAATGATTTTGTAATCGCCGACATCTAATTGTCCCTTTTTTAAATAACTTGCCGGCGATGGAAAAACGTTGGGAAATTATTTACTAGCGATTTCTTGATCGCCGGCATATAATTTTTCCGTTTTAAAAGAAGTTCACGGTGATCAAAAAATCGTCGTCATATTATATAACAACGATTTTTTGATCGCCAGAATATGATTTTCCATTTTAAAATAAGTTCACGGCGATCAAAAAATCGCTGTCATATGATACCATAGCGATTTTTTGATCTCCGGAATATAATTTTAACTTATGAAATTATATGAAGATGAAGAGATAATCGCTGCCAAATGATATGAGAGTGATTGTTGTATCGCTGGTAAATTATTTTTCGTTATTTAATTAATTTTACGGCGATAAAAAATTGCCGGTATAGGATTTTGGCATTCGGGCTTACCGTGTCAATGTTATTTTTTGTGGTTTTTTATCATATTGACAGCGATTGAAAAATCGCTGGAAAAACTGAAAATTTGAGATGTTGATAACCCAGTATTCTTACTGGGTCTCATTTCAAAATAAGACCCAATACAAATACTGGGTTATTTTTTTCAATCAATTAATCCAAATGTACCTGATTGATAGGATCAACTAATTATCCATATATCCAGAAATATATGAATACATCAACAAATACAAATTGACCATCCAATCCAATTCAATACATCAATAAGATGGATGACCACAAATATATGCATGCATGATATATTTAAATTTAATTACACTAAGTGGTGTATTATGGAAGTCATATCAAGTATAAGCTGAGCTAATTTGTCTATAATACATAAAAGATCACCATTACTGTAATTTGATGTACTCTATTATTACAGCATAACCAAGGATTACCAATTTTCATTGCCTTTATTTTTGTGGGACTTTTCATTCACATTGGCACTCACAATTCTACATATCACTTTTGATCAAGAAATGTAGCCAACATGAGGTGCGAATATGACGTTGTTGCAGCTCAGCCTAAGCTTGACCATTCCACCGTTTGAAGATCAAACCACCCGTATTGTCTGATGCATAACATAAGAGTGAATATTGATATCAGTGACATGAATTGACTATGTGAAGACAAATGGAACCAAATTATTATTGAACATTAACTATAACCCTCAGCCAACGTTGTTCATCTTCTATGCCAGCTCGATTGAACATTAAGATGCAATCACCTGCAAACAGCAAATGATTCAACCTTGTGCCACCTCTAGCTACTAAAACCCCTTGAAGCCTTCCTTGTCTTGTTGCATTATTTATCAAAGCAGTGAGTTCCTCAATACACAAGAGAAAAAGATAAAGGGATAATAGATCCCCTTGTTGGCAATATAACCTTCCCTTCTTGCCCATTAATCAAAATGGAATAATGAACAGTACTGACACACTTCATTATAGATCTATCCACCTTTCTCCAAACCCCAACTTCTCCATGATACCCCTCAAAAACTGCCACTCTACTTGGTCATATGCTTTAGCCATATCTAGTTTAACTACTATACTACCTTTCTTCCCTTTCTTTCTTGATTTCATTGAATGTAGAACTTCATAAGCTACTATAACATTATCTGTAATAAGCCTTCTAGGAATGAAGGCACTTTGATTGTAGGATATCACCTCAGGAAGTATAAGTTTTAGCCTATTGGCTAGAGTTTTTGCAATTATCTTATACAAAACATTGCAAAGACTAATATGACTAAAATCTCCCACCCTCTCAAGATGTTCAGTTTTTGGAATGAGTACTATGTATTTAGCATTTAAAGATCTTTGAAAACTGCCTTCATTAAGAAAATCTAAAATAACTTTGCTCACTTCATCCCCCACCAAAACCCAATAATTTTGATAGAAACAAGTTCCAAACCCATCTGGGCCTAGTGACTTTAGAGGAGCCATACCTTTTAAAGCTTCTTCAACTTCTTCTTTGGTGAACCTTTGCTGCAGCTTTGTGTTCATCTCTTCTATCACTTTCTGTGTCACTTGCCCCAAGCACTCCATAACTGCCTCATTATTTGGATTCGAAGATCTATATACTTCCTTATAATGGCTCTAAAAAGCTTCTCTAATGCTTGACTCCCCAGTTCTAATCTGATTCTGTACGTGTATCTATGATCTTCTCTATAGTATTCTGGTTCCTTCTTTGTGTTGCACAGACATGAAAATATTTGGTATTCTTGTCTCCATTTTGATACCAAGTAACTTTAGTTCTCTGCCTCCGTTTTAGATGCTATTCTTATAATAAATCACCCAGTACTTTCTGCAACTCTTTTATCTCCTAAACCTCACATGGTCCTTCTACCTCTTGCAGTATCTTAAGCTCTTCTGATTTTTCTGTGATAGTTAGTTACTTCATTCATTGAGCCTCTATTCCTATTCCACACTATAAGTGCCTCATGCACAAAAGCAAAGAATTTTGAACCTCGGCCATTGCAACACCTTCATTTGACTTGAATCTCCATTCCTTTTCTACTATTTTGCACACCCTTCATCAATAAGCCATTTAGCTTCAAACCTAAACAATTTCTTCTTTCTTGTCTATATGACTGCCACCTCCATCTACAAGTTAATAGTAGAGGTTTATGATCTAAACTTCTAGCTACTAATCTTTCTACTCTGTTATCTGAAAACAAACCCCTCCATTCTTTATTAGGAATTACCCTACCTAATCTTTCTTTAATGAAATATGCTCCCTCTTGATTATTACTCCAGGTGAAAGGATCCCAGATCAAACAGTTGGTTATCTTCTAAGGCTTCCCAAAAATCCACATTTTCCCTCTCTACCTTGCATTACCCCCCGCCTTCTCCACGCTCCACATAATTTCATTGAAATCTTCTGTGATGCACTAAGGTCTTGGGGTGGCGACAAGAAGCAATTGGCCATCTTTTGGGAAATTGGAAAGCTCGATCTGGACTGATGGTTGTCCAGGGCACCCGTGAATGGGATCTATCTCAAAATAAAAACATGTTTAATAGATTGATAAAGTGTAGTCATTGGTATTTTTTTTATATTTATTTAAAATAATACAAACACAAATGATTTAAAAATAATACTTATTAGTATCTTTAATGTTTCACAGTAATATGACATGTGGTACATTTCCTAAATGAATAAGGATATTTAGAGTTGTGAGTACTTAAACGTATGTAATTATTTAAAAAAAAAAGTGAATATATATATATATATATATAAATATAAAAAAATTAAATTTTAAAATAAATATCATTTTTTTCAAAACAATAATACAGCACCTATACACTTAACATTACTAGTATATATAACATTACTAGTACTCGATGGCTAATTACTGTTTTCAAAATAAAATTTCGCAATATTTTCAAATCTTAAAGGCGGCAGTGACAGACTTTAATCCCACGTCAATACGTGGAATTCTTTTGTCTCTAAAAATAAATAAAGAGAGGGCATCAAATAATTGCCCCGATGAAGCCATGGTGGTTTCTCCCTTAGATCAGGTACCATTTTGTATTCCATTTTTCCTTTTCATATATCTATTTAAAAATTTCCTTTGTTTTACACGTTTAACATATTGTTAACGTAAAAATTTACAACTTCGACTATATTAAAAAGTAATTAATTTTTTATTTTTTAAAATTGTAATAAATCTCACTAAACATAATACAGTAAGGTATCAATTATGCATAGCAAAAATCCTTTAGCAATATAACTATTGGAAAATGCTATGTTTACCGTTGGAGTCTACCGATGTATTATTTATTTATTTATTTTTATTATTATTTTACTTAATACTTAAATAAGTATTTTTTTAATAATATTGTGAATTTTTTTATCTTTTTAAAAATATTTAAATGTATTAAAAAAGAGCAGTACTACTCTGTCGCTCAGAATGCACTGCTCATTTTGACCACATTCACTTTTTTGGTTTTTCATTTTTCTTTCTACATATTTTAAATATATTTAAAAAATAAAAAATTACATCAAAACACTTAAAATCACTTCTTTAATCACTAAGTAAAAATTAAAAAAAATTTGTGACCAGCGGTCACTTTGAGGAGGCATAAGGAGAGGACATAGTAATGTTTTCCATTAAAAAATACATGTAAAAAAAATATCTCAAATGCACAAATGAAGCACCAGCTCCCGCTCTTAGCAGTGGTCTTTTAGCTATAGTATAAAATTTTAAATAGATTAGTCTATATTGGACTAGCTATCTTAACTTCAAATAATAATATAATATTATTTATTTTAATAATATTTTATAAATACACTTAATATATTAATTATTAAAAAATAAAATTATTAAAAAATAAAATTATTAATTTCAACTATTTTTTTCCTCATTTTAATTATTCAATAAAAAATAATTATAAGGTGATGAGAAATAGGAAGAACCTATAACTGATAGAAGGATGAGAGAAAACATCACGATGAGATGAAGAAACCAGGAAATAGAAAAAAAAATTTATGTTCTAGTGGGGATAAACATAGGAAAAAAGCAAGTGTGAGATAAAGAAATGATAAAATACTCTTTTGATCCATGTACAAGAGCTCTCTAAAGAGAGTTTTACATTTATTGTAATATAAATTTTAAATCTGGAAAGTTTAATTAGGTCCATACAGATATTTTTTAAAACATTTCCCTTCAATTTAGAGTTGCAGGCAATGACTAGGATTGCCAATGCTCTAGTCAAGCCATTCGGGCTATAAGTCTTTCCAAAACGAAATTTCTGGGATGGTGACATGTCATTTCCGTGTTTTCTCCACTAGAAAGAGTGAAATCAACAATTGTATAGGCAAGGAGAGGCAGCGAAAAAGTGTGTTTTTTTTTTGCAATTCTATGGTAGTAAGTTTTTTCAAAGCATGTGGCCGACAACAAGTCAGGGGTGGCCTACAACAAGCCAATGGCCATTCTTTGGGAGGCCCGATCTGTACTGATGGAGGGCCACCCGTGAATGGGATCTATTTGAAAATTTAAAAATATTTAATTGATCGATAAAGTGTACTCATTAGTATTTGTTTTATATTTATCTAAAAAAAAAATACAAACACAAATGATTTAAAAATAATACTAATTGATACACTTTTCGATACCGACGATAATCGGTGGATGTAACACCATTCTTGAAAAATATGCTACCGACCAATCTGTGATGGACCAATAGGAAGGACTCCAATCATACTCCTTAATACATCGTGGTCGCTTAGAATCGCAAAGCCCATATAGATGTACACCCATATTTCCCTCGTTGCCCGCCCGCGAGGGCTACCCTATATTGGTTTAATTGGTCTCGTTTGGTATGATCTTAGATCAATTTTATAACTGAATCGGAGTATATTAATTTTAAAATTTTAAGAATTAATATGCACCGGTTCATTACCGATATAAATTTAAATTTTAATTATTTCATTTACAAAAATTTTCATATTGGAATAGCTATTTTTTCATTATATAATAATAAAATAATATAAGATGAATTTGACTTTAACTATTCACATCAAATCTCCAAATTGGATATTCATTTATTTATTATATAGTAATAATTTAAAAAATATTTATTTTTTTAATTATTAATTTATTTTATTTTGTTATATTTTAATTATTAATTAATTTTATTTTATCACATTTTACTATTTAATTTTAAAAAAACTTATGGAAGTTTGTAGATGTAGATGAAGAGAAAAGAGAGTGTTATAAAAAAAATAAAAAAAATAAGTATTTGATATATATACAGTAGATATCAAATTTGATATTTTTTTTTATAATTACTGTAACTAAAAGTTATAAAATGTGCTAATGGCTAATCCATTACAAGTGAATTCTTTATCCTATAGTTAAAAAGTACACTTACTTTTAGATATATATAATCCAATGAGACTTCTCTAAGAACTTTTATTTTCTCCGATTTATCGTTTACATGTATGGCAACACTAAAAGTGATAAGTTTAGTATTATAAGTTTTTAAATGAATAATGATATTTACAGTCATAAACATACAATTCCTATGTAATTATTTAAAAAAATAAATAAATATAAATTGACATAAAAAAATTAATTTTTAAATAACAAATTTTATCCTTTTTTAAATCAATTATATGGCTTCCACACTCGCTCCACTACTGTTGATAACTAATATTTTAAAAAAAAAATCTAGTTACAAGCACAATTGTACACTAATCTACGCATCGATTTAATGTGATTGATCAAAAAGTAGATTTTATTAAAAATAGTGTTAATTTAAATTTTAAGTATGAAGGAATCAATATTGATACGTAAATTAGTACGCGAATTTACTTGCATGTAGCAAAACTCTTTTCAAAATAAAATTTTTCAATATTTTCAAAATTTTAAGGTGACTATGACAGACGTTAATTCCACGTTGTTTTACCTCTAAAAATAAATAAAGAGAAAGCAGCAAATAATTGCCCATGGTGGTTTCTCCCTCAGAACGGTTACCATTTTTGTAATATATTTTTCCTTTTCATATATCTATTTAAAATTTTTATTGTTTTAAACGTTCAACATATTGTTAACGTAAAAACTTACCATTTCGACAATATTTAAAAAAGTAATGTTACACAAGTAATGTTACACACACACATAAACCTCGTATGATCACTTTAAAAATAAATGTGGTTAATAATTAAAAAGTTATTTTTTTTCATATAATTATGTATTAATTTATTTTTTTTAAAGAAATTGTGTGGTACTTGTACAATTATAAATATCATTTCTGATTAATTTTTTTTATTATTTATATAGTTATTCTTCAACCCTCATTGATTTCATAAAGAGTTTTGCTACATACAAGTAAAGTTGCATATTAATCTGTGTACCAATACTGATTCCTTTATATTTAAAATTTAAATTAGTACTATTTTTAATAAAATTTATTTTTTAACTAATCACATTAAATTGGTACACATATTTAAAATTTAAATTAGCACTATTTTTAATAAAATCTATTTTTTAACTAATTACATTAAATTAGTACACATATTAATACACAATTATAATTGCAACTAAATTTTTCCTTTTATAAAAAAACTAAAAAAGAAGACATGTTTGATTGGATTTTTCGTAAAAGAAATACAAATTTTTAACAGCTGGCCAATTTTTTTTCTTAATAATTAAGAAAAATTGTTTAATATTATTATAAATTTTTTATATTTTTTTAAAACATTTAAAAGTATTAAAAAATAATTTGAAAAAATAAAAAAAAAGTTCTTCGACTAACGGTGGGAGCCACCAGCGGTGCTGCTGTCATTTCCGTACTAGTTTCTCCCCCAGTAAAAGTGAAAGCAATAATTGTCATTTTTAACTAGAAGCTGCGGAAACGAGTGTTCTTCACATTTCTTTGGCCGAGTTTTTTCAAAGCAAAATTTCCGGCATGGAAGTGGTGGCTTCGATTGTCAGTGGAGCATTCGTAGAAACTGGTCGGTTTCTCTGTGGTTCTATCTATTCTACGATCAAGAACATTGTCAAAGGCCCACAACAGCTTCATGTTTTGGAAAAGGAGATGAAATCCCTTATGGCTCTTAGAGATGATGCAGCAAAAGAAATCGAAAGAGCTAGGCAGGCAGGAATGGAAATAAAAGCTCAAGCCACTGTGTGGGTTGGGGAAGTTGACGAGCTGCATCGTAAGATCAATGATCTGATTCAAAAAGCACAGAGTTCCCGATGTTTCTTAAGTTGCAGTACTGGGGAAGTGCCAGAACAGGTCAAAGAGATAAAAAAGCTTCTAGATGTGGGAAGTTTCCTTGCTGGCTCCGTGGCTCAAAACTATCCAGAGTTCAATGCAGTGGAGCATATTCCTGGACCTTCAATTCAAGATCAAACAGCATCAGTATCGGAAGATTTAGACGAAACTATGACTCTATTGTTTGACGATAGATTCAAGAGAATTGGTATATGGGGGATGGGAGGAGTCGGCAAAACTAATCTGGTGAGAAATTTGAACAATGAGCTCCAAAATAATTCAAATCGGCCTTTTACCTGTGTGGTATGGATTACAGTGTCCAAAAATTTGGACATAAAAAGGGTCCAGAAGAGAATAGCTTCCAGACTGTGTTTGAATCTGGAAGAAAGTTCGGGAGCGGATGGAATGGCTACTCACCTTCATCGAAGACTAAAGGAGGAACGTTTTCTTCTCATTCTCGACGATGCTTGGCAAAAAATTGATTTGGACATTTTGGGTGTCCCGCGGCCTGAAGATCAAAGCGGAAGTAAGATCATATTGACATCTAGATCTTTGGATGTATGTAGGGAAATGCTGACTGATGTTGAAGTTAAAATGAGCGTTTTGAAGGATGAAGACGCTTGGCAACTATTTAGTCGATATGCGAGGGATGTGGTTACTTCAGAACATATCGCGCCACTTGCAGAGGCAATTTGTAGAGAGTGTAAGGGATTGCCTTTGGCCATCATCACCATGGGAGCTGCAATGAGAGGAAAGACGAATCCCGAGGTATGGAAGCATGCTTTGAATCAATTGCGCAGATCGGTGCCTTGTGCCGCAGGCGTGGAGGAGAAGCTCTATAAGCCTTTGAAGTGGAGTTACGACTCATTAGAAGGTAAAGACTTGAAAACTTGTTTCCTTTACTGCTCTTTGTTTCCAGAGGACTTCTCAATTGAAATAGGCGAGCTAGTATGGTACTGGCTGGCGGAAGGTTTGATAGATGAACGAGAAAACTATGAGGATTTCTACAGTAGAGGAATTAGTTTCATTGAAAATCTGAAGGACGCCTGTTTGTTGGAAGATGGTTCCTCTAAGGGCACCGTGAAGATGCATGATGTTGTTCGTGATGTTAGCATATGGATTGCATCAACCTGCAGCAGCGAGGATGGAAGTAAATCCCTTGTTTGTTCAGGTAATGGGTTGAAAGAGATTTCAGCTAATGAGCTATCAAATTCTCTCAAAAGAGTTTCTTTCGTGAATAACGATTTACGAAGACTACCTGATGATTCTGTGATACAATGTTCAGAGGCATCAACTTTGCTACTACAAAATAATCCTTCCCTTGACTTAATTCCTGAAAGATTTTTGGAAGGATTTGAAGCACTGAGAGTCTTGAATATCAGTGGTACCCGCATCAAGTCATTGCCCGTTTCTCTACTTCAACTGGATGATCTCCGTGCTCTTCTTTTGAATCATTGCAAGTATCTCAAAGAATTGACCCCGCTGGAAAGGCTCAGTCGACTTCAAGTGCTTGATCTCTCTAGGACTGGTATCGAAGAATTGCCAAGAGGGTTGGAACAACTCAGCAACTTAAGGTATCTAAACTTAAGGAGAACTTACAGATTGAAAACGGTTCAAGCTCGAGTCATATCCAAGTTGTCTAGTTTAGAAATTCTGGAAATGTCAGACAGTACCTACATTTGGAAAGTGAAGGGAGGGGTACAGGAGGAACAAGCATGTATTGAAGAGCTCCAATGCCTTGAGCGGTTACAAGTCTTATCCATCAGATTGGAATGGATCCCGTCTCACAGTTACCAACGTACAATTATTTCCTTGACAAATAGATTAAAAGCATTCCAAATTAACATCGCACGGCCGAAACATTTTTATCGTCCAGGTATTTTCTAATGACTCGTTTGTTTTTACGCATGAGATGAAATGTGATAAATTAAGATAAAATTTAAAAATTAGATAAAGTATTATTAAAATATATTTTTTTAATTTTATTTTTATTTTAAAATTTAAAAAAATTCAATTATTTATTTTATTTTGTATAGAAATTTAAGTAAATTATAATGATTAGATGAGATGATTTAAGAAGTTTAAAAAAAACAAACGAGGTAGATAATTTAATTTTAAATATCATTTAGGATTGGTTTGAATGGTAATGTTGATGCTATAAAAATCGCTCAATAGGCTGGAAGGGAAGAAAGAGTCATTCCCAATCCACTTAGGCAACTTGAGTCTCGTTCGATGTTGTTTGGAGTCCCCGGCAGTGTTCTGGTGCGGTTGTACTGTGGCAATGCTTACGTTCATAGCGGTGAATGGAAAACATAAATACAGGGAAATAAAAGAGATGGACATATGGGTTTACGTAGTTCGGCATAATGCTTATATTTACGGGCATTTAGGGAGTATAAATCCCCTATAATATTTTTGTTTACAGTCTCTCATGGTTTCTAATTCTTTATTGTACAATAGTGGTTTTGAATACATTTATTAGGAAAAAATCGATCGTTGGAGCTCCCTATTCTCAGGTTGAAAGAGAGGTTGAAGAGGAAAAAGAAGAGCTGAAGAAGAAGAACCTCTCTCAGTAGTCACCCAGACCCTCATATTTATATGATTTTTCTCTCTTGTGTGCGCCCCTGTAGTGGTAAGGCCAAGCCTTATGTGTCTAACCCTATCTGACAGCCCCATGCTCCCTAACCCCCTGGCAGCTCACTACACTCCCTAACCCTATGGCCCTACCCCCTAACACCATGGCCCTATCCCCCCTTACACCCTTCACCTTCCCCTTTGTCTCCCACTCATACCTTTTTGTCTCTTCTCCTAATATGGCTTGGTGATTGGGCCCTGTATTGGGTTTTATTGTTTTTACCCCCTTACAGTACCACACGATTATTAAGGGCAAGTAAGGACCTTGAGAATCTTTAAAGGTAAGAAATGTACCCAACTTGGTTTGCCCGAATACGTAGGGAAGTAAATTCTGGAGGTCGGTCCCAGTTCATTTGTTCCTCTGGTGCAAATAGTAGATATTTCCGGACTTAGGATTGAGATATGGGCTTGATTACGTAGTGTGCAGGCAGGCAACTTGTGCGAGTCTTAGGGCGGGAGATGGGCTCGACCGTGTAGAGTGGGAGAGTGTGGCTCGTCTAAGGTGAGAGATGGGCTCGACAGCGTAGAGTGCAAGTGCGTGGCTCATCTAAGTAGGAGATGGCTCGACCGCGTGGAGTGGGAGTGCGTGGCTTGTTTAAGGCGGGAGATGGGCTCGAACGCGTAGAGTGCGAGCGCTGAGCTCGAATGAGGCTGAGGCCGGCTCGATTGGGTATGGTGCTAGCGCGAAGCTTGGATGAGGCCGGAGACTAGCTCGACTGGGTATGGTATGAGCGTAGAGCTCGGATGTTTGTTATTATTTGTAAAGTGTGTGTTCATTTTATCCCTTTGTTTTGTTGTTAGTGTTGGAGTTTAGTGTGATGTAACCCATGCAAAGCAGTCAGGAGGCCATCCCCTGGGTCCACTTTAGGCGGTTTGTCGAGCTCGTCAGCTCGTTCCTAAAGGTAATCCACGCAAGGCGGTTGTGGAGCTTTGAGGCTTGTTAACTACGTAAGGTTGTTCCCGAAAGTAACCCACTAGCAGTGGTTATGGCTCGAGCATGGCACTTGGCATGAGTCTAGGGACTCGTCTTCTTGTGAGTGTAAGGACTCGGCTTGTTGGACGGGGGGTCAACAGAAAGTCTGGGAACTTGGCCTTACCCCTCAGCGAGTCAAGAGATTCGTCTTTTTGCGAGTGTAGGGACTCGCGTTTATTGGACGGGGGTTGGTACCAAATCTGGGGACTTGGCCTTAGCCCGCATCGAGTTAAGGGACTTGTTTTATTGCGAGTGTAGGAATTCGACTTTGTTAGACGGGAGGTCGGCGGAAAGTCCGAGGACTTGGCCTTACCCCACAGTGAGTTAAGGGACCTATCTTATTGCGAGTATAGAGACTCGGCTTTGTTGGACGAGGGGTCGGTAGCAAGTCCAGGGACTTGACCTTACCCTACACCGAGTCAAGGGATCTGTCTTATTGCTAGTGTAGGGACTTGACTTTGTTGGATGGGGGGTCGACGGCGAGTCCAGGGACTTGGCCTTACCTCGCAATGAGTCAATGGACCTGTCTTCTTGCGAGTGTAGGGAGTCAGCTTCATTAGACGGGGGGTAGGTACCAAGTCCGGGAACTTGGCCTTACCCCATAGCCAGTCAAGGGACTTGTCTTCTTGCGAGTGTAGGGACTCGACTTTGTTGGACGAAGGGCCAGTAGCAAGTCCTGGGACTTGGCCTTACCTTACAGTGAGTCAAGGTACCCGTATTCTTGCGAGTGTAAGGACTCGGTTTTGTTGGACAGCGGGTTGGCGACTAGTCCGGAGACTTGGCCTTATCCCGCAGCGAGTCATGGGACCCATCTTACAATGAGTCTAGGGAGCCGACTTCATTGAATGGAGGTGCTCGTCTGTGCCAAATTGCTACGCAGGAGCGCGAGGCCACATGAAAGGTGTTTCTGCACTACAAGAAGTAATTTCGTTAGCAGAAATAAATTCACACAAATTTTGAGATACAATACCGGGAAGTTTATAGTTGATGTGGTCAATCCTTTTGGTTTGACTAAAAGTTGTCTGTTGTTTGTTGTGATTCCCACGCATGTAGGTGAGCTTTGTGCTGGGGGGTACGAGTAGGCGAATCTTGAGCAATGAACTCCCTGTCAAGCAGATAAATCTTGAGGTTGCTGACTCCTATGCAGATGGGTTTGGAGCTGTGTTTCCTGAGCCGTGGAGGTAAACCCCCAGTAAAGGAGAATTGTGCATGCCCAACATATGTAGACTTGGGTCTGCCCGTGGAGAGTGGAGAGTTTGAGCGAATGTGGGTCTGTCCCAAGTTGGGGTTCCCGAGCAGTTGACTCCCGAGATGGTGACTCCCGAGCAGATGGCTTTCGAGCTGGTCAGTTCTGGGCTTCTGTGCTTCCAGAGCAATGGATTGTCGAGCTGAGCAGCTGTGATGGTGTCTCCCATGCAGCGTGGAGTGCTGTCCCGAGTGGGTGATTCTGAGCAAGCGAGACTTCCCTGTGGATGGAGGAGAGTCTGTGTTTCCCGAGCTGAAAAATCCTAGGCATCCTGGGTGGAGGTTCACGGGTTGAGCAAGTCTTGGGCATCCCAAGCAGAGGTTGTCGAGCAGCGCAAGTCTTGGGAATCTTGAGCAGAGGTTCCAGGGCAGCATTTCCCCTAAGCGAAGTTTCCCGAGCTTGTCAGTTCCGTGCTTCCCATGCGGTGGTTCCCGGGATGAGCAGGTTGTCTATCCGAGCAAGTTCCCGAGCTCTCGAGCCAGCGCAGGCATGTCCCGAGCTAAACTTCTCTAGCAAAGGAGCCCCACCCCGCAGTGGCTTTCCCAAACGAAGTCTCCCGAGTAGGTCAGTTATGGGCTTCCGGTGCAGTGGTTCTCGAGCTGAGCTAGTGGTCTATCTGGGTTGAGGAAAGGGGCTCAGTGGCTGAGTTCCCGAGCTGAGTTGCTCCCGTGCAGGTGGGCTGCCCAGCTGAGGGGCTCTCGAGTAGAGTTGTTTCCCTACATATGGGTTGTCGAGCTGGAGTTGCTTCCATGGTGGTGAGCTGAGGAGAGTTCACATGTTTGCTCTCTCGTGCGGTGAGTGGTCTGTCCGGACTGAGTGGCTGAGGAGCTGGGCTAGTGGGTGTTGTTCTGAGCTGGTGGGCTGAGGAGCTAGCTGCAACGAGCCACGAGAACACGTCGGTCTGAGATAGAAACCTCTGGCGATCCAAGTGATGGCCGTTGGAGGGTTAGGCGGCTAATGGGAAGTTGCTGCAAGCTTCCAGGTTGCGTGGGGCCAAGTTAGGTAGTTCACGGAGCTCACGACAATGCCATGAACCTAAATGCACATTGGTGCACCAAGAGGCCAACAACCGCCGCCAGTCGACTAGGTTGGTCGGAGACCACCTCTTGGGAGGCAAACAGAGCCGACAACCCCCTTGGTGGTCGCCATGGACCCAGCCGTGCCACAGCAAGGCTGGGCTTCGCGTTTCCTACAGCACACGAGGGTGTGCACCCAACTTCCCCAGTGGTGCTACTTCCGCTAGGAGTGGTCTCTTGTTGACTGAAACCTCCAACAGTCCAAGTCGTGATTGCCAGAAAATCTGGTGGGCTCACGGTTGCCGCTGTGAGCCATTCGGGCATACGAGACAAGGTTCAACAGAGGCCCACCATGCGTGGCCATTACTCCCAGTGACTACTCTGGCCGCAACGTGGTCTCGAGTGGAACATGGGTGCATGAGACGTACACCTGTCTTGTTGCCATGCATGTCACTATGTGTGCCATGAATCTTTTACGTGCAACATGGCACTGTGCATACCAAGCACAATGTCTTGTGTGGCACTGCACATCGGGGGTGCAGTACTTACCCACTAGTGTGCATGTCCCGTGGACAAACTACACCCTCGAGTCGGGAAGGTGAGTGGTCTAGTCACTTGAGTTGCAAGTGCCATATGTAGGCCCTCATGAGTGAGCCACATTTTTGCGATGTTGTCGCTAATAAATAAGAATAGGAGCACTTATCTGGAGGAACTACGCTTGTTTATTTGGAGATTATTTAGTGTACCGGAAAAACGTCCTTCTCTCACTTCCAACGTAGAAAGTGATCAGATCACACAGATGACACTATTGTTGATACTGTAAAAATTGCTCAACAGGCCGGAATGGGAAAAAGAGTAATTCCCGATCCACTAGGGTGACTTGGGCCTCGTTCGGTGTTGTTGGGAGCCCCCAACAGTATTTCGGTGCGACTGTACGATGGTGGTGAATGGAAAACATAAAAGCAGAGAAATAAAATAGATGAACACATGAGTTTACGTGATTCGGCATAATGCCTATGTCCACAGACGTTTGGAGAGGAGAAATCCACTATAATATTCTTATTTATAGTCTCTCATGGTTTTTCATTTCTCACTATATAATGGTGACTTCGAATACATTTACTAGGGGAAAATCGATCGCTGGAGCTCCCTGTTCTCAAGTTGAAGGAGATGTTGCAGAGGAAGAATGAGAGAAGAAGAAGAAGAAGAACCTCTCTCGGCAATCATCCGGACCCTTCTATTTATCTGATTTTTCTCTCCTGCGTGTGCCCTTGCAGTGGTAAGGCCAAGCCTTTGTGTGTTTGACCCTCCTTGGCATCCCCATGCTCCCTAACCCCTAGCAGCTCACTACACTCCCTGATCCCATGGCCCCTACCCCCTTGACAACATGACCCTATCCCCCTCACACCATGGCCCATCAAATACAGAAAGAGTTGTAAATGGGTAGTAATATGGTAGTAATCCTATCATTATTATAGTTTGAATTAGTGATTGGATGAGATAGTTTTTGATAAAAATAAAAGTTAAAAATAATATTGTTAATAATATTATTTTTTTAATATTATTATTATTTTGAAATTTAAAAAAGTGGAATTTTTTATTATATTTTATTTGTGAATTTAGAAAAATTGTAATGATGAAATGAGATGAGATGAAATGATACACTTTTTAAATCTAAATAGGGCCTTAAATAAAATTATTTTTAAATTTTAAATTTTATTTTTTATCTAATTATTATTTAATTATTATTGTTTTTTAAAATTTTAAATAAAATACAAAAAGTCATAAAAGTTTTTCAAATTTTAAAATAAAAATTATATTTAAATAATTTTTTAAAGTTTCATAATAATTTTATCTAACATTTTCTTACCACACTTTCAAAATTTAATAAAATATATTAATTCAAACATTTCAATTTTTTTTTTACAAACTATTGTATGCAGGAAAAATGTTGCATATCTTGAATAAATTGTTCAAATATCGACCTGGGAGATATTTTCTACCTCGACTAGCGGATGCCCAAAGATGCCTGACTCTGGATGGGATTGATCTTTCAAGAGGACAGATCGGGTGCTGGTTGAGTAATACAAGTTTTCTATGGTTAAGAAATTATCGAGGACCGCATAACATGCTACAAGACTTGGTCATTTATAGTATTGGTAGCTTTACATATTTAAAAAATCTTGTGATTTGTGACTCTTACATCGGTTTTTGGACTGAAGGAAGTGCAGCACATTATGACCTACTACCCAATTTGGAGGTATTTGGTCTGATCAAAATGAGAGGCGTTGAAAGCATTTCAGAGCTAGTCAACCATCTCGGGCTAAGATTTCAGAGACTGAAAAAAATATTTGTGATTGCCTGTCAGGAGATGGAATATCTTCTCTCCCTTGGAAACTCCATTGGCACAATGCCAAAGCTAGAAGTAATCCAAGTAAGCTATTGTCCCAATTTAGAAGAGCTGTTTAATTATCTTCCATTGCAGATCAATATGGTTCAAGATCCTATTACTCCAAAACTACAGAAGTTGAAATTGAGATACCTTCCCAAATTAAGGAATCTTTGTAGGGACGAAAACACCTGGCCGGGTATAGACTTGCAGGTTGAGGTGATCGATTGCGGTCTTCTGAGCACTGAGCAATGATAAGATGGAAACTAGTTGGGGGGAAACGAATTGGAGATGCATGCATCCACAGGCAAAACTAAATAATATTTTACGTGTTTTTGTTGGAGTGAGGTCAAGGCGTGCAATATATGTATAATTTATATTTTTTGACCCAATGTATAATTGTTTTTAAAGTTAGGAGAGAGAGAAATGCACCTGAAGGTACAGACGTTATTGATCTTAAATAAATAACTAATAAGCAAAAATTAGTTATTTTATTAATTTTTATGGCACTTGAATAAATAAAACCATATCACCTTTCACTTATAAGTTGTTGAAGCACTGAGTTGGTGGTGTATTAAATAATATTTTATGACACTTTCTTATTTGTTTTGTTTGTAACCATATATGGCCCATCGATACCCTCTGCCGGGCTTGAAATAGGACCGTACATGAGTGTAAAAGAATACAACTCTTTTTTATAAATTTTTTACAACTATTTTTTTTTTTTAAACTTAGTGTTATGTTTTCCGACTATGTTTGTAAAAAAATATTCTCATAATTGTAAAATAACTTTACAAATTATAGTTGTTTTTTATCATTATTTTAGACCAATAAGACTGATGACTGAAAGCACATGGCAAGAGACAGACACCCAACCTTACTTTGACGTTACCATTTGTTATATCTCGATAATTGTGAATCAATATATCTCGTCTTGTTGTAAAATAAATTATATGACTACCTTTAGCTAGTCGTCAAAGGCATAGTGCTAGACGTCAAATGCATAGTGCTAGACGTCAAACGTATAGTGCTAGCCGTCAAACGCATAGTGCTAGCCGTTAAACGTATAGTCTCCTCTAGCCGTCAAATGCATAGTACTAGCCGTCAAATGCATAGTCTCCTTTGTACTCCTATATCTATCGCTGTAACCTTTAATGAAATTCATAAGTTTCATAACACGTTATCAGCACGAAACTCTAACTAACTGAGCACGAGGTTTTTGTTGATTTTGAAGTTAGAGGATTCTGAAGCTAGTGGTCTTCTCATTCAAGTAAGTTTTCAATATATTATTTGCAATATCCAAGGTGAGTATTAAAGCTTATATTCATTATTATTACTTGATTAAATCCTATATTTATTCACATAGTTTTCATACAAGTTCTATTTATTTTTATATACTTGTTATGAATTATTGATAAGATTTATCTCGGAATAGAAATTGAGCATCCAGCTGAAGAAGAAGAACCTCTCTCAGTAGTCACCCAGACCCTCATATTTATATGATTTTTCTCTCTTGTGTGCGCCCCTGTAGTGGTAAGGCCAAGCCTTATGTGTCTAACCCTATCTGACAGCCCCATGCTCCCTAACCCCCTGGCAGCTCACTACACTCCCTAACCCTATGGCCCTACCCCCTAACACCATGGCCCTATCCCCCCTTACACCCTTCACCTTCCCCTTTGTCTCCCACTCATACCTTTTTGTCTCTTCTCCTAATATGGCTTGGTGATTGGGCCCTGTATTGGGTTTTATTGTTTTTACCCCCTTACAGTACCACACGATTATTAAGGGCAAGTAAGGACCTTGAGAATCTTTAAAGGTAAGAAATGTACCCAACTTGGTTTGCCCGAATACGTAGGGAAGTAAATTCTGGAGGTCGGTCCCAGTTCATTTGTTCCTCTGGTGCAAATAGTAGATATTTCCGGACTTAGGATTGAGATATGGGCTTGATTACGTAGTGTGCAGGCAGGCAACTTGTGCGAGTCTTAGGGCGGGAGATGGGCTCGACCGTGTAGAGTGGGAGAGTGTGGCTCGTCTAAGGTGAGAGATGGGCTCGACAGCGTAGAGTGCAAGTGCGTGGCTCATCTAAGTAGGAGATGGCTCGACCGCGTGGAGTGGGAGTGCGTGGCTTGTTTAAGGCGGGAGATGGGCTCGAACGCGTAGAGTGCGAGCGCTGAGCTCGAATGAGGCTGAGGCCGGCTCGATTGGGTATGGTGCTAGCGCGAAGCTTGGATGAGGCCGGAGACTAGCTCGACTGGGTATGGTATGAGCGTAGAGCTCGGATGTTTGTTATTATTTGTAAAGTGTGTGTTCATTTTATCCCTTTGTTTTGTTGTTAGTGTTGGAGTTTAGTGTGATGTAACCCATGCAAAGCAGTCAGGAGGCCATCCCCTGGGTCCACTTTAGGCGGTTTGTCGAGCTCGTCAGCTCGTTCCTAAAGGTAATCCACGCAAGGCGGTTGTGGAGCTTTGAGGCTTGTTAACTACGTAAGGTTGTTCCCGAAAGTAACCCACTAGCAGTGGTTATGGCTCGAGCATGGCACTTGGCATGAGTCTAGGGACTCGTCTTCTTGTGAGTGTAAGGACTCGGCTTGTTGGACGGGGGGTCAACAGAAAGTCTGGGAACTTGGCCTTACCCCTCAGCGAGTCAAGAGATTCGTCTTTTTGCGAGTGTAGGGACTCGCGTTTATTGGACGGGGGTTGGTACCAAATCTGGGGACTTGGCCTTAGCCCGCATCGAGTTAAGGGACTTGTTTTATTGCGAGTGTAGGAATTCGACTTTGTTAGACGGGAGGTCGGCGGAAAGTCCGAGGACTTGGCCTTACCCCACAGTGAGTTAAGGGACCTATCTTATTGCGAGTATAGAGACTCGGCTTTGTTGGACGAGGGGTCGGTAGCAAGTCCAGGGACTTGACCTTACCCTACACCGAGTCAAGGGATCTGTCTTATTGCTAGTGTAGGGACTTGACTTTGTTGGATGGGGGGTCGACGGCGAGTCCAGGGACTTGGCCTTACCTCGCAATGAGTCAATGGACCTGTCTTCTTGCGAGTGTAGGGAGTCAGCTTCATTAGACGGGGGGTAGGTACCAAGTCCGGGAACTTGGCCTTACCCCATAGCCAGTCAAGGGACTTGTCTTCTTGCGAGTGTAGGGACTCGACTTTGTTGGACGAAGGGCCAGTAGCAAGTCCTGGGACTTGGCCTTACCTTACAGTGAGTCAAGGTACCCGTATTCTTGCGAGTGTAAGGACTCGGTTTTGTTGGACAGCGGGTTGGCGACTAGTCCGGAGACTTGGCCTTATCCCGCAGCGAGTCATGGGACCCATCTTACAATGAGTCTAGGGAGCCGACTTCATTGAATGGAGGTGCTCGTCTGTGCCAAATTGCTACGCAGGAGCGCGAGGCCACATGAAAGGTGTTTCTGCACTACAAGAAGTAATTTCGTTAGCAGAAATAAATTCACACAAATTTTGAGATACAATACCGGGAAGTTTATAGTTGATGTGGTCAATCCTTTTGGTTTGACTAAAAGTTGTCTGTTGTTTGTTGTGATTCCCACGCATGTAGGTGAGCTTTGTGCTGGGGGGTACGAGTAGGCGAATCTTGAGCAATGAACTCCCTGTCAAGCAGATAAATCTTGAGGTTGCTGACTCCTATGCAGATGGGTTTGGAGCTGTGTTTCCTGAGCCGTGGAGGTAAACCCCCAGTAAAGGAGAATTGTGCATGCCCAACATATGTAGACTTGGGTCTGCCCGTGGAGAGTGGAGAGTTTGAGCGAATGTGGGTCTGTCCCAAGTTGGGGTTCCCGAGCAGTTGACTCCCGAGATGGTGACTCCCGAGCAGATGGCTTTCGAGCTGGTCAGTTCTGGGCTTCTGTGCTTCCAGAGCAATGGATTGTCGAGCTGAGCAGCTGTGATGGTGTCTCCCATGCAGCGTGGAGTGCTGTCCCGAGTGGGTGATTCTGAGCAAGCGAGACTTCCCTGTGGATGGAGGAGAGTCTGTGTTTCCCGAGCTGAAAAATCCTAGGCATCCTGGGTGGAGGTTCACGGGTTGAGCAAGTCTTGGGCATCCCAAGCAGAGGTTGTCGAGCAGCGCAAGTCTTGGGAATCTTGAGCAGAGGTTCCAGGGCAGCATTTCCCCTAAGCGAAGTTTCCCGAGCTTGTCAGTTCCGTGCTTCCCATGCGGTGGTTCCCGGGATGAGCAGGTTGTCTATCCGAGCAAGTTCCCGAGCTCTCGAGCCAGCGCAGGCATGTCCCGAGCTAAACTTCTCTAGCAAAGGAGCCCCACCCCGCAGTGGCTTTCCCAAACGAAGTCTCCCGAGTAGGTCAGTTATGGGCTTCCGGTGCAGTGGTTCTCGAGCTGAGCTAGTGGTCTATCTGGGTTGAGGAAAGGGGCTCAGTGGCTGAGTTCCCGAGCTGAGTTGCTCCCGTGCAGGTGGGCTGCCCAGCTGAGGGGCTCTCGAGTAGAGTTGTTTCCCTACATATGGGTTGTCGAGCTGGAGTTGCTTCCATGGTGGTGAGCTGAGGAGAGTTCACATGTTTGCTCTCTCGTGCGGTGAGTGGTCTGTCCGGACTGAGTGGCTGAGGAGCTGGGCTAGTGGGTGTTGTTCTGAGCTGGTGGGCTGAGGAGCTAGCTGCAACGAGCCACGAGAACACGTCGGTCTGAGATAGAAACCTCTGGCGATCCAAGTGATGGCCGTTGGAGGGTTAGGCGGCTAATGGGAAGTTGCTGCAAGCTTCCAGGTTGCGTGGGGCCAAGTTAGGTAGTTCACGGAGCTCACGGCAATGCCGTGAACCTAAATGCACATTGGTGCACCAAGAGGCCAACAGCCGCCGCCAGTCGACTAGGTTGGTCGGAGACCACCTCTTGGGAGGCAAACAGAGCCGACAACCCCCTTGGTGGTCGCCATGGACCCAGCCGTGCCACAGCAAGGCTGGGCTTCGCGTTTCCTACAGCACACGAGGGTGTGCACCCAACTTCCCCAGTGGTGCTACTTCCGCTAGGAGTGGTCTCTTGTTGACTGAAACCTCCAACAGTCCAAGTCGTGATTGCCAGAAAATCTGGTGGGCTCACGGTTGCCGCTGTGAGCCATTCGGGCATACGAGACAAGGTTCAACAGAGGCCCACCATGCGTGGCCATTACTCCCAGTGACTACTCTGGCCGCAACGTGGTCTCGAGTGGAACATGGGTGCATGAGACGTACACCTGTCTTGTTGCCATGCATGTCACTATGTGTGCCATGAATCTTTTACGTGCAACATGGCACTGTGCATACCAAGCACAATGTCTTGTGTGGCACTGCACATCGGGGGTGCAGTACTTACCCACTAGTGTGCATGTCCCGTGGACAAACTACACCCTCGAGTCGGGAAGGTGAGTGGTCTAGTCACTTGAGTTGCAAGTGCCATATGTAGGCCCTCATGAGTGAGCCACATTTTTGCGATGTTGTCGCTAATAAATAAGAATAGGAGCACTTATCTGGAGGAACTACGCTTGTTTATTTGGAGATTATTTAGTGTACCGGAAAAACGTCCTTCTCTCACTTCCAACGTAGAAAGTGATCAGATCACACAGATGACACTATTGTTGATACTGTAAAAATTGCTCAACAGGCCGGAATGGGAAAAAGAGTAATTCCCGATCCACTAGGGTGACTTGGGCCTCGTTCGGTGTTGTTGGGAGCCCCCAACAGTATTTCGGTGCGACTGTACGATGGTGGTGAATGGAAAACATAAAAGCAGAGAAATAAAATAGATGAACACATGAGTTTACGTGATTCGGCATAATGCCTATGTCCACAGACGTTTGGAGAGGAGAAATCCACTATAATATTCTTATTTATAGTCTCTCATGGTTTTTCATTTCTCACTATATAATGGTGACTTCGAATACATTTACTAGGGGAAAATCGATCGCTGGAGCTCCCTGTTCTCAAGTTGAAGGAGATGTTGCAGAGGAAGAATGAGAGAAGAAGAAGAAGAAGAACCTCTCTCGGCAATCATCCGGACCCTTCTATTTATCTGATTTTTCTCTCCTGCGTGTGCCCTTGCAGTGGTAAGGCCAAGCCTTTGTGTGTTTGACCCTCCTTGGCATCCCCATGCTCCCTAACCCCTAGCAGCTCACTACACTCCCTGATCCCATGGCCCCTACCCCCTTGACAACATGACCCTATCCCCCTCACACCATGGCCCATCAAATACAGAAAGAGTTGTAAATGGGTAGTAATATGGTAGTAATCCTATCATTATTATAGTTTGAATTAGTGATTGGATGAGATAGTTTTTGATAAAAATAAAAGTTAAAAATAATATTGTTAATAATATTATTTTTTTAATATTATTATTATTTTGAAATTTAAAAAAGTGGAATTTTTTATTATATTTTATTTGTGAATTTAGAAAAATTGTAATGATGAAATGAGATGAGATGAAATGATACACTTTTTAAATCTAAATAGGGCCTTAAATAAAATTATTTTTAAATTTTAAATTTTATTTTTTATCTAATTATTATTTAATTATTATTGTTTTTTAAAATTTTAAATAAAATACAAAAAGTCATAAAAGTTTTTCAAATTTTAAAATAAAAATTATATTTAAATAATTTTTTAAAGTTTCATAATAATTTTATCTAACATTTTCTTACCACACTTTCAAAATTTAATAAAATATATTAATTCAAACATTTCAATTTTTTTTTTACAAACTATTGTATGCAGGAAAAATGTTGCATATCTTGAATAAATTGTTCAAATATCGACCTGGGAGATATTTTCTACCTCGACTAGCGGATGCCCAAAGATGCCTGACTCTGGATGGGATTGATCTTTCAAGAGGACAGATCGGGTGCTGGTTGAGTAATACAAGTTTTCTATGGTTAAGAAATTATCGAGGACCGCATAACATGCTACAAGACTTGGTCATTAATAGTATTGGTAGCTTTACATATTTAAAAAATCTTGTGATTTGTGACTCTTACATCGGTTTTTGGACTGAAGGAAGTGCAGCACATTATGACCTACTACCCAATTTGGAGGTATTAGGTCTGATCAAAATGAGAGGCGTTAAAAGCATTTCAGAGCTAGTCAACCATCTCGGGCTAAGATTTCAGAGACTGAAAAAAATATTTGTGATTGCCTGTCAGGAGATGGAATATCTTCTCTCCCTTGGAAACTCCATTGGCACAATGCCAAAGCTAGAAGTAATCCAAGTAAGCTATTGTCCCAATTTAGAAGAGCTGTTTAATTATCTTCCATTGCAGATCAATATGGTTCAAGATCCTATTACTCCAAAACTACAGAAGTTGAAATTGAGATACCTTCCCAAATTAAGGAATCTTTGTAGGGACGAAAACACCTGGCCGGGTATAGACTTGCAGGTTGAGGTGATCGATTGCGGTCTTCTGAGCACTGAGCAATGATAAGATGGAAACTAGTTGGGGGGAAACGAATTGGAGATGCATGCATCCACAGGCAAAACTAAATAATATTTTACGTGTTTTTGTTGGAGTGAGGTCAAGGCGTGCAATATATGTATAATTTATATTTTTTGACCCAATGTATAATTGTTTTTAAAGTTAGGAGAGATGGAAATGCACCTGAAGATACAGACGTTATTGATGTTAAATAAATAACTAATAAGTAAAAATTAGTTATTTTATTAATTTTTATGGCACTTGAATAAATAAAACCATATCACCTTTCACTTATAAGTTGTTGAAGCACTGAGTTGGTGGTGTATTAAATAATATTTTATGACACTTTCTTATTTGTTTTGTTTGTAACCATATATGGCCCATCGATACCCTCTGCTGGGCTTGAAATAGGACCGTGCATGAGTGCAAAAGAAGACAACTCTTTTTTATAAATTTTTTACAACTATTTTTTTTTTTTTTTTAAACTTAGTGCTATTTTTACGACTATGTTTGTAAAAAAATATTCTCATAATTGTAAAATAACTTTACAAATTAATAGTTGTTTTTTATCATTATTTTACATCAATAAGACTGATGACTGAAAGCACGAGGCAAGCACGAGGCAAGCGACCGACATCCAACTTTACTTTGACGTTAGCATTTGTTATATCTCGATAATTGTGAATCAATATATCTCGTCTCAAGTTCAAAGTTAAAAAATACATAAATTACCTCTATAATATTTATTGTTATTCAAAAAATCTATAGGAATATAGTTGTTTTTTTTTTTTTTTTTTGAAGAAAAAACATTCAAGCTTCCATTACTAATCAGTGTTACAAGATTATCAAAAGATACATAAGGAAGATCTCCAAGACCTTCTTCCATCCAAATAGTTTCACCATGTACATTATAACCATACTTTGCTAAGTAGTGAGCTGATTGGTTAGCCTCTCTTTTTACAAAGGTGAATTTCCATCTAGGATGTGCAGACTTGATTACACAAATATCTTCAATAATTTGACCCTGCCATGAGGAATCTGAAAAACCTGCATTTACATCTTCAATGACAAGTTTTGCATCCCCCTCAAACACCACTTCTTCCATCTCTAATTCCACGCATAATTGGACAGCTCTAAGTAAAGCATAGCTCTCAGCAGCAGCAGCTGATTTCACATATTTTTTCTGTCCAGCTAAAGCCACGTGAATTTCTCCATCTGCATCTCTAATCAATATTCCAACACCAATATGCTCTCTATCTTTAACAAAGCTAGCATCAAAGTTTACTTTTAAAAAGCTCCTTTCTGGAACCTGCCAAAAAATCATCCTTGAGGAGATAATACTTTCTTCTTGTGGACAAGCAGCTTTTAAGTTAACCTCAGAGAAGTCTTCTACTTTTGCAGTTGAAACTGAAATTAATTGGCTAGGATTCATAAATTTGTTTCTGAAAATAAAATCACACCTTCTCATCCACAGACGGTAACAAATAACCATAGCCAAATTCAATTTAAAACCCTCCAGTTTTTGAATGAAGTCATGCCATAACTCAACAAAGTCTACATAATTAGAATTCCATTTTGGAACTGGGCTATCACAACAGCCCCAAACATCCATTGCCGCTTTACAACTCCAAAGAGAATGTATAACAGATTCATCATTGTCATTGCAGCAAGGACATAAAGCATTATCAACTATTTTCTTTCTAAAAAGATTAGCTTTTGTAGGCAAAAGATTTGATAAAGCTTTCCACATAAATACTTTAACTTTTCCAGTCACCCCAAGGTTCCATAATTTTTTCCACTGCATGTAATTCTGTCCACTATTAGAAGATTCTCCTTCATTTGACTTTTTTTCATTAAGCGCTAAAAAATAAGCACTTTTAACAGAAAAATTACCTTTACTCGATGGTCCCCAAATTATCTTGTCTGGTGCTCCAACAGAGCTGATCGGGATGCTCAAGATTATTTTTGCTTCTTCCTGATTGAAGCCTGCCTCTATAATCTCTTCTTTCCATGCTTTTCTATTCTCATCAATAAGACTAGAGACCTTAGCATTGATATCATTGCCAAAAGGGACAGATTGTACTCTGAAAGTACTCTCCTTAGGAATCCAATTATCTTTCCATATACGAATATTTTTCCCCGTCCCCACTCTCCAAACCATTCCTTTTTTCACCAAGCCCAACACCAACCATAAACCTTGCCAAATCTGAGAAGAACATTTTCCCCTCTTGGCCTCCATTAGATCACACTTTTTATAATATTTCTCTTTGAAAACTTGTGCCACTAAAGAATTTGGATCTTGAATTATCCTCCACACCTGTTTTGTCAACATGGCTTGATTAAAACATTGGAGGTCTCTAAACCCAAGCCCTCCCCCTTTCTTTGAATCACTTAGCCTCTTCCAACTTCTCCAACAAATTCTTCTTCCATCAGGGTCATTTTTCCACCAAAATTTGGAAAATATTTGCTCAATTTCTCTTAGGAGTTGGAAAATATAGTTGTTGTCACAGCGCCTGCTCCATCTTTCTATTTCTATTTTACTTGTAGCAATACTTGAATTAGAACAAATACTTTTAAATATATTTTTTTTTCAAATAATTATAGCTACCATTTGCCAGACCAAAGAATCCCGAAGTTAATATTCACGCGGATCGATATCCCCAACTTCCTCTTACATCACCCCAACTTAGAGATCGGGGCCCATTCTACTGGATTCTTATGTTATATAGAAGAATTGAAATAATATAAGATAAAAATTAAAAATTAAATAAAATATTATTAAAATATAATTTTTTAATATAATTTTTTATTTTAAAATTTAAGAAAATTAAATTTCTATTATATTTTATATAAAAATTTAAAAAATTATAATAATTATATGAGATAAAATGCAATGAGTTAGTTTGAACTGTATAACCAAACCACACATTGGTCATCATTTTCTAGACCAATACGCTAGCTAGTCATTACATATATCAACCATCATCTAGCACTCACTTCCAATGGGCCGGGAAAGTTTAATCCATTTCCCATCTTTTATCGATCGGGCATTTAGATTCCATGCATTAAGTTTTGACGAGCCTGGTCCAATATCTCCAAAATTAACTCATTGTTTTGCATGCCATCTCGGCCACATATCACATGCTTTGCTTCTACGCAGAATATTTCTGGCATCAAACCAATCCACACGATCCAATTCCCTCTTACACTGATCTATCTTGATACGAAAAACAGTTTCATCTGAAGTGATATCTCAATCAATCTTGTTCTGCATGCACCTTTCAAAGCCTATGATCAAGCATAGAATTTGTTGAAGGTTGCTGTTCAAACATAGCTGCTAAATGTTGCGGTCAGCTACTGCTTCCTACAGCTAGCTCTTCCACCTTACAGCGTATCTAAAATAAACTACGTGTCGTGTTCTTTCCCTAAAAGGATTTGGACCAATTAAGGAACATGAAAACTTTAAGTTGCTTAGAGAAATAGTAAAGGATTCGAGGATGAAATTAGTTTGGCTGTTTCGGGACGTAAAGTATAGGCCGATTGTCGACTATAGAGATAGTGAAGGCAACAAACAATATTCCAAATGGCCATTAATCCAGTGGTTTGTGAAAAGCAGTAACTGTGTTACGTACGTAAACATAGCAGATTATAAATCTTACCGAGAACAATGGACTATTGATCAGCAAAATATTTTGAGGAATCCTTGACCTCCCAGGTGGTAGATAAATTCTTGAAATTAATCATGCTTCTGCCAGTTAAGAAATGATAAATGATTTCTACAACCCTCGGATGTGTAAGTCTCGTGCATTCCATATGAAAAAAATAAATAAATATAGAATTCACATAAAAAAGTTATTTTTTTAGTAGTAGACTCCACACTTTTTCAAATGAAATATACGAGACTTGTATCTCTTAGGACTACTGCATCTATCATTAATTAACATGAGATACAATTAGTATTTGATTGATAAATTAATAATTATTTCAAGCTCAATTTTATCATGAATAATGATATCTAGCAAGCTAGCTTAAATAAAAGTCTACCAGTCAAGAGTTTGATGGTTTGATGAAATATAACCCTCTTGTTCAAATGAAAAACTTAGGCTCGAAACCCCCTTGTAAAAAAAAAAAAAAAAGAAAAAAAAAAAGACAAGTCAAAAACAAACCAAACGAGAATTGAGTAAAGAAAATTCTGCATATTACATCATGAAATATTGATTTACTTATATCATTCCACACACACACCTCTTTTAATTTTTTTTTCTTTTTTCTCATAACAAGTATGTGGTTAGGGGTGTGCAATTGAGTCAAAATTTTTTTTCGGTCCAATCTGGAACCCGGAAAATCTGGGTGAATCAAGGCAATTATTTGCCTGGATTGGACCTGGGCGGATAAATTAAAACCGAATCAAGTATGGACCGGGTTACATATTCGATTATGTAACCGGATCTTATTTTAAAAAAAACATAAAAAGAAATTAATTTTTTTAATTTTAAAATAAAAATAATATACAAAAATTATATTCTAAAGAGATTATTTTTGTTTGTGTGGAGCACATATAAGGATCGATCGAACTTAAGCTTTGATACAGCATTCCATAATTATATTATGCTAATTACAAAACTAGGAGTTATTTTAAGATTTTTTCTTCTCTTTTGGATTCAAAAGCAAAAAAGTAAAAGAAATATCTTTTTTCATTGTGCATGGAATGCAAGGGACAAGATCAACATTAATATAAAAATCATGCATGCACGGTACATACGTACTACAATAATATTAATGGATGGACAAGATCAGCATTAATATCATATATATTGATAATATTGTTGTGATGAATTATTATTTATTTTGATCTTTGTAAATTGATGTTTTGTATTATGATGTAAACAATAATGAAATATGTAGTATGCATGTATTGCGTGTTGATGTATTATTATTTATTTTATATAAAAAAAACAGAAAAAAAACATAACGGCCTATGAAAAAAGCCTTTTGAATTGTTAAAAAGATTAAAAAAAAAACTATTATAAACTGTTTAAAATATTGTTTTAAGAAAATCTGGGTATTAAACATGATATCAGAATTTTACAGCAACTTGATTTTTGAGTCTCTTGAATAAATGTAATTTCCACGATGTCCAAATATGATATTATATAGTTCTTACGACTATTTGCTTTATAGATTTCTTGAATACTTACAACTACCGATCGAGGAGTCCAAAGATGTTATTTCGATATTACCTTTTTTTTTTTTTAATATGAATATCGTGGTCAATTTGTTTTACTATTTTTAATTTTTTGACGGAAAGAAAACTGATAATATAACCTTTTCCTACATTGTAATTCATATCAGAAATAAAGAACTATGGAGTACTCTGTCCAAAACACTGACAGATAATATATATATATATATATATTATGTAATTTCCTCGATCTTAAACCATATATAAACGTTGATCACGGTGGTCATGAGTTGAGATGGCACTGTCAAATGGCAGTGGCCACGCGATATTGCAGGGCTTTTTTCTATTTCCTTATGAATTAAAACACCTGATCATGGCAAAAAGGCCTAAAAGATAAGAAACCTCACCTTATCCATGCTTGTAATTGACATGTTAAAAGCAAATACGCGTATCATTTAATTATTTTCTTTAACGTGTTGCCTTCCAATTACATGTTTTTAATTCGCTAAGGCATGCAATTTCTAGCTAGCTAGCTATAAGCTTAAATCCCGACTATTAGATAGAGCAAGGGGCTCTCTTTCATTCAGACTTGTAGATTTATACTTGATGATCAGTAATGCAGTAAAGCAGTAATGCAGGGAAAACTCTCGTGCCCATGCCAACGAGAGGATCTTGATTTATATAATTTTACGGAGTTTACAAAACTGGGGCCAATAGCAGCCTATAGTTATGGTACATATTGCCTAAAGAGTAGCAGATTTACAGGGATGCTATAAACAAGAGAATATTTTATGGCTGTCAACAAGGAATGAAAGTAATTTCCAAAATATCAGAGACTCCTCAAATGAGGCTGTCAATCTTTGTTGTCAACGTTGGTGGAGCTGATTTCCTTAATATGCCCCTGCAACCCCTGCAAGCTCATCTGGGCGGGAAGCACGTTGAGCTTGGTCCGTAGATGTGCAAATCTGGCAGAAAGTAAAGGTTTAGTGAGGCCTTAAGCTAACTGATCCTTGCTGGAAATGAAGCGAACCTCCAGGGACTTTCGTTGAACTTTTTCGCGAACAAAGTAATAGTCGATTTCCACGTGTTTTGTATGTGCATGGAAAATCGGGTTTGCTGTGAGATATGTCACCCTAATGTTGTAGCACCAGACTACTAGTCGTTGTGAGATAAAAATGCCAAGCTCACGCATTAAAGATTGTAGCCAAAGTGAATCAACTGTGGCATGTGCAATTGCTCAGTACTTGGCTTCAGTGCTTAAGCGTGCCATAGTTGGTTACTTCTTTGGACTCCAAGAAATAAAGTTATCACAAAAATAGATGTAGAATCCAGAGGTTGATTTCCGATTATCAGGGCAACTTGCCCAATCAGCATTTGAGTAAATAGAGAGCTGTGTAGACAAGTTAGGCCTAATGGGTAAGCAAAAATTAATTGAAAATTTAAGGTACCATAGGATCCTTTTCACTACTGTCCAGTGTTCTTCAGTGGGCTTGTGCATGAACTGGCAAACCTTATTCACTGCAAATGAGATATCAGGGCGAGTCAAAGATAAATACTGCAGTGCTCCAACGACACTCTAGTACGATGAGGGTTTGGAATATGGAGCAAGAAGTGCGAGAGCTTCTGTGAGGATGACATGGGAGAAGACATTGGCTTGGTGTCGAGCATATTTGTACGTCTGAGAAGGTTGTAGATATATTGTGTCTATGATAGGAGTAACCCTTCCTGAACGTGATGAGCTTTAATTCCCAGAAAGTAGCTTAGGCCACCCAAGTCTTTGTCAGCAAACTCACTACTAAGGTCGATAATAAGCTGAGATATAGCTGTCGAACTAGAGCCAGTGATGAGAATATCGTCGACGTAGACCAGAACAAAGAGGATAAATAACTTTTGTCTATAGATGAATAAGGAAGCGTTGGAGTTAGAGTTGACAAAATCAAGAGACAGGAGGTGCTCATGCAGTCGATCATACCAGGCCCTCGGGGCTTGTTTCAGACCATAAAGTGCTTTGTGCAATCGATAGACATGGTTGGGAAAATTAGGAACATATCCAACGGGTTGGTGCATCTATACCTCCTCTAATAAGTTCCCATGAAGAAATGTGTTTTGTATGTCGATTTGGTGGATTGGCCAGTGTTTGGAGACAGAAAAACTCAGCACAACTCAAATGGTCGTGGGTTTGACCACCAGACTGAAGGTGTCATCGAAGTCGATCCCTGGCTATTGGTGGTAGCCTTTAGCAACCCAACCGCGCCTTTAAGTGTTCCAACGTGCAGTTTGACTTGCATTTAGATTTGAAAATCCACAAAACATCGACGACGTCATTCCTGGTTGAGCTGACACTAAGGACCAGGTGTCGTTCTTCATAAGTGCAGTGAACTCCTCATCCATTGTTGTGCGCCACTCACCATGCCTATTGGCTTTAGTGTAGCATGTGGGTGAGTTAGGAATAGAACCTGCAACAAGAAAAGACTAGGGCAAAGGATACCGAACGGTGTCGTCGGTGAAACTCTTTGATTTGACGATTTGGTTCTGGGATCGTGTAGTCATCTGTCACGTTCCTTCTGCTTCTCTTAATCTCTAAGGAAGAACAGCACCGAATGCCAATGAAGTCAGAACAGTATGATGCAAGATTACAACAAATTGTCACACAAGTTAAGATGATCTTTCCACATATTCCCTCTGTAACACTTACAAGAATTCAGATGATCTTTACAATAAATGAAGCAGTGTTTTTATACTACAATTCCAAACTCTAACAGAATAACAAACTAACTGGAAATGAACACGACGTCACTTTACTCCCAGCTGACCTCTTTCAAGTATCTTCAACGCACCGTTTTATTAAAGGTGTAACGCACCGTATTGCAGCCAATAGATTGCTTCTTCCTTACAGACAACACGCACCATTTCACTAAGTTTTAAGTGCACCGTTTTGATCATGATAGTTAAACCCATTATCTTTCTTCAACCTTCAATCAGAACACTGAACACACCTTACATTCTCCCAACCTTAAAGGACTTGCTCACAAGGCCTTCAATCAGAACACACCTTCATAGTACAGTTCCCACCAAATGAGGATAAAGTTGATGCAATTTCCACAAACTCTCCCAAGAAGCATCTTCAGCAGTAGCCCCTACCCAACTAACCAGCACTTCTGTAGTAGCATGATTGCCCTTCCTTTGTAATCTTCTCTCAAGAATCTGCTGGGGCTCAGGTTGTAATTGACCAGAAGAATCAGTAGGAGGTAAAGTAGGCAAAGGTACAATATTTTGGCCAATTTTCTTTTTAAGGTACGAAATATGGAAAATTAGATGGATTTTTGAAGACTCAGGCAAATTCAACTTATATGCCACAGACCCAAGCTTCTGCACAATCTAGAAAGGGCCATAGAAACGTAGGGCAATCTTCATATTATGCTTCATAGCTACTGTCTTTTGTCTATACGGCTGAAGTCGTAAGAATACCCAGTCACCAACTGATTGAGCTGAGTTATTGCATTTTTAATGCTTTTAGAACCAATATATCTTAATTCTTTCATTACTTTATCATTGGTTTTATATGGAAAAAATGATTAAGATGTATGAATCTAAGTTGTGAGTTTAATTGATTAAAAGCATGAATTTCTGCTTTAATTTTACCAACTATTGATTACTGTGGATTCTGGTCCATATCGCTCGAGCAGCGGCTTTTGGCCGCTCGAGCGAATTCAGGCAGATTCAAACGCTCGACTGCCGCTCGACAGTGAGCTCGAGCGGGTTGCGGGAAAGGAGATCGCTCGAGCAGAGGCATTTAGCCGCTCGAGCGAAGTCAGACAGAGTTGAACGCTCGATGTTCGCTCAACACTCTGCTCGAGCGAACTTAGGCAGAGTTGAACGCTCGATGTCCGCTCGACACTCCACTCGAGCGGACATCGTATTTTACAGATCTAGGGTTTTTTCCGCCGTCAGAGTATATATATGATTTTTTACATCTTATGGCCGACTTCTTGGCCTGAAAAACACTGTTTTGTTTAGAGGAACACTTAGAAATTAATTTTCCATTGATTTTCACTCAGATTCGGAGAGGAGGATTCACACAAGCGATCATTCACTCAGCAACATGATTTCTTCTGGATCATTCACTCACACGGCAGCAGATTGAAGAACTCCTTGAGGGGTCCAATTGCTACTGCAGCCCAGCCTCCTCCACCGCTTCAACTTTTCATCTCAATTCAATTGGTTTGATCTTTTCATTCCTTACTTGTTATTTCATTTCAGTTTTAAGTTTATGGATTATTTTGGAGATTTTTGATTTAGAAGTTTAAATAATTTATTTGTTATTCATTTAGTTCATGTTATTTATTTTTCTCGTTTCGTTAAGCTTCATTTTAATAGTGATTACAATTGCTATGCTTTAATTTTGAGAATTTGTGATTTGAATACAATGATGAACCCTAGAACATTGATTTTGGGGCTTTTCAATTTTCAGTGCATGTTTGTCAATTACTTTCTAATCTAGTTTAATTCTTAACTTAGTTTTATTAATTTCTGAGCATAATCTATTAGTCTTTTACATTTCAATCCGACAATCAAAATCTAAAAATATGAATCTAGTTCATGACTAGTACCATTTTCCATCCATTGCACATACTATCATCTCATTTTCTCTTTGTGAAGATTTTCACAATTTTCAATGAGTTTGAATTTAAGTAAGCTTTTCCTGAGGAGACGATTTAGGAATTTATTCCTAATTATTACACGACATCCTCCTGCACTTGGGATAGCCTTAGTGCTACTCATTTTTTAGTGAGTCACCAACCATAAATGATCTTTCACTCCTTTGTCTGTTAGCAAAAAACTTCATTCTTTGATGTGCTTTGAGCATATTATCCTTTAACAAGGACAACAATTCTTCCCTTGACATGAGTTGCTTATCCACAGCATCATTTGAAGAGGTACCTGGCACATAAGCCAGTAATTTAGGAGGAGGGTATCCATAAAGGGCCTCGAAAGGAGTAATGTTAATGGTAGAATGGACAGTGGTGTTATAACACCATTCAGCCATTGACAGCCATGAATTCCACTCCTTAGGCTTCTGACTGCAATAACACCTTAAGTATCCCTCCAAACATTTGTTCAAAGCTTATGTCTGCCCATCTGATTGTGGATGGTAAGATAAACTAAAATCCAGTGAAACTCCCTGCAACTGAAACAATTGTCTCTAAAATGCACTAGTGAAGACTGTGTCTCTATCTGAAACAATTGAACGAGGAAGGCCATGCAGTTTGAAAACACCATTAAAGAATACTTGAGCCACCTTAGCTACTGTATAGGGATGTGAAAGAGAGAAAAAATGAGCAAACTTGGTTAATCTATCCACAATAGAAAAACCACAGAAACTCCATTTGAAAGAGGTAAACCTTCAATGAAGTCCACAGAAATGTCTAACCATGGAGATTCAAGTATGGACAAAGGCTGCAACAGACTAGGGTACAAGATATTCTCATTCTTACTGACTTGGCAAACATCACATTCTTTAACTAATTTCTTGACATCTTTTCTCATACCCTCCCACCAAAAGTCTCTTCTAGCACAATGTAGTGTCTTGTGATACCCCACATGACCATCTTGTGGGTTGTTATGGATATACTCAAGAATTTTGGATTGAATGGAGGATGAAGGAACAACCACCATCTTTCCCTTCCTCAACAACAATACTTGTTGCATAGAGAAATGCTTAGGACCTGGTTCCCCAAGCTACAACTTAGTGACAATATCTGCTATCCTTGGGCACAAAGAATAACTTCCTTTCAACTCATCAATCCACAAGGGAGTGGGAAAAGAAATCATTGCCAAGACAGCCTGCTCTTCCTCATTTTTTCTTGAAAGGGCATCAGCCACCAAATTCTCCTTGCCTTTTTTATAATCCACAAAAAAGTCATAACCAATGAGTTTTGAAACCCATTTATGCTGTGCTTCAGTTCCACCAAAAACTTGAGTGCCTGTTGATCAATCTTAATCTTAAAAGAATGCCCGAGAAGATAAGGTCTCCATCTATGCACAATAGATACTAAAGCCAATAATTCTTTTTCATAAGTTGACAATAGTAATGCCTTCCCTTTCAAAGCTTTGCTGTAAAATGCTATAGGTTGAGACTCTTGCATTAAAACTACACCAAGACTCACACCAGACGCATCACACTCAATGGTGAATGGTTTACTGAAATTTGGTAATCTCAACACAGGAGGATTACTAACTGCTGTTTTCAACATGTCAAAAGCAACAACAACTTTTTCATTCCAACAAAAGGAGTTTTTCTTCAACAATTCTGTTAGAGGTGCTGCTATCGAACCATACCCTTTAATGAACTTCTTATAATAGCCAGTCAAGCCTAAAAACCCTCTTAATGACTTCAAAGTTTTAGGAATGGGCAATTGAACCATAGCTGCTGTTTTTGATGAATCTGTCTGCACACCTTTCCCAGAAATAATATGGCCCAAATACTCAATCTCATGTACCCCAAACTTACATTTTGACATCTTAGCATAAAGAGTATATTGTCTTAATATGCCCAAAACAGTTTTCACATGCACCAAATGATCTTCAACAGTTTTACTATAGACTAGAATATAAAAAAAAAAGCCTTTCACATGTGTTCTAAAGGCTGTTTTCTCAATATACCGTTCTCTTATTCGAATATGATGATATCCAACCCTTAAATCCAACTTTGAAAAAATCTTTGCCCCAAACAACTCATCCAGAAGTTCATTTATAATAGGGATTGGAACCTTGTCTTTAATAGTTTCCTGATTTAGGGCTCTATAATCAATACACATACAACAACTGTGGAGTACGTATTATATTTATGTTACTTATAATGCGTGGGGCCACAACAACTGTGGAGTACGTATTATATTTTATGTTACATGAAGTATGGGGCCACAACAACTGTGGAGCATACACTACATGAGACACAACAATTGTGACATGTAGAATACGTGGGGCCACAACAACTGTGGAGTACGTATTATGTTTTATGTTACTTGAATACGTGGGGCCACAACAACTGTGGAGTACGTATTAATGCACGTTATTAATCAAGACAATTGAATAAGATTTCAAGTTTATGTTAAGTCCAGTTTCAGATCAAATACATGATAAGTCAAGTTTTAGATCAAGTCCATGTTATGTTATACTCACGTACATGTTATGTTCAAGTTTATGTTATTTTCAAGTTCTTATTTATGTTATGCATGTTTACGTTCATGCTATATTTCAAGTCCATGTTATGTTTCACGTTCATGTTATGTTGTTTGTTCATGTTATGTTTTAAGCTTAAGTTCATGCCATGTTAAGTCAAGTTCAGTTCACGCTTAAGTTCTGGTTAAGTCATGCTATATGTCAAGTTATACTATGTTTATGTATGACTATAATTATGCATTTATGCTTTTACTGCCATGCATGCATTTTTAACCTGTGTGTGAGTTTTATGTTAACTTACTGAGATTTGTAATCAAATCTCACTGTGGTAGTCCCAACTACCATTCCCCCCGAATGGTAGATCTTGTTACAGGACCCAAAGGAGAATTGGAATCTGACCAACTGAATACGGTCATCTAGGCTACGGTGCGATGTTGATGATGGTATAGTATTTAACTTAGGTTAATACTTGTACTTTTGGATTTGTATCTCAAGTATTCTTTTGATCACAACCATTTTAGACTAGTGTGGTGATCACGGCTTTTTAGTATGCCTTTATGTATGAAATATGTTTCAAGTATTTGGGATATTTTAGTTTGGTGCATAGTATTGCTAAAGAAAAAAATTATCCGCTGCGAATATTGCATAATGCTAGATGCATGTTAGGAACATTGCATCTTATATGTCATGAACGGGGGCAGGTAACCTTGTGTTGCATGTCTCGACGCTTCAAATGTCCGTTCAATCCCAAGCGGAATTTGGGGGCGTCATACAGCCGACCTCTTTCAAGTATCTTCAACGCACAGTTTTATTAAAGGTGTAACGCACTGTATTGCAGCCAACAGATTGCTTCTTCCTTACAGACAACACGCACCGTTTCACTAAGTTTTAAGTGCACCGTTTTGATCATGATAGTTAAACCCATTATCTTCCTTCAACCTTCAATCAGAACACACCTTACATTCTCCCATCCTTAAAGGACTTGCCCACAAGGCCTTCAATTAGAACACACCTTCATAGTACAGTTCCCACCAAATGAGGATAAAGTTGACGCAACTTCCACAAACTTTCCCAAGAAGCATCTTCAGCAGTAGCCCCTACCCAACTGAACAGCACTTCTGCAGTAGCATGATTGCCCCTTCTTTGTAATCTTCTCTCTAGGATCTGCTGGGGCTCAGGTTGTAATTGACCAGAAGAATCAGTAGGAGGTAAAGTAGGCAAGGGCACAATATTCTGGCCAATTTTCTTCTTAAGGCACGAAACATGGAAAACTGGATGGATTTTTGAAGACTCAGGCAAATTCAACTTATATGCCACAAAACCCAGCTTTTGCACAATCTGGAAAGGGCCATAGAAACGTGGGGCTATCTTCATATTAAGCCTCATAGCTACCGTCTTTTGTCTATAGGGCTGAAGTTGTAAGAATACCCAGTCACTAACCACAAATGATATTTCACTCCTTTTTCTGTCAGCAAAAAACTTCATTTTTTGTTGTGCTTTGAGCATATTATCCTTTAACAAGGACAACAATTATTCCCTTGACATGAGTTGCTTATCCACAACATCATTTGAAGAGGTACCTGGCACATAAGCCAGTAATTTAAGAGGAGGGTATCCATAAAGGGTCTCGAAAGGAGTAATGTTAATGGTAGAATGGACACTGGTGTTATAACACCATTCAACCATTGACAGCCATGAATTCCACTCCTTAGGCTTTTGACTGCAATAACACCTTAAGTATCCCTCCAAACATTTGTTCAAAGCTTCTGTCTGCCCATCTGACTGTGGATGGTAAGATGAACTAAAATCCAGTCAAACTCCCTGCAACTGGAACAATTGTCTCCAAAATGAACTAGTGAAAACTGTGTCCCTATCTGNCACTAGTGAAGACTGTGTCTCTATCTGAAACAATTGAACAAGGAAGGCCATGCAGTTTGAAAACACCCTTAAAGAATACTTGAGCCACCTAAGCTACTGTATAGGGATGTGAAAGAGAGAAAACATGAGCAAACTTGGTTAATCTATCCACAATAGAAAAACCACAGAAACTCCATTTGAAAGAGGTAGACCTTCAATGAAGTCCATGAAGATGTCTAACCATGGAGATTCAGGTATGGACAAAGGCTGCAACAGACTAGGGTACAAGACATTCTCATTCTTATTGACTTGGCAAACATCACATTCTTTGACTAATTTCCTGACATCTTTTCTCATACCCTCCCACCAAAAGTCTTTTCTAGCAAAATGTAGTGTCTTGTGATACCCCACATGACCAGCTTGTGGGTTGTTATGGATATACTCAAGAATTTTGGATTGAATAGAGGATGAAGGAACAACCATCATCTTTCCCTTCCTCAACAACAATCCTTGTTGCATAGAGAAATGCTTAGGACCTGGTTCCCCAAGCTACAACTTAGTGACAATATCTGCTATCCTTGGGCACAAAGAATAACTTCCTTTCAACTCATCAATCCACAAGGGAGTGGGAAAAGAAATCATTGCCAAGATAGCCTGCTCTTCCTCATTTTTTCTTGAAAGGGCATCAGCCACCCAATTATCCTTGCCTTTTTTATAATCCACAAAAAAGTCATAACCAATGAGTTTTGAAACCCAATTATGCTGTGCTTCAGTTCCACCAAAAACTTGAGTGCCTGTTGATTAGTTTTAATCTTAAAAGAATGCTCGAGAAGATAAGGTCTCCATCTTTGCACAACAGATACTAAAGCCAACAATTCTTTTTCATAAGTTGACAATAGTAATGCCTTCCTTTTCAAAGCTTTGCTGTAAAATGCTATAGGTTGAGACTCTTGCATTAAAACTGCACCAAGACTCACACCAGACGCATCACACTCAATGGTGAATGGTTTACTGAAATTTGGTCATCCCAACACAGGAGGATTACTAACTGCTATTTTCAACATGTCAAAAGCAACAGCAACTTTTTCATTCCAACAAAAGGAGTTTTTCTTCAACAATTCTGTTAGAGGTGCTGCTATCGAACCATACCCTTTAATGAACTTCCTATAATAGCCAGTCAAGCCTAAAAACCCTCTTAATGACTTCAAGGTTTTAGGAATGGGCAATTGAACCATAGCTATTGTTTTTGATGAATCTGTCTACACACCTTTCCCAGAAATAATATGACCCAAGTACTCAATCTCATGTCCCAAACTTACATTTTGACATCTTAGCATAAAGAGTATGTTGTCTTAATATGCCCAAAACAGTTTTCACATGCACCAAATGATCTTCAACAGTTTTACTATAGACTAGAATATCATAAAAAAAGCCTTTCACATGTGTTCTAAAGGCTGTTTTCTCAATATACCCTTCTCTTACTCGAATCTGATGATATCCAACCCTTAAATCCAACTTTGAAAAATCTTTGCCCCAAACAACTCATCCAGAAGTTCATTTATAATAGGGATTGGAACCTTGTCTTTAATAGTTTCCTGATTTAGGGCTCTATAATCAATACACATACGCCAAGTTCCATCAGCTTTCTTAACCAACAAAACTGAAGAAGAAAATGGACTCTGACTAGGTCTTACCACACTAGAATGCAACAATTCATAAACAATTTTTTCTATCTCAGACTTCTAGTAGTGAGGGTACTTGTAAGGTCTAACAGAAACCGGTGAAGCCCCCTCCTTCAAGTTAATTGGATGGTCAAAATCTCTTCTTGGTGGTAGTCCCACAGGTTCCTCAAAGACATCACTAAACTCTTTGAGTAACCCAGATATTGGTCCTTCAACACATATTTCAGTAGACTCCTTTTCAATAAGCATCAATTGCAACAACCAACCTTGCTTATTAACAAAATCAGACTTGAAGCATTTAGCACCAGCAAGCATATGAACACTTGCAGAAGTCAATCCCTGCAGTTTAATGACTTGACCATCCCAATTGAAATTTCATGGACATATCCACAAAATTCCAAGTAATCGAGCCCAAAGTCTTCAACCATTGGACCCCAAGTACTACATCACAACCTCCTAAGGAAAGAACATGAAAAGATTAACAAAATCAACTTGAAGCATTTAGCACCAGCAAGCATATGAACACTTGCAGAAGTCAATCCTGCAGTTTAATGACTTGACCATCCCAATTGAAACTCATGGACATATCCACAAAATTTCAAGTAATCGAGCCCAAAGTCTTCAACCACTGGACCCCAAGTACTACATCACAACCTCCTAAGGAAAGAACATGAAAAGGAACAAGGAACTTAGAGCCCTGAATCTTGACAACTTCCTGCCCACTGCCTTGAGTCATAATTTTTTCACCATTAGCCACACAAACTTGCAAACATGAATCTTGCTTAACCCGCAACTTAGCTTCTTTAACCACTAGTTCCCCGGACATAATTTCCCGATTGCATGGGACCTGTTGGAACACATGCTGCATCAGACTTGCATGTCCTATGCAATGGCTTGTCCACTCATGTGGTCAAGACCGGTATTGAGATATATGGTGCTCACGGGTTCCTTAAAACAAAAAAAAACAAAAAAAAAAAAAAAAACAAAAAAAACAAAAAGAGAGAGAGAGGAAGGAAGAAGAGTCAGAAGGTGGAGAAATTGCAACTAGTTACAAAAAATTTTCAATCAAGCAAAAATCAACTACGGCGGCTAACACTCTTCAGTTTGTATCTCTGAAAATTTGTGTGAATTTTTTTCTACTAATAAAACTACTTCCTATAGTGCAGAACATTGACCACGAGGCCCCGCTTGGGCATCGCCCGGATGTCTCAATATGACTCCGTCACGACGAATTGTTCAGCACTAACGCACACATGGGCACATCAAAACTTTGTCATTATCGAAATGTGACAACCTACAGGCCACACCGGCACATCTCCAACCATCGATGCGCTCATGCAGATCAATTCAGGTTTGCCACCTCACTTTGTGATTTGGGTCATTTATGCTGACTAAGTTGACCCTTTTTAGCACGGACAAGCGCCTCTGTCAACGAAGTCAAGTCTCTAGACTCGTTGCGATACAACGGTCGAACACAAGTCTCTAGACTTATCAACCCTCATGCTAGCAAAGTTGAGTCCCTTGATTCACCGTGATATACGGTCAAACACAAATTCCTAGACTCGTCGGCCCTTGCACTAGCAAAGTGGGGTCCCTTGACTTGCCACGATGCATTGGTCAGGCTAGAGCACCAGGGCTCACCCACACGATTAGTTGAACACAAGTCCCTAGACTTACCGACCTTCGTGCCACCAAGTTGAGTCCCCAGACTCGCCACGATGCATTGGTCGGGCTAGAGCCCCAACGCTCACCCACCTGACCAGTTGGACACAAGTCCCTAGACTTGTCGACCTTCTTGCCACCAAGCCGAGTCCTTGGACTTGCCACGATGCATTGGTCGGGCTAGAGCCCCAAAGCTCGCTCACACAACCAGTTGGACACAAGTCCCTAAACTTGTCGACCTATGCCCTAATATGAGTCCCTAAACTCGATCCGTAACTGCTACGAGTGGGTTACCTCTGGGAACGAGCCTTTGGAGTTAACAGGCCTCCGATCTCCACAACCGCCTTGTGTGGGTTATTCTTCGAGAATGAGCTGACGGGCTTGGCAATTACCTAAGGTGGACCTAAGGAATCGATGGGCCGTCTGACCATTTTGCGTGGGTTACTTCATACAAACTCTAACACCAATAAAATTGAAAGCGAAAATGTCAAGCAAACATACACTTTCCAATAACGACAAGCATATATACAAACGCACTACCGTACTATGCACATTACGCTATTAAGTAGACCTCCCACCACATTCGAGCTTCACGCAGGCATCTTACGTGGTCGAGTACATCTCCCACCACATTTGAACTCCGCGCTCTCACCCCACGCGATCGAGTTCATCTCTCGCCATAGTTGAGCTATGCGCTCAAGTTCACCTCCCACTAATCTCGCTATGTCAAGCCCCACGCTGGCACCCCATGCGGTTAGGTACATCTCCCACAATAGCCAAGCTATGTGCTCTAGTTTTATGCAGACGAGCTTATCTCTCGCCATAGCCAAGTTATGTGCTTGCACTCTATGCAGTCGAGTCCAGCTCCCGCTCATCTCACTAAGTTGAGCCCCACACTTGCACCCCATGCAGCCAGGTACATCTCCCGCCATAGCCGAGCAACGCACTTGAGCTCTACGTGGTCGAGTCCATCTCCTGCTCATCTCGCTAAGTTGAGCTATGTGCTCGCGATGAAGGTGGGCCACTAGAGTCAGTAAAGAAATAAATTCTAGCAGCTGATCCCTAGCTATCCATTCCCCTCGTGTTTAAGTAAGGGAGACGAGTGTGTCAGGAGGCAAGGGGAACAATGTTAGGAGAAAGTGGGAAAGTGAGAGGTGCTCAGACACACAAAGCGAAGCATGCCTCACCACTGTAGGGGGCCCCCAAAAAGAGGCATCAGACAAAAGGGGACGTTTAGACGACTTCAAACGGGTTCTTCTACACCTTTGACTTCTTCTTCAACCACTCGAAAAGGGAGCTCCGTCGAAGGGATATTCTCTAGCAAATATATTCAATATCTCCATTGTACAATGAGAAATGAGAGGCTATGAGAGACTGTAATAAGCATATTATAATAGATCTTTCCTCCTCAAACGCCTGTGGATATAAGCATTATGCTGAATCACATAAATATGTGTTTTCATCTCTCTTTATTTTTCTTTCACTGCCATGAATGTATACACTGATATTGTATAGCTGCACCGAACCACTACCGGGAGCACCAGACCACACCGATCCAGGCCGGAATCGTCATAGTGGGCTGGGAATTATTATTTCTCCCCTTCCAGCTTGTTGTGCGATCTTTCATGCATCAACATTAGTGTAATATTATTTTTTGAGTAAAGTTTTTTACAACAACTGGGTTTTTTAGTCTCTTGAATAAATGTAATTTCCACCATGTCCAAATATGAGATTACATGATAGGTCTTACGTCTATTTGCTTTATAGATTTCTTGAATAATTATGACTACCGATCGATCGAGGAGACGTCCAAAGATGTTATCACGATATTGAGCTAGCTATTGATAATATTGCATATACATTACAAAAAAATTAAAGTAAAGAAAATAGAAAAATAATAAAAAAATCCATATGATTTGCCTTTAATTTTTTTTTTGAAAAAAAAAAATTAATATCGTTCAATTTGTTTTACTATTTTTATTTTTTGACGGAAAAAGACTGATAATATAACATCTTCCTACATTATAATTCATATATCAGAATTAAAGAATTCTGGAGTACCCTATCCAAAACACTGACAGATAATATAATATATATATATATTTATATTTATATATAATGTAATTTCCTCGATCTTAAACCATATATAGTACTCGACGTTGATCACGGTGGCCATGAGTTGAGATGGCATTGTCATATGGCATTAATGCAGCTCAGGATTTTTTTCTAATATTTCCTTTTGAATTAAAACACGTGATTATGACTATACATCACATGAATTGTAATCTATATTGACAACAAGGCCTAAAAGAAACCTCACCTTATCCATGCTTGTATTAATTGACATGTTAAAAAGTAAATACGCCTATCTTTTAATTATTATTCTAAATTAACGTGTTACCTTCCATTGCATGTTTTTAATTCCCAAAGGCATGCAATTTCTAGCTAGCTAAGCTTAAATTCCAGACTATTAAATAGGAGTAAGGGGCTTTCTTTCATTCAAACTTATAGATTTATACTTGATGACGCTTACCGGACCGGATAGTTACGTAGGCATTTGACCATAAATCCCGTGTTGAAAATATATCTCAATAAATTAAAGCTAGGAGTTATTATTACAATAAATAATGTCTAAATTCATCAATTTGAACTTAATTATATATGAACTAAACGAAAATTTCAAAGATTATCATACATTCTCTCGAGAAAATTAACACTACTTACCGAGAAAATTCTAGTATGAGAAATGGTCAATTGATAAAAACAAAAAAATAGAGATACACTTCTTTCACAATTATTACTCGAAACTGATATCATTATTTTCAGTTAATAATGATATCTAAACATTTCAATATTACACGATAATATCATTAGGGTGGCGTTTAGCTAGGTACCGTAGAAGAGTCAACTTTGAGTTAAGATTTAGATTTGGATTATAATTTGGATCTAAAATTAACTATAATCACACATCTAAAATCTTGAAAAGCTTAAAAGCGTATTTGGGTTTGATGCAAATTTAAATTTTAATATAAATAATGTTATATACAGTTTTAAGATGTACAAGTCTTGAAAAAAGTAGAGTCCAATAGTACTATTAAAAAAAATATTTTTTTTTCACGTGGGTCTAATTAGATTTACACAACTAAGTTATATTGTAAATATCATTTCCATTTTAATATATGATCCAAATTAATAAGATATTTTGGGTTTTAAATCTCTAATCCATTTTTTTTTTTAAATATCTCTAATCCATATTAAATCCTCCTTCCGGGTTCATTCATCCAAAAGCACCATGGGCAAGGTGTATAATATAATTTGTGTAAACATTGTGCATGTATCGTTGTTAACTAATAATAGTGGAATTTACTAAGTCAGCTGCGACCAGTTCATGAGTGGTTAAATGCATTATAAGCTCAGTGCCCTGTTCCACGTACGTTTGCAGTCAAAACTGGTTCAGTGGTATATATATATCATGCAGTGCACGCTTGAGAGCTAGCTCTAGCTCCATTGGCCTGAAGGAGAAGGAGTACCGGCCTCCATCAACCTTTAGTATAATTTCTCTTGCATTTATTACTACTGGATCTCATCATTCGTAGCATTAATTTAACCAAATCTATGACTACGAGCATGCAATATTCATATATAGGCTAGCTTCGATTAATATGCATTGAATGCTGGCCTGCCCATATTTTCAAAGATATAAATACAAAAAGTACATGAAGAGATAGAAATCAAACCCACTTGATGAATTTTTTACCTTATAGCTGCATGCATTCATGCAATTAACTTTCCCAGATCCAACTTGCGGTTGCAGGGACACATTCTCACCCGGGCCCTTAACATATATATATATATATATATATATATGAATGCATGTCATTTCTTCTGCAGCTTACTGGATGTAGGATCCATTAATTGCTCTTGATGCCCTTGTCGGTGGTTGACTTACTCAATATGGCTCTGCATGCGGCGGCTAAGCTATGGCTTTGAATTTTTATAACTTACATGTATTTTGAGTCTTTGACCGAGGGAAGGATATCAAAAGTTACAAGTCAGCATAATGGGACTCAAAGAGGCAACCAAAGGCCAGGGCCGGTTTTTAAAACTTCTTCTGGCCAAAAAAAAAAAAAAAAAAAAAAACGAAGAAGAAGAAGAGTAGGTAGTAGTTAAGTTTTTAAGAAGATCAATCTCTATGCTGTCTAAATATCCCAACAATGAACGAAGAAATATCTCAAGAGTGTGTGAAGTAGGCTGGTCTGTAACTTGTATGTGGGCATGTGTGTTGGAGTTCTTACTGGACTTCGTGACAGATAAATTTTTAAAGGGTTTGAAGTAGTTGTTTGACTATTATCCTTTTTATTAATTTATCCATATATATGCACTATGAGAAATGATATTTGCAGTCGTGGTTGTGCAAGCGGCGTGCAGTCGCTTTGAAAAAAGTGAATTAATATGGGACCCACATGAAAAAAAAAACTAACTTTTTAATCGTGGACCCCACTCTTTTTCAAAGCGATTGCGCGGCATTTGCACATTCCACGACTGTATGTAGCATTACTCATGCACTATATACATTCTATATTTATCTATTTATAGTACAGTGTCATTTTCTCATTTAAGGTTTTTGCTCTGAAGTTCATTCTGTTATTGTAGCTCTTGGAGATTTTTACAGACACATTTGATACAATAGTAAGTTCATGCACTCATTTAGAAAGAGTTCTCCCATATGATACAAATTACCAAATCATAAAGTTTTTGGAAAGCATTGAAGATACAGTTCCAAGAAATGGTTTTGGTATGAAAGCGAAACTCTCACGGACCAATTATACATTCATGAAGAACTGCATATCGGTTAAATGGTTAGGTGATCTGCTTATTGAAGAAAGCTTATTGAACTGCATATCGCTTCTTCATTCATGAAGAACTGCATATCGGTTAAATGGTTAGGTGATCTGCTTATTGAAAAAAGCTAATGCGGTGATCGACTTCATGAGCAGTGCTTTGTCCTTAGTGTTCTAGATAAATAAAACATGCTCTTGCGGTAAAATAGGACCATTAGATATGTAATTAGTTGAAAAGGTAATTAGTTTTATTTTATTTTATTTTTGAAAGGAAACACTTCTTATAACATTAACCAAAATATTTTTTGTTTTGTATATAAAAAAAGATGTTTTTCAACATTTTTTCATGAAAAATTTGTAATAGAATATAGGCTTTTAGATTAAAAAAAAATTATGCTTTTCAACATTATCTTTTTCTTAAAAAAAAAAAACCAATATAGCCCGAAACCCGAATTCATCTGGGTTCCGGCCCGGGTCATAACCTGCACTAATCTGGTCTGGAACCTGGCCCAAGTTTGAAACCTGGGTTTTGAACTGGGTATACCTGGGTTCTCAATCCGGAATCCAGATAAACAGTTTTAGCTAGCTAGCTAGTTATTACGAGCTCAACTGATCCTGTTTTCTCAGACATTATCTTCAAGAACGATTGGCCACCTAGTTATTACGATCCATCATCTTGCACCTAATTTTGAATGGGAAACTTAATTCGATCAATGATCTTATCATACATTTAACAACATAGCAGAAAAGTACTACGTATTACTGTCATCATCGATCTGCTAGCTGCATGAGAAATTGGCAATACTTATAAAGCATATTATTGGTGAGAGAAACATTTTGATTCAGTTGCGGCTGCAGGGACACATTCTCACCCGGCCCCTTAACATAAATATATGAATGCATGTCATTTCTTCTGCAGCTTACTGGATGTAGGATCCATTAATTGCTCTTGATGCCCTTTTTGGTGGTTGACTCACTCAATATGGCTCTGCATGCGGCGGCTAGCTATGGCTTTGAATTTTTATAACTTATATGTATTTTGAGTCTTTGACCGAGGTAAGGATATCAAAAGTTACAAGTCAGCATAATGGGACTCAAAGTGAGAACCAAAGGCCAGGGCCGCGGGTTTTTAAAACTTCTTCTGGCAGAAAAAAAGAAAAAAAAAAAAAAAAAAGGGGGGAAGAAGAAGAGTAGGTAGTAGTAAAGTTTTTAAATCTTCATTAACGCGTTTGATGAGATAGAGGTTAGACTAAACTAAAAGATTGATCATGTGAAAAGAAAAAATAAAAAAACAAAGATTTGAAAGTCTCACGTACTTGACATTTTAAAAAAATTAGATAAAAACTCAGAGCTAGGAGATCTAATTGCAGCTGTCGTTTCCTAGAACAGTCCCAAAGTTACCACTTTACGTGGACATCCCGCCTTCCTCTCATGTCACCACCAACTTGGAGATGATTCAAGAGGTCTATGTTAGATATTTTAACATGAATAATAAACGGATTTTCAATTCTATATGATCTATAATAATAAACAGTGAATAATAATACGTACCTTTCTCCATCAGTTCGATGAAGAAATAGATCCGACTATGAGGAAAGGATCACCCTAACAACTTTACCTCACAAGTGTCTCACGATGGCAAAAGGCACTCTAATGTTGTAGGTGATAACCCTTTAACTCCTCAGTGCTATTTATAGATTTCTGACTATCAAGAAATCTCAGAGTTTGTATCTGACTATAATTAGAGATAGAGAGTTTTAATCTTATCTCTTAGGCGTTTTCTTATCCCGTTATCACTCATCCTTTATCTGATAAGTTTGAGCTATTTCAAACTCTATTAAGATGGGTGTGTGGGACATAGAGTTTTAATAAAACTCTTACATTCTCCCACTTGGCCCATACGCCCATAAAATAATATTTTCAGTTCATAGGTTTATTGTAGGAAATTAACCATACTGCGCAAATTCATTTCTTGAAACTTTCATAACTCAAAATACTTTTCATGAGTTCCGTAATATCAATGTTAAATCAACTACTAATGCGAGTCATGGCGGTCCTCTGTTATATAATCAACAAATTCCCTTCCATGTACCACAATACCAGCAACCAATTTTACATGATCTTTAATTGGGATAATTAAGGCTAATACCGTGATGCCTTGGGTTCCAATTCATGTCTGTTACAGACATTATCTTGTCATCATTCTTCCAAACCATTCAATGTACAAATAAGTGGAAAGACAAGAAAACAGAAACAACCATAATAGATATCTTTCAATGTCCAGTAACAAAATATACAGCATATCAATGATCTGTATAACATGTTCACATTATGGGTATAAGCATTTGAACCCATCTTTTCAACATAGTTTTTGAATTATAATCATTAACACACTATTGATATGGACATATTTGTTTCTGTATTTTCTCCTTAACACTTGGGTATTTAAAATTTTATTAAATACTCATCATTCGGAGAAAAATACTTTGAGGAATTCTTGCCATACATTCTTAGCGGCTTGGCTGTAAGTCGACAATTCCAAGTCCTAAGATAAATTTCCTCAGTTAAATACTATAAACTGTGGCCTCAAAGCATACCACAAACTCGGTCCCTATTGCACATGAAGCAATAAAAGATTTGCCTCATACTTTTCCATAGATAACTCTACTATATAGCAAAATACATAACCATAACTGTATTTTTATCATTTGAGTAATTTCCTAAAATAGGGTCTGAATATCCAGTTACCTTAAGAATATCAGTTCTTCTTAAGACAACAATATAATCTTTAATTTCTTGCAAATAACCTTGCACTCTTTTCACAGCTTTTTTTTTTTTTTTAGTCAAACATCCTTATGTACTTTGGCAACAACCAAAGGTGCCGACTGAAAAACTGATATTCAACCTTAAAATGCATATACAGAATTTCTTTAATAACCTAATCAATTCGAGAATATTATAAAATACTGAGCATGTCACATTTTATTCTTCATGCAAAGTCTTTCAAAATTTTATGCAACGATACTGAAACAATCTTAACAGTCATTGTCTTGGTATTAAATATCAATCTCAATTATGAATGATGTCTCATTCATAAATTTCATAAACATATACATACATGACCATAAAAACAAATATACTCCCACTGACCTACAGGTATATATATTAACAATAAATATTTTTCTTAAACCAAAACAGTATTGGTATTATCAAATTTCATATACCAATCTTCAAAAACTGTTACCTCTTCTAGGTAATCCTTTTATTCGTTTCTTGTAGATTTCAGACTTTTACTCTACAATTATTTTTACATTCATTTGATGTAACTCTAGACTATAAAAAGTTACTAATGTCATAGTGATCCTCAATGAGTTCTTTCAGATTTAATAGAAAAAAAAATCTCTAATTGATGCTCATTTCTGAGTGAAATCCTTAATTACAAGTCTAATTTTATATTATTCAACATTGCCCTTGAAGTCAAGATTTTGTCTCCAAAATCTATTTCCATTCGACTTTTCATACATTTCAGACAATTTAAACAAAATTGCAGACTTTGCATTGATCCATGGATTTCAATCACTCTTTTATGCATCAATCTTTTACAGAATCACTTATTTCTATAATTTGTGAAAACATATGTAAACTTTTATTTATTTTTATATCACATTCAAATTTTGAAGATACACCACATAACTTAACCAAATAGCAAATCAAGAAGATTGCATGAGGTTACCTGTTCTGATGTCTCTATGGCTAATTCTTCAGTAGTGTTTCTCTGATGAGATGAATGATCATTTGCTTGTTGTTCCATATTATCATTAAAATAATCATAATAGGAAACTACAAAAATTTTCAAAAAAAGACGAGAATGCATTTCACAATAATCACATTTCTATTTTCCATACTCCCACTGTTTTTGCTAACCATAAGAAATTTGATATTTCAATTTCTTCGATAATAATAATGTACCCAATAACTATTATAAAATTCAACAATCTTTCATTTGGGTTATAAACTATTACTTTAATTTGACCACCTATACATGAATATGCCTTAAAACAATTCATACTTTTAAAATGAATCATTAAGGCTAAAAACAATTCATACATGAATATGCCTTAAAACAATTCATACTTTAAAACCAATTCATATAAGTTCTAAACCATTATAGCCCAACTCTTAATATTTTTCATGACACTATTTCAATCCAATTCAATGATTTTCATTTCTAACTAACTACAATTCCTCCCCATGAGAAGTACTACAAGAATTACTAATGGCTTGAGACTTCTCATGTAGTAGATAGATACATTCATATCATAAAAAATATCTATAAAAGTAATGAAGTACTTATATCAAATATTATAGGGAAAAAGATTTACATGCGTCTATATGCATAATCTTAATAAAATCTTCATTTCTTGTGACATCTTTTATTGGTATGTTTGATTTATTTTCCTTTTATATAAATCAACACACATCCTTAGATTAGAAAACCTAAATGCGGAAAATATTTTATTTACTAATCTCTTTTACTTTACTTGAAGATATTCTCTAAACTTTTATACCACAGATTATATATCAAATTCTATGCCATAAATTGTAAAAGTTTTCATAAATCATTTTTCCCTTTGGCTCCTGCACATACCTCATAAGTGAAAAAACTTTGAGCATATCAAATATTATGAAGGCATGACAAATAAAACTTTATTGGAAAGAAAAAAAAAAGAATCAACATAAGTGGCATATTGAAACAAACTGAAATTTTAACATTTGTACTCCAATTTAATTTAAAAGAATGCATAAACATGTATAAGATCTGATTCGAAACTTATTTGGTTTATCCTTCATTTCGAATCATGTCTTATGCTTAGGGCACGTAAACTTTCATGTGTCATTATTTCTTTTAAACTTCAATTGACACAATTCTTATATTTTCATTACAATCATTTCCTCCCTTTCCCAAATGATACAAATGATTTTTCATACAAATGAGCAAAATAAATTTGTATCTAGCTAACAACCATGCTTCTAACATGTTCATATCTTATTATTTTAATAAAATAATAATGCCTTTAAAGTAAACAATCATGTACAAAAAAAAAATTCATACAGTTTAATATGGAAGTAGCTAAACATTATACTTTTCTGGCCTTTATCATTATTCTCAATGATAATTGATGTTTAAACATAAAAAGCTCTCAATGTAAATTTGATATGCTCATGTTTCTCTATATTAGAGTCCATTCTATACATGAAACTTGTAATGATATTCATATGCTTACTGCAAGAAAAGCATTTTGATCACTTTAATACTTTGAGTTCGACACTCATAAACAATAATTATGGATGAACTAATAGTGTCGTCGAGATCCCTTCCCTCCTTTGGGAGTGAATCCCAATGCACATAATGTTCCCTCCAGTCTTAATTTCAGAATATAAATCATGCATTATCAAGAATTTAAACTATTATGAATGAACTAATAGTGTCATTGAGGTCCTTCCTTTGGGAATGAGCCCCAACACACAAAGTGTTCCCTCCGATATTAAATTCTGTGGATGAACTAGTTGTATCATCAGAATTCTCCTTTGGGAGTAAACTCTAACACACAAAGTGTTCCCTCCAATATTAAATTATGTGGATGAACTAGTTGTATCATCAGAATTCTCCTTTGGGAATAAACTCTGACACACAAAGTGTTCCCTCCAATCTTTCTTTAATGGATGAACTAGTAGTGTCATTAAAATCATACTTTGGGAGTAGATCTTAATACAAAAAAATTGTTCACTCCAACCTTAATTTGATGGATGAACTAGTAGTGTCATCAAGACCCTCCTTTGGGAGTAGATCTTGACACACAAAATTGTTTACTCCAACCTTTATTTGAAAGATGAACTAGTAGCGTCATCAAGACCCTCATTTGGGAGTTGATCTTGACACACAAAATTATTCACCTCATCATATCCATCTTACTATGAAATTTAATGATTTTTCACCAAAATTTAAGAAAATCTTGTACCTTTGGGCAATCAAGTTTTTCTATAATTTTAATGTAAATCACTTGTCCATATTGGATAAGCAATTATATATAGCATGATAATAAGAGCCAATTCATACATGTATATAAGATTTATGTATGTAATAATAACATGCATATAACATTTAATAAAATTTTAATACATGTATTTAACAATAATAACATGCATATAATTTTAATAATTTCTATACATGTAGATAACAATAATAACATGTATATAAGATTTAATAAAATCTTCATACATGTACATAATAACATGTATTTAATAAAATATTCATACATGTAAATAACAATAATAACATGTATATAACATTTAATGCATGTAAATAATAGCATGCATATGACATTTAATATATGTATTTGACAATAATAACATGCATATAATATTTAATAAAATTTAATACATGTATTTAATAATGATAACATGCATAGAAATTTAATAAAATTTTAATACATGTATTTAACAATAATAACATGCATATAATTTTAGCAATAATAAAATTTTCATACATGTAAATAACATTAATAACATGTATATAAAATAAAATATCTGAATTTTATTTTATTTTATTTTTTTATTATTATTATTTTATTATTATTTAAAAATAATAATCTGACCGGTCCAGTCTGAACCGGACCGGTTCAGCAAACCGGACCGAGATCCAGTTTATGGTCAACTAGATCTGTTGACCTGGGTCGGGCCTACTGTTCAGGCCCGATCCCGTTGCTTTTTTTTTTATTGGGCTGGGCCACATCAGTGGCCCATTGGCCCTTTCTTTTTATTTTTCTTATTGGAATGGGCCAAGGCCCACGGCCCAAGCCCAAACCCATTACACATATTATTGAAAACCTAAGCATCGTATATCATCTTCCTCATATAACAACCAGTGCCGCACCAGGGAATTTCTTCTTCCCTCAACAAGCACGCAACACACATCAAGGGTCACGACAACTCATGGTGGTCCTCGCCGGCGAGGAGGAGAACGGCAAGGCATCCCCAGCCTCCATCCGTCGCCGAGGTCCACCTCCTTTCCACTTTAGATTTTTATTTTTATTTTATTTTATTTTATTTTTTATTAAACACGGAACCACCTCGGCAGTGGGCTTTGGAGCCCTCTGCCGCCGTTACAGAGACGCCGGCGAGGAGGTTCTCAACCTCCTCGTGGCGCTTGACCTCCCTCAGCCGATGAGAGCCACCAACAGATGGCCTTGAGCGGAGCCCATTCCGAACTATACAGCCCCTTTACGCCGCCCCTCAAGACCATCTCCTTCACACCGCCGGCACAGTGTATTTCAGTGATTGGGCTTCTCAGCCCCTTTGCGCCGCTGACGCGATGACACACGGCCACCACACACATGGTGCTAAAACCAGACCCAACAGTTTTCTTTTCTTCTTCCTTGTATACACACAGCGCCACTTCAATTTGCACACAGTGCTGTTTCCTTCAATATGCACACAGTGGCCAGTGCCGTATTCTACACACGCACACACAATGCCGTATATACAAATTGTACTTTATTTGATGATCGTGAAGCACAAAATAAATAAAAAGAATTTTATTGTAATTTTTTTTTTCTTCTGTACCGTACATCTCTTTGGGTTTTATTTTCACTTCCGTGTATTGTTTAAAGTATGACATGAGAAAGATTTCATGAACCGTAAGTGTTGCTTTCAGTGATTGGGCTTCTCAGCCCCTTTGCTTAAACCAAATTGTTTTTCATTATTGTTAGTGTATCGTTCGTTCTCAAATGATAAATATATTATTTTTAATCTTTTCCGATACGATGAAATCACAATACACGACAATATATATTCACTTAATATTTTATTGACTGAATATTTTATTGAGATCATAAAAATCTATAACCATGCTCTGATACCACATGTTAGATATTTTAACATGAACATTAATAAACGGATCTTCGATTTTAAATTATCTACAATAATAAACAGTGATTAATAATACGTACCTTACACCATCAGTTCGATGAAGAAATAGATCTGACTATGAGGAAAGGATCACCCTAGCAACTTTGCCTCACAAGTGTCTTATGATGGCAAAAGGCACTCTAATGTTGTAGGTGAGAACCCTTTAACTCCTCAGTGCTATTTATAGATTTCTGACCATCAAGAAATCTCAGAATTTGTATCTGACTATAACTAGAGATAGAGAATTTTAATCTTATCTCTTAGGAGTTTTCTTATCAAGTTATCACTCATTCTTTATCTTATAAGTTTGAACTATTTCAAACTCTATTAAGATGGGTGTGTGGGACATAGAGTTTTAATAAAACTCTTACAAAGAAAACTAATATTGAAGATGAAGAGAATAACATAGCTACTGCATCTGATATGAGGAATACTGTAAACCAGTTACTTTCCAAAAAGATAGGAATGCCTGTTTCTGGATTGTTGCCACCTGGTACTGTGAAGGCAGCTGGGAAAACCAGAGTGGCAATCAGTGCTGCCACGAGCATGCAAGAGTTTGCCGTGTCCTTCATCCACTTTTCACCATCCATTTGTAGTTTTTCATGGGTCTTCACAAATATATCCCTAGGTGTGTCCCCCTTTTCATTAGTATCTCCATCACTATCTTCTTTAACATTTGGCTCATTCAAATATGAGTTCGGCACAATCTTTTCAATCTCCTGCAATAACCAATTACTTGTAAATTGCAAAATGTTGAAAGATCCTGAGAGACCTGGATGCAATACGTGTGTGACGAGAAGAACAGAAGTTGAAATTATATTTAACACCCATTCGTACGTACTTGAAACCTCAACAATTCTCGTTGCATTTGTAGGGCTGCTCCTGAGATGATATTCAATCGATCTAAAGAAGACAATTTTCCAACCAAGTGCAGCATGTTGTTTCTCCCTTTGGCATGATAGCTCGCAAGGATGCACTTCAAAACACCTATCTCATGTATTAAATTAAAAACATGCTCTTGTCGATGTTTAATAGCAACGTGAAATAAAGTTCCATGTTCTTCGTCAACTTTCCATATGAGATGGGGATAAGAGCATATAAGTATAATTAGAAATTCAACGTTCCCTACTTTTGTAGCTTCAACAAGTAGTAGCTTATGTTGGGGAACCGCCGTTGATGAGAAATTTTCGTCTCCAAGGGCTTTCCAAAGGCGGTCAACTAATTGATGGGCTGATGCTTGCATCAAAGCTTTGTTGCAAAACCGACCTCAGGAGCCTAGTTAGGATTAAGAGAAGATCGTTAATTTGGTTAAAAAGAAATATTATATATATATATATATATATATATATAAATGTGACAAAAGAATATGAATTAAATGATTAAACTCACATTCTCATGAGTTAATTATATATGCTCATTATTTAGCATTCTGTGTCAAATTGTTGCAACAGTAAATTTAGTTCTTTATAATGGAGTATAATTTGAAAAATTAGCGATTAATAATTAATAATTTGACTTAATTGCAAGCAGCCCTACTAGCCTCATTGACCACCCCTTTCAAATACTAAATAGCTAATTATCTGATCAGATATCATCTAAAGATTTAATAAGATGAAGTTATAAGATTTAACCCATTTTCTTGTTGTGTACAAGTAATTTGTCATTCCAAGTTGAATTATACTAACTTTTCATCAAATTGTTATTTTTCATGTAATAAAACAACTTGCCGGAAATATACATATCCATATATATAAATAGACACACATGACAAGTAAAGTTATTGGTTTGGGTTGGAAATAAACTAACAAGAGTTTAACCATCTTTCCCATACTGATGGTTGACTTTTGCGGCCAATTTTCGAAGGTTTTCTGGCCAACATTTCCAATGATATCCAAAGAAACTGCTCCTCTTCGGGTGTTTTCTTCTCTTCAGGTACTAACTTTAGAGTATTCAGAATTTTGAGTGCCGTATCTGTACGTAAAAGCCAAATTAATATGATCATTTTCTTTTATATGTATATAAATATGGTAAGTCTGTCTTGTGAAATCTCTATGATATACTTTTTAAGAATTAAAAATGCATGATCATGACGTCAAACAAAAGGCAATGGGTATTGAAAATAATTATGCCGTTGTTATGTAGCCTATTTTAAGTAACTACCATATAATTGGTTAATATATGAAGTTATTTAAAATGTTTCATATTACAAGAATAGCATTGCTCATAGTAATTATTTGTCTCAAATTGATGATCACAAGTATTGACGCGCAGGACATACCATACAAATCAGCATGAATAGCAACGAAAAGGAGCCGCATGCGATCCACAGAAGCCAACTTTTCAACAGGAGTCAGAGAGTATAAATACGACACCATATCTCTATTTCCAGTGCCTATTGCAGCGTAAAGTGGTAAAGCTCTGATGTGATCCTCGGGATATATCGATGGCAGATTGTTGTTTTTTTCACCATGACCTCTGCAATTGTTATGATTTCTGATTGAGCGGCAAAATAAAGAGCAGTGAAGCGCCGTTGTTAGCTTTCATTGCTACTTCTTCCGGCTCCATCAATAGCACGAGTTCTTTTACAAAATTCGTACGTTTTGCAGCTACAACAACGTGAAGAACTGTATCTCAGTCTTCTGTTAGGGGGGCTCAAACGGAGTTTGGATGGCTCTGAATAAAAGCTTTAGCAGCCTTCCAGTCACCTACTGCTGTGCCTAAAGCCGTCTAGAAATCACGCCCACAGTAGATAGAGACAATATTTAAGTGGTTCAGCAATTTACTTACGTTTACTGAAGCGGAAATTCAATATTTTTCATATGTTTGTACAAAATTACAAATACTCATCAATAATCTATCTATTTCTCAAATGACACTCTGTTCTGGGTTTTTCCAGAACTCAAATTTCGTCCCAAGCCTCTACCTTAATCTCTCACCGCAGTGAAGATGATATTCATCTTCACAACTCATCTCTTTTTATAAGAAAACCATAGAGGACAAGATACACACAATTCTTGACCAAGAGAGCCTCTTTGATGAGTGGGTGGGTGAGTGATTATTGGATGGAGGTGGGTGGCTGTAAATCCAAAACCATTATTACACACTTGGTCCTTTGACAAACGAGCAAAGGGTGAGGTCATGACTTAATCCCCCGTTGAGAAAAAAAAATTACAAAAAGGTCACGGTATATATATTTCTATGATTAGGAATAAACATGCCCAGAAGAACTGTGAGGAATAAACATATATATACTACAGCTTTCATTTGTTCTAAAACTTGTGTGACTACAAGGATGACTTATAAAACCTGACTGCTTATATTACCGTATAGAGATTTTAGAAAATATAAAAAAAAAAGGTAAATAATAAATTATTAAAATATATAATATTATATTATTATTTTAATTTTAAGATAACCAACACAATATAAATCACCCTCTTCAAAAATTTTGACTATAACTAGAATCTCAAATTCTTGTCATAATTTAGAATTGATAATTGCTTGTCTACTGTAAAAGGCAGACATCATCCACGTGAATATTTTAATGTTTTTGTGCTTTAACATCACGCGACATGGATCAAGTGAGCTGCAACGCATCCAAAGGCGCCTCTACGTATCATTTCAGAGATTTTCGCAGGTAACATATGTGTAAGAGGTTGAGTCTGATCCAATCATGTGAAATATTATTTTTATTAAATTGGATAGAATATAGATTTAAAATTTAAATTTAGAAATTTTATTCTGATATCAAATGAAATTATCATTCTTTTAACTTTAAATTAATAAAAAAATTTAATTATTTATATTATATTTTTAATAAAAATTACGAGCTGGTCAAATAAAAAATAATGATAATTTTAAATATTTAACTGTCCTAAACTGACCCACCATATAAATCAGCAGAAATAGTAGCAATTAATAAGGAGCTCAAGGCTATGCATTATAAATTAACTGTACGTGCGAAAGGAGCCACGAATGATGCCCAGGACATGAGTATGTCCCTATTTATTTCCAGGCATTATTGCAGCGTAAATAAGGTAGTCTTAGAGGTTGAGATAAGAATTTTTTATTTTAGATAAAAATTAAAAGTTGAATAAAATATTATTTTTTAATATTATAATTATTTTGATATTTAAAAAAGTTAAATTGTATATTATATTTTATGTAAAATTTTAAAAAGTTATAAAAATCAAATGAAATGATATGAAAATTTTGTGTCTTTTCCCAGTTGCCAATTAAACAAGCTCTAAGTAGCAAACCATTCTTCTTCTTCTTTTAATTATTTTACTTATAAAGAAATAATGTTTTAACTACAAAGAAATTTTATAAGAGTAAATTCATAAATTAACGTGTCTTGATCATGTGATATGTTAGATTGTAAAATTATTTTTATTGTAAAATAAATCTAATTTATCATATAAAGTTATGTCAATTTATAATTTTTTTTATAGAATTTGTTTACGATTGTAAATCAATAAATAGTATTTTAAGTATTCTTAGAATACTATATTACTATTTATTACTTTTCACTTACTATTTATTTCTAATTATTACTTTTTAGTTATTTTTTATTACTATTCATTACTTTATTATTATTTTTTACTTACTTTTCTTAACACTTCTCATTACTCAAACCTAGACCATTTTTCAACTTTTAGGCTTTCTTTGAATTTTTTAATGAGGTCAAATCATTTCAGTTGGATTCAGTTAAATTTTATTTTAGATCTATCTTCATATCTAAACACACAATTTTTAAATCATTTAACATCATTCAATTCAAAACTTTTTTATATGTAATATCCACAACCTTTTTCAATTCAACACCTTATTACCATAAAGAATCTATAATCTTTTTCAACTTTTTACAAATACATAAAATCATCTTACCATCAAAATATATTTAAATTTATTTTAAGTAAACTTCACAAAATTCATTCAATTATTTTAATTTATTATTATGTATAAAGAAATTCAATTCAGTTGATAATATTTTATTGAAAAGATACTTAAAAAAAATTGAAAAATATTTATTTAACTTTCGTTCCCCTTCACAAAAATGCCTTTAATTTATTGCAGAGTTATGATATAATATTTGTACAAAGAAGAAAAGATGTTTTTGTCATTTTCCTTGTTGTGTTGTTTATAATTTATCGCGAGTCACCATTAATGTTGCTTTTAATTGCTGTGTCTTTTTCACGAAAGAGTGATTTATACCTTCAAAACTCACTTTAATTTCCATTTTGTTTTGTCATTACCTCAAAGAACTTTTGCAGCAACCGTGAAATTTTCTTAGGCAGGGATCGGTACTGAAACACGAGTGGATCAATTGATGGCCCCTCTAGTAATACAACTATACAAACGGGGTTTCTTTCGTTAAATAACTCTTTGTCATACAATCGCAATAACTTTTTTCCCACAATACGTCGGTGAATTTTAAAATAAAAATAATATTTAAAATTAAATTTATAATGTCGTTATTTAATTTTTTTCTCTTTTATTTTTGAAAACTTAATAAAATATTTAAAATATTTTACTACTATTTATAAAATTACAAAATATTCCAAATGTCCAAACAAAACCTAAATTTAAAACGAAAAGATAAAAGAAGTCTCACATATAGTTTTATATATATTTAGGTTAGGTTTAGATATAAAGTTGGTTTTAACTTATTTCAATTCATCTCATCTTATTATTATAATTTTTCTAAAGTCTTATATAAAATATAATAAATAATTTAATTTTTTTAAATTTTAAAATAATAATAATATTAAAAATAATATTATATTCAACTTTTAACTTTTATGTAAAAATATTTCATCTCATCTCACTACCTAAATCTCACCTTAATGCGTTTTGTAATTCTCAGCTGCATCGCCCTCTCTCGATTTGGTGAGAATATTCATATAAGCCATTTTAGAACCAACCTCGTCTTTTTCATATAAAAAGTAAATTAAACAAATACAGAAAATGTAATTCTCAACTGAAGGTTAGGCTTGATATCCAATCGGGTACTGCTACATCTTCCGAAGATGCAGTCCGAATATCCACCGGAACAAGACAAATTTTTTTTTATTGAATTTTTTTATATTTTTAAATATTTTTTTAAAAAAATTTATAATATTATTAAAAAAACACTTCCTTAATTACTAAATAAAACAAAATTTAAAAAAAATAAAAAGAACTTTGGGGACACACTTTGCATTTCTCTATCCAATTAATGGGCCAAGAAAAGCCAGGAGAAGTTTTCTACTGCCAGAGGAGGCGACTTGTGTTTAACATCTGTTATTTATATATATAACTGTGATTTAGGGTTGGTTAATAAGTATCTGAATTTTTAATTTTTTTTAATTTGATGCCTCAATTTTCAACTTATATTCATAAAATTAATATTAATTAAACGCCTGCATCAATTTTTTTTTTTTAATATACAAAAGACATTGCAATTTGCCAATTTTGAATAGCCTTGTCGTTCTCTTAAGTGAGCTGTAAACTTTCCAAAGCCTTTCCGTATAGATTTTCGAAAGTAACATGTATGGAAGAGCTTGAGTCTGATCAAATCACGGGAAATATTATTTTTATTAAATTGGATAGAACGTAGACATAAAATTTAAGTTCAGAAATTTTATTTTGTTATCAAATGAAATTATCACTTATTTTAAAATTTTAAATTAATGAAAAAGTAAATTTAATTATTTATATTAAATTCTTAATAAGAATTAGAGAAGGCCTAATAAAAAATAATAATTATTTTAAATATTTAATTGTCTTAAACTGACACACCATATAAATCAGCAGAAATAGTTGTAATTAATAAGGAGCTCAATCTTATGCATTAGAAATTAACTGTACGTTATGTATTCGAAGAGTCGCCTCTCTGGAGTTCTCCCGAATCCTCTAAGAGGTGGTGTTCAAGTGTCTTGTTTCAGGAATTTTTCCAGAAATTCTGTCTAGTTGTTGTGAGATTTTCTATTCGGAGAAAAAGTTGGCTCTGGGAAGCAGCAAGATGAACGATTGGGAGGAGAGATGGAGTCAGTTTAGACTAACGGAAGAAGAGGAAACGATTGTTCTGGATCCTAATGAGAAAGATGATGTGGTATTGAGGAAAGGAGGCCTGAGTCTTATTGGGAAAATCTGCACAGATCGACCGATTAGCAGTGACCTAATCTCGAAAACAATGGCCAATATATGGAGAATCAGTAAGAGGGCTATTTTTCAAGAAGTCGACAAGAACATTTTCGTCATCACTTTCGCAACACAAGCTGACAAGGCCCGTATTCTATAAGGCAAGCCATGGCTCTTTAATAATTCTTTATTTGTGATTATTCCTTATGATGGGTCTTTGCAACCAGGGCGTATCCTTTTTGAATTTGCGATCTTTTGGATTCATATGTATAATTTACCATTAGGGAAGATGACTGAAGATTGGGGAACAAAGATTGGTTCCTCTGTGGGAGTAGTTCATGATGTGAAAGTAGGTGCTGATGGAATTGGATGAGGTAATTTACTTAGAGTTCGTGTGGAATTGAAACTTCAGAAAGCCTTAGCAAGAGGGAGATTTATTGAGGTGCAGGGAAAGAAAGTGTGGATTGATTTTAAGTATGAAAAACTACCCCAGTTTTGTTTTGCATGTGGATTGTTGGTGCATGGTAATCAAGGGTGTACAATGGGATCTTCTTCAAATAGTTCACTCAGTTTGGAACCTGGTTGAGGGCTATTGAGGGTCCTAGACGACGGCCACACTCCCATGGGAGTTCTAATGATACAGGAGATGGTTTTTCCAGTGAAAATACTATAGTAAATGAGGTTATACCAATATCTCCAGCGCCAGAAAAACCAGAAGGATGGAATGGAAGTGAAAAATCAGGGCAAAAGGTTATTGTGGAGGAATTGATATCTGCAGATTTAGCAGTGCCAATAGAGATAATCATAGATAGTAATAGTCGTACTTCGGTTGAGGATGCAAACAAAGGGGAATTTCAATTGAAAAGAGACCAAATTCCAAATGAAATGCTGTTAGACGATAAGGGAACAAAAAATCTTGAATTGGATATAGGGGGATCCAATAATGCTCAGGTGGCATCACATGGGCATATAGTCCAAGAGGAAGATGATGATTCTAGAAGTCTCAGACTATCTTCAAGCCAAAGAGAAAGATGATGGAAACAGAGAGCACGATCAGAAGGTAACAATAATCTATCTTCTTTTCCTTTGTTTGTTGCCTCAAAAAGGCCATCTGTTGATGATGAGGGCTATCCCTATGTTGAAAAAGAGAAAAAGAAAATAAAAAGGAAGGAGGGCCTAAATGAGAGGTCAGATTCATAATCGGCGGTGGCTGGTAACTAGCCCCAGCAAGCATTATGAGGATATTAAGTTGGAACTGTCGGGGGCTTGGGAACCCCCGAATAGTTCAAAGCCTTGGTTTATTAATCAAGGAGAAAGATCCCAAAATGGTTTTCCTTATGGAGACCAAGATGATTGGTGAAAAAGCTAGGAGAATAGCTAGGAGATTTAATTTTGGCGGATGCGTAGCAATTGATGCCATTGGGAGAAGTGGAGGTCTCCTTTTTTTGTGGAAGGAGGATGTAGATTATGAATTATATAATTACTCTCAAAGGCATATAAATGGATATATCAACGATGTTACTAAAGGAAGAAAATGGTTTATTACCTGTTTCTATGGAGATCCAAATCAGAGTCAAATCATGGCAGTTTTTGAGCTCTTTTCGACCTGACTCATTGGGATGGTGTGTCTTAGGGGATTTCAATGAAATCTTTTATCATGACGAAAAGGAAGGGGCTTGTCCTAGAGGGGAACATTAAATGGAAAAATTTAGGTAGGTTGCTAAAGAGAATAATTTGTTTGATCTAGGATGGAAAGGGAGAAAATTTACTTAGTGCAACCGACACAAGGATGATTCTTTTACAAAGGAACGGTTGGATAGAGTTTTAGCAAACAATGTGTGGAACTCTATGTTTACAGAATTTAAAGTAGAAACACTTTCAGCTTTATGTTATGATCATTGTCCTATTTTATTAACTTGTTCGAATTCAAGGAAAGTAACAGATAGGGGATGGCATTCTCATTTCAAATACAAACTCAATTGGAGCAAAGAGGAGGGAGGTAAGGAGCTTATCTCTAATGTTTGGAACACAACTCACAGTCTAGGAGATGATTTGAAATTGGTCCAAAAAAAATTAGAAGCAAGCAGTAAGAGTTTAAGGCAGTGGAGCAAGGATCTGATGAGAAACAGATTAAGAGATATTTAGCAAAAAACCAGAGAAATTCAACTTATTCAAGAAAATGAAACATCAGGAAACATGGGACGATTGAAGACTCTACAACCCGAGTTGGGTTTCTTATTAGATCAAGAGGATCTTAGATGGAAGTAGCGGGCAAAGAAACATTGATTGGCACAAGGTGATAGAAATTCAAAATTTTTTCATACTTGTGTAAATCAAAGGCGAAGGAAAAATTGTATTAAAAAGGTAATAGACGATCGAGGAAATCTGTTACACATCAGAAGATATTTCAAGAGGCTTTAGAGATTTTTTCAAGCAGGTGTATACTTCTTCTAATCCCTCTGCAGACATAAGTAATATATGTCTATCAAGTGTCCCGAAGAAAATTAATGAGGAAATGCAAAAATAGCTTGATATGGTTTTTACTAAGACTGAGATTGAGGTAGCTTTATCTCAAATGTCTCCCTTTAAATCTCCAGGTCTGGATGGATTTAATGCTGGTTTTTACAAGGATCACTAGAATGTGATTGGGGATGATGTTAGTAGAGCAGTGCTGGAATTTCTGGAAAAAGGAACCATGCCAGCAAACTGGAACCACACTTTCATCGCTTTTTTGTGCCAAAGGTACATTCCCCTTCCACAGTTAATCATTTCTGTCCTATTAGCTTATGTAATGTTTTATACAAGTTAATCTCGAAAGTTTTAGCTAATAGACTAAAAGGGGTATTATCTAGAATTATTTCCTGGAACCAAAGTGCTTTTATTCCAAGTAGATTAATCACAAATAATATTATGGTTGCTTATGAGCTTCTACATTCCATGAAGAAAAAACATAAAGGAAGAATTGGCAGTATGGTGATGAAACTCGACATGTCTAAAGCACATGATCGAGTTGAATGGCCTTTTTTGTAAGCAATGCTTCAAAGGCTGGGTTTTTCTGCTCTCTGGATTTCCTTGATTATGAAATATGTTACATCAGTGAGCTATTCAGTATTAATAAATGGAAACCTAGGTATGGAATTTTTTCCCACAAGAGGATTGAGACAGGGCGATCCTCTCTCCCCTTATCTTTTTCTCATTTGTGCTGAGGGATTAACTTGTTTATTTAAGCAAGCTGAATTAAATGGGCAAATAAAGGGAGTGGCAGTAACAAGGGGAGGGTTAAGGATAAATCATCTTCTTTTTGCTGATGACTGTGTTATATTTTATAGGGCAAAGATTGATGAAAGCTTTAAAGTTCTAAATATTTTGCAGTTGTATGAAAATGCTTCTGGCTAGGCTATAAACAAGCAGAAATCTTCATTGTTGTTTAGCTCCAATACAGCTGCTCCTATTCGACAATGTATCCTACAAAATGCTGGTGGAATCCCTTGTTCAGATTATAATAAGTATTTGGGTCTTCCTACTGTCATAAGCAGGTCAAAATACAAGACTTTCAGAAGCTTAAAAGAAAAGATATGGCGACGTACAAATAGCTGGAAATGCCAATTTCTCTCCACAGCAGGAAAGGAAATCCTTATCAAAAGTGTGTTGCAAGCATTACCGGCCTACACAATGAGTGTCTTTAAGCTCTCCATTAAACTCCTAAAAGAAATTGAGCAAGTATTTTTCAAATTTTGGTTGAAAAATGACCCTGATGGAAGAGGAATTTGTTGGAGAAGTTGGAAGCGGCTAAGTGATACAAAAAAAATGGGAGGTCTTGGATTTAGAGACCTCCAATGCTTTAATCAAGCCATGTTGTCAAAACAAGTGTGGAGGATAATTCAAGATCCTAATTCACTAGTGGCAATGATATACAAAGTGAAATACTACAAAAAGTGTGATCTAATGGAGGCCAAGATGGGAACATGCTCTTCACAGATATGGCAAGGATTATGGTCGGTGTTAGGCCTTGTGAAAAAATGGATGGTTTGGAGAGTGGGGATAGGACAAAATATTCGTATATGGAAAGATAATTGGCTTCTTAAGAAGAGTACTTTCAGGATACAATCTGTCCCTTTAGGCAGTGATAATAATGCTTTGGTCTCTAGTCTTATTGATGAGAATAGAAAATCATGGAAAGATGAGATTATAGAGGCTAGCTTCAGTCATGAAGAAGCAAAAATAATCTTAAGCATCCTTATTAGTTCTGTTGGAGCACCAGACAAGATTATTTGGGGACCATCGAGCAAAGGTATTTTTTCTGTTAAAAGTGCTTATTTTTTAGCGCTTAATGAAAAAAAGCCATATGTAGGAGAATCATCCGATCGTGGACAGAATTTTTTGCAGTGGACAAAACTGTGGAATCTTGGGGTGACTGGTAAGGTAAAAGTATTTATTTGGAAAGCTTTGTGAAATATTTTGCCTACAAAAGCTAATCTGTTTAGTAAGAAGATAGTTGATAATGCTTTATGCCCATGTTGCAATAATTGTGATGAATCTGTAATACATTCTCTTTGGAGTTGTAAAGCTGCTATGGATGTTTGGGGTGGTTGTGATAGCACAGTTTCAAAACGGAATTCTAATTATGTTGACTTTGTTGAGCTATGGCATGACTTTATTCAGAACTTGGAGGGATTTAAATTGAACCTCCTGTGGTAATATGTTACCGTTTGTGGATTAGAAGATGTGATTTTATTTTTAGAAATAAATTCATTAATCCTAGTCAGCTAATTGTAGCTTCAACTGCAAAAGTAGAAGATTTCACTGAGATTAATTCAAAAGTTTCTTGTCCACGAGTAGGAAATGTTATCTCCTCAAGGGTGGCTCATTGGCAGGTTCCAGCAAGGGGTCTTTTAAAGGTTAACTTTGATGCTTACTTTGTAAAAGATAGAAAGCAGATTGGAGTTGGAATATTGATCAGAGATGTAGATGGAGAAATTCATGTTGCTTTAGTTGGACAGAAACAATATGTGCAATTTGCTGCTGCTGCTGAGAGCTATGCTCTACTTAGATCTATTCAATTATGTGCTGAGTTAGATATGGAAGAAGTAGTGTTTGAGGGAGATGCAAAACTTGTTATTGAAGCTGTAAATGAAGTTATTTCAGATTCCTCTTGGATGGGCCAAATTATTGAAGACATTCGTATAATCAAGTCTGCACATCTAAGATGGAAATTCACCTTTGTAAAAAGAGAGGCTAATCAATCAGCTTATTACTTAGCAAAGCATGGTTATAATCTACATGTTGAAACTATTTGGATGGAAGAAGGTCCTTCGGAGGTTTTTCCATATGTATCATTTGATAAGTCTTGTAATAACTGATTAAGTAAATGAAGCTATGGTTTTGTCTTAAAAAAAAAAAAAAAAAAAATTAACTGTACGTGCAAAAGGAGTCACAGATGATGCCCAGGACTAAGGACATGACTATCTCCCTATTAATTTCCTGTCATTATTGCCGCGTAAATTAAGTGGCAAACTGTTTATATAGTACTTCATGAAATTGTACGTATCTACGTACTACCTACACATGAACTGGAACCGTTTATATAGGGATAATCTAAAATAATGAATAATATTAAATATAGTATTAAAAAGTGTAAATTTTTATCATCTTTTTTAAAAAAGTAAAATTTCTTTTTAAAAAATAATTTTTTATATTAGTTCTAGATTTCTCTAATTGTTTAAAAAAAAGGCGAAATTCACACAAAATATCATTTTTCACTTATTATCGATCATAAAATTACAGATTTTCTGTCCTAACCATGCAAACAGTACTTTTGACCAACTGCAAAGAGGTCTGGCAAGTCAAGATTGTCGGCAAATCAATAAGTGGTCCAGTTTGCAAGTTTGTGTTTGTTTGTGATGAGAATTGATAGTGAATTTATTTTATAATTTCTTTATTAATTCAATTTTAAAAGGAGAATAGGGATAAGAATGAATGAATTCGAGCTAATTTTGAGTTTATTATTATTTATAAATTATTTATTATTTTATTATTATTTATAGATTATTTTAACATTTAAATGTAGCCAAAGTGACCAACCTTTATTTATTTTATTTTTATTTGAGCATAAGCTAAGCTCGCACTTTTCATTGATCATAATTTTATATTCATGAATAACTTATTTATTAAATAAATTAAAATGAATTTAATTTTGATGGAGCTTATTTGGAGTCGCTCATAGAGTAGAATTGTTTATTTACCATTTTAATGGTTGGTATTTTGTATCAACTTAATTTTACAAAACGAAAATCGTAGTTGACTTTTCAACTTTTACGTGGCTCTAGCTCTTCAAAACTACATTACTGCTTTCGGTATTTATTTAAGTTTTAACTTGAGATGTATGAATTCAAAAGAAAATAAATATTCTGTTGAAAAAGTACTTGTGAAAAAAGTTGTAAAATATTTTGTTTAAGAGTAATGTTACATACAGTCGTAGAATGTGTAAACATCGTGCAATCGTTTTGAAAAAGAGTGGAGTCCACAATTAAAAACTTAGTTTTTTTTCATGTGGGTCCCATATTAATTTAATTTTTTCAAAGCGACTGCACGTCACTTGCATAACCACAACTGCAAATATCATTTCTCTTTGTTTAAATTTCATTCCCCCCCCCCCCCCAAGGAGCATTCTCATTATACAAATGCAAATTCAATAAAAAATTTAGCTAATAGGACTTGAAAATACTCTACATTGAATTATCTAATTTCAAAATTTTTTACTTTTAGCTACAGTAAAATTAAGTTATAACCAAATTTGATAGTTACTATTTCACATCCAAATGAATAAAAAATAATATCTTTATACACTCTCTCTCTTCCCTCTATTCTCTCTCCTCACTCTTGTTCTTTCTCTTACATTATTTCTCCATATTATTTAATAAAAAATAATAATGTATTTTCATATAAGCTCTTAATTTAGAAAAGAATTTAAAAAAAATAATTAAAATTATAATATTTTATTATTATTTTGACTAATAAATGGATAATCTAATATGGAAATAAGTTTTGAATGAAATAGCCAAATGTAAAATCGTGTCATATTATATAAATTGTACATTTACATTTTTTTTTTTTGAAAAGAACCTCAACTTTCATTAAAAATCAAGTCTTACAGTGCCTGTCTTGTTCCAAACTAAGAGCTATACAAGCTGGAACCTCTTCTAACCAAACTCTCTCCTCATCACAATTCAAAGCATACTTGGCCAGATTATGTGCCACAGTATTTCTTTCTCTATAGTCAAACTGGATAATCCAGTCCTTTCTATTTGTCAAAATATTCCTAAAATCGTCAATTAAATGACCTATATCAGACCAAATCTCTTCTGTATTATTCACAGCCTCTATAATTGCCTTTGCATCACCTTCAAAAATAACTTTCTGTATGTTGAGATCACTGCAAACCTGTAAAGCCTTACATAATGCATGACATTCTGCAACCTCAGCCGACTGTACATTTCTTCTGCTATCACAAACTGCAAGCAATGGATCAGCATTCTCATCTCTCATAATCACTCCCATACCCATTTTCCTCTTCTTTAAATCCGTGGAAGCATCCCAATTTACCTTGACAAATCCTGTTGTAGGCTTAAACCACCCTGCTGTGTCACTTGATCTGATTCCCTGCTGGTTTACTGCTCCTTGCCTGCTATTTGCCCTTTTGAACTCCTTTAAAGCCTCTGTTGCAGACAATATCAGCCTTTTCGGACATGTGAGCTTGTTTTCAAATACATAAGTGTTCCTCCTCAGCCATGCTCTTTTGAGCTGTGTTGCCACATCCTCTAGCCTTTCTTTGTCAAGCCTTTCTAACAGTTTTTCCCATAGCTGCATAAACTCCCCTCCTTCCCTCTTCCACTTGTGAACCCCGCTTAAACTGTTGGCCCAGATATCATTGGCTGCTTGGCACTCCCAAAGCACATGTATAACAGATTCTTCCTCTCTTAAGCATATGGGACAATACGGATCCTTAACTATCTTTTTCTTGTATAGATTTTGTCTGGTTGGTAGTAGGTTATTTGCTGCCTTCCACAGAAAAACCTTAACCACATTTGGTACCTCCAGATTCCAAATTCCCCTCCATCTATCATCATGCTCCTTCTCCTTTGATGATTCCCCCCCTCTTCTTCTTCTATCTAACTGTAGAAAATAGGCACTCCTAACAGTAAAAGTTCCTTTACTTGTTAAACCCCATATTATCTTATCTTTCTTCCTGCTTTTACTTAGGGGTATACTAAGTATTTGCAAAGCTTCTTCCTCCATAAACATGGACTTGACCAAATTCTCATTCCATTCCCTCTTATTATCTAACAACAAAATTTCTACTTTTGAATCAGCATTGAGACCTGGTATTGGGGACTAAACAGAGTATGTAGTTGGAGTTCTCAGCCATTTATGACCCCATATATTTATCTTATTTCCATCCCCCACTCTCCATCTCATCCCTTCCTTAATCAGCTCCCTTGCCCCACAAATACTTTTCCAAATCAAAGAAGGTTTGGAGCCAACCTTAACATCCAAAAAATTTGAGAACTTGAAATATTTATCCCTAAACACAGTTGACACCAGAGAGCTAGGAGACTGGATAAACCTCCACCCTTGCTTAGCAAGAAGAGCTAGATTAAAGCTCCCTAGATCCCTAAACCCCAAACCTCCTTTCCCTTTTTGACTAGCCATTTTTTCCCAACTTCTCCATTGAATCCCCCCTTCCTTTTGATGTTTCCCCCACCAGAATTTTGAAAACATGCTGTTGATATCATTGCACAATTTTATGGGCAACTTGAACACACTCATGGTGTATGTGGGTATTGCCTGTAAAACAGCCTTTATCATCACTTCTTTTCCTGCTTGTGACAGGAAATTGTTCTTCCAATTGGTTATCTTGTGCTAGATTTTTTCTTTCAACACTCTAAAAGTGTTAAACTTAGATCTACCTACTATTGTTGGCAGCCCGAGGTACCTCTCATAACTTCCACAAACTACTGAATCTCCTGCTGCAAGGATCCTGTTCTTTACTGCCACAGGTGTATTGGAGCTAAAGAAAACAGAAGTTTTCTCTTTATTAAGTAACTGCCCCGATGCCTTCTCATACACTTTTAAAAGTCCTTGCAATTTGAGCCATTCCTCCATTGAAGCTCTACCAAACAAAATACAATCATCAGCAAACAATAAATGGTTTATAGAAGTACCACCCCGTGCCACTTGAACCCCTCTTATGCACCCCCTCCTCTCAGCATCATTAAGAAGACAGCTGAGTCCTTCAGCACACAAAATGAAAAGATAGGGTGATAGAGGGTCCCCCTGTCTTAGGCCCCTTGAAGGTCTAAAGCTGTCCCCAGGTTGCCCATTGATTAAAACTGAATAGGTAACTGAGGATACACACTTCATGATGAGATTGATCCACCTCTCACAGAAACCAAGCTTCTTCATAACTGTTTCCAGAAAAACCCATTCTATTCGATCATAAGCTTTGGACATGTCTAGTTTGATTGCCATATTACCCACTTTTCCTTTCTTCCTGGTTTTCATTGAATGAATCAACTCATAAGCCACCATGATATTGTCTGTGATTAAACTTCCAGGCAGAAAAGCACTCTGAGTTGGTTCAATGATGACAGCCAATACTTTCTTAAATCTATTGATGATTGTTTTAGAGATTAGTTTGTACAATACATTGCACAAGCTAATCGGCCTAAAATCACTCACCAATTTAGGCTCTTTAACCTTAGGTATCAGCACTATATAAGTGTAATTCAGAGAAGGAGACCAAGAGTTACCATTCAGCACTGCCAAGGCAGCCTCACAGACCTCATCTGCCACTAGGCTCCAGTGGTTTTGATAAAAGCAAGCCCCGAAACCATCCGGACCAGGAGCCTTCAGGGGGGACATTTGTTTCACAGCCACTTCAATTTCTGCTCTGGTAAAGTCCTTTGCTAACAAATCATTCATATCCCCACTTACCTTTGACTTCATGCTTCTCAAACTCTCTTCTAAATCAGCCCTTGTGGGGAGTGTAGAGCTGAATATCTTCTCATAATAACTCCTGAAAGTACATTCAACCTCTCTACTGCCACTAACCACCCTATTGTTCTCATTGGTGACCTGCCTGATAAAATTCCTCTTCCTTCTTTGATTGGCACAAGCATGAAAAAATTTTGTGTTTTTATCCCCCTGCTTGTACCAATTAACCTTGGCCCTCTGTCTCCACCTTAAATCCTCCTGCTCCAACAGCTTGGATAACTCCTCTTTAACTTTCCTTATCTCAGTAACATTTTGATAGCTTTCAACTGCTTGAAGTTGCTTCAAACATGCTGTTTTTTCTTCTATCTCCCTTACTCCCCCTCTCCTTCTTTGACTAACCCAACTCAACAAAGCCTTTTTGCTATTATGTAACAATCCATTCACTGTTTCCAAAGGATTCATACCCCTACCATCTTTTATCCATCCCTCCCTTACCACCTTCTCGCAATCCTCCTCCAAAGCCCAGCTTGCCTCATACTTGAACCCCTTATTTCTCATCCAATTCCTCCTCCTTCCTCCAGCCACATGAACTAGAATTGGCTTGTGGTCTGAAGTTCTTGCAGGTAAGACCTCAACCCACACTTCATAAAAAACATCCAGCCACTTAGAATTTGCAACTGCTCGATCTAATCTCTCTTTAGTAAAGGTTTCATCCCCATGCATGTTGCTCCATGTGAACTTCTCCCCCTTCCACCCCAAATCGTGCAGGTCAGTACTTGATAAAACTTCTCTAAAAGCCTCCATTTGTTTTTCAGGTCTTGGTCTCCCTCCCTTTTTTTCATCATTGGTGAGGATTTCATTGAAGTCCCCCACCACACACCACCCCTTCGACTCCTCTGGTTTCAGAGCTGATAAAAGGTCCCATGCTTCCTTCCTCTTCCCCACCTCAGGCTGCCCATAGAACCCAGTAAGCAGCCAGGTCTCCTTTGTCTCTTCATCTCGGGCCCAAGCATTAATATGCCTTTGTGAGTAGTTCATAACCTCAATATTCACACTGTCATCCCATAGCAGAAGTAAACCACCCCCTTTCCCAACAGAATTCACAGAAAAATAGTTGCAACACTTTAACCTCCTTTTTAACCATTCAAACATGTCCCCTCCACTCTTAGTTTCCATAATAAAAATAACATTGGGTTTATTCCTTTCTGCTAAACAGCAGAGGTCTTGAACTGTCCGAGGGTTCCCCAACCCTCGACAGTTCCAACTTAAGATTTTCATAATGAATGGCGGGGCTGAATTTCAGCCTCCGCCACTAAAATTGGAACTTCTAATCCCAACCCCATATCCTTCCTTCTAGCCTTTTTTCCATTTTCTATTAAACCATCCCCTTCTTCCACCACCAAGCATCTTTTGTTGCCACACTCTACCCCTCCCTCCTCCTGCTCATGACTCCCCTTTGCTCTAGCCCTTCTCTTCCAAGTCCCTTTCTTGAAATTGAACTTCCCTATACTTCCTATTTCCTCCTCCTTCCTCACTACCTGCTCTAACTCTTCCTCTCCTCCTCCAGATTCCACCCCTAAGACAAACAAAGAGTTCTGACTTTCATCTTCACCTAAACCCTTCTCAATGTTGTTCTCACTTTCCCCTTCTACCCTTTCCCTTCCCTGAACTGTGATCTCCCTCTCCCCTACCCCCCCTCTATCTTCTTTTTCCCTCCTCTCAAACATGTCCCTGTCTTCCTTACTCCCTTCATCCGTTCCTGCCCTAACCCTCTCTGTCTTTCCTACTGTTTCCTCCTTCTTTCCCCAACCTTGCTTGCTTATGATTTCCATACCTTCTTCCCTCTCCTCCTTTGATCTCTTATTGTTAACATTCCCTCTCATCCCTTGACTGGCTCTCAACCACACCCCAAATTGCTCCTCCCCTTGCTCTCCCCCTCCCTTATTTTCACACCCTTGCTCCCCATGCATTATACAGCCACAGTCAAAGCAAATCTTAGGCAACTTTTCATAGCTGAAAGGCACCCATATACTTTCCCCTTTAACCTTAATTGTCCTTCCCCTAGGAATGCACTCTCAGATAATGTCCCCAGCCACTCCCATCTTCCATCGTATCTACTCGTTCCACTTGACCCACAGTTCCACCTATATGTTCACCTCGGCTTTTATTCATGCAAGCTAAGGGTAAGTTGTGCATCCTTACCCAGAAGCTCTCTGAATCAAACACCAACCTCGAGGGTGGTGTGAGGCCATCAAAAGCCTTCATCACTATCAACCGATTGTCAAATAACCAAGGCCTCCCCTCCCATACTCTCTCCTTATCAGCCTCGGTTCCAAAAGTAATGACAAAAGTATTTGGACATACCTCTAGGAACTGAGCAACCTTACTGATTCTCCATACTCGAGCCAATGTTGAGCTCAACACCACCTTGCTAATTGCTCTCTGTGAACAGACCTTCGCCACAATGCTTCTCCCTTCTTTGTACTTTAGTTCCTCGTCACTATCTTCCTCGAAGATGATATATGCTGCCTCCCCTTCCGTCAGCCAAAGCCTTCTCCACTTTTCCTCTAAATCCTTCATCTGTCCCTTCTCTGATTCCGTAAACCCCCCTGCACGGCTGCCAACCACCGTGATGACTCACCTTATGCCCCTTGCCCAGAATTTTTCTCTCCCCTTTCCGTTATAACCGCCTTCTGACACCCCGTGGCTCACACTTACTCACACTTTCACCTCCTCTTTTCCCAGAGAGAAAAGAGAGAGAGAGAAGACTTAATTGTACATTTACATTTGAATAATCTAATGAGAATACTCTTACAAAAACACCTATAATATACAGCCTTAAGTTGATGCGCCTTGTTTTATAGTCATTGTTATTAATTAAAAAACTAGAACGAGAAATGAATCCGAAAAGAAGATTCTTCACAATTGAGAAAAACAGAGTACTACGTTTTATTTTTTATTTTTATCATGACATGGTAGTGCCATGCATCACTATCAAATTAAGTGGTCAATCTGAGCAGTAAATTCAGATGGCCAAATGGTATTTTCCATTATGAAATCATCACTTCTTTCAAGCGCTAGCTTATGCTAATGGGAATATATAAATTTAATTATTTGTGTTATAATCTTAACATTTCATCTTATGTGTGGACCATATTCTACTTTAATAAGGGAGCCCAACACGTAAAATATTTAATTAAATATCATATAATATGGAGTCGAGGATCAAACTCACTATCCTTAATTTTTTAGTAACCTTTACTTCATTATGGCAGTTATGCAAGTTTTTATCCATTATTTAGGCTTGTTTAATGAAATTATAGTAGGTATGGACGTACTACACATGCACCGGTACCATCCTATATATTGGATAACTTAAAATAACATAATAATAAACCCAATTATGTTTCATAGGCACTAAGACCATCCACATCCGGCTCTCCAAACCTCTAATTTTTGTTTGGGAAAAATCTCAATTGCAGGCTCCATCTACCTCAAAATAGGGCTTGGGTTTTGGGATAGTACAGTGGCTCCTCATATGGGGAGCCACTATACATCCTCAATCCTCACTTTCGGTTTATTACTCCCACGGAACTTTTCTCTTCCATGTCCTACTTGCTACCAACTGTCATTCACCTTACCATCCGGCGGTCCCTGTAGTCATCGTCTTCGATAAGGCTTGACACCTCCGATACGTGTGCGCAAGCAATGCGCGCACACACACACACACACTCTCTCTCTCTTTTATCGAAATGTTCTATGCCAATTCGAGGGATGTGTTCATCCATATTGGTTCATTGTTTTCAGATTCCTTGTGATTTACATTACTATGTGATTTACTCGAATGGGTATTTGTGATTTACTTGAATGGGTATTTCTAATTTGCAGCTTGTATTGGCTTGTGATTTATTCGAATGGGTCTCTAATTATTCCTAGTGATTTACATTTTGGTCTTCGATTAAGGAGAGGTAGCTGTAAATTTTGAACTTGTTATTATTACAGCATTGAGACTCTGATTTTGCATGTTACTCTAATTAGATCTTTTTAGGGTTTTAAATTTGGATATGTGATTTTGTTACTATAGATGTGATTTTGCAGGTTGTGATTTACATTTTCTTACATTTGAGTCTCTGATTTATATGTTACGATAGTAATGAATTTTGAACTTGTCATTTTTGTAGCATGGGACCATGTACATGTTTTAATTTTGGTCTTTGATTCGATTATTCCTTGTGATTTATTATGTTTTGGTCTCTGATTTACATGTTACTATAACTATGAATTTGGAACTTCTCATTTCTCCAACATTGGGGATTTACATGTTTCTATTTAGATACATGATTCGATTCTTCTCTGTTATTTACATTTAGGTCTTTGACTTACATGTTGTTATAGTTATGAATTTCGCTAAAGTCTTTCCTATAACATTGGAGATATGATGTATTATTACCATAGTTGTGATTGGGGGTTTGGGTAATTTTCAGATTCTGCGGTTGGCATTTGATTGGGGCTATCATTTGACCTATATATGTAAGTGCTGGGGCTGTGATGATGGTCTGATTGTTGGGTATATCTGAGTTTAATATGAGCAGCTCCAATGAATGCTCATCAATCGGTACGTAGTGTAACTTGTATGACCATCTTAATTGTAAACTTTTCACTAAGGCAACTGGAATTTGCAGCCATCCTATGTTGTGCCCTAGTGACGGAACTAACAATTTTTCTTATGTGGATCAACTTTTCTATTGCATGAGATTTTATATAAAATAAAAAATATTACAAAATTATAAAGCATAACTATATATAAAATTAAATTTCAATAATTTGTCAAATAACGTAGAAACGAAATTTTAAAAATACAATTTAATGTTTATTTTAGATTTTTTATGACAATATTTTATAAAATAATACTAATTTATTATTAATTTTAAATATAAAATATTTAAAAATTATTTTTTTTATAAAAATTATCAAGTAATTTTTTAAAATATGATATTTTATTATTAATTTTAACTGCTGTGTCTTTTTTAAGAAAGATTGATTTATAAGACTGGCTCCACCTTCCAAACTCAAAAATTTAATTGCCATTTAATTTGTTTTGTCACTGTGTCATTTTGTCATTAAGTCAATCCACGTAACGGATAATCATTTTCCAAATAACTAATGATATAAACCTATTTTTCTTGTAAAACACGTTAAAATTTTCCTTCTTTTTTTATGCAGGGATCGGTTAAGCGAAGGGATCAATGTTGATGGTCGCGCCGGTAATATGTACGAGTTTGTTCTGTGATTGTGACTGATTAGGCTCGGTTTGAATACAAGAGATTTTTTATTTATTTTATTTTATTATTATAATTTTTTAAAATTTTTATATAAAATATAATAAATAATTTGTTATGAAACTAAAAGAAAAGATAAATGATATTGAAAGAGAATGAAGATATTGTAAGAGAATGAAGATATTATAAGAGAAATAGTTGTTTTTCAACATAAAACTTAATGCATATATAAGAGAATGATACTCATAAATATAGGAGTACAAAGGAGTAGGTATACCTTAAGTCTATATTAACGACTAAAAATAGGTCTTAATTGATGGTTCAATGGTCTTAATTAGTAGCTAAAGATTGGTCTTAATTGATGATTCAATAATCTTAATTAGTGGCTATGTATGGTTATACAAATAAGTTTATAACACTCTCCCTTTGGATGACCATACATAAAGAATATGCATCGTTAAGATCTTACTAAGGAAAAACCCAGTGGGAAAAAAACTAATGGTGAAAGAAAAGAGTACAATATTCATGTATACTGCCAAGTGCTTTAAGATTGCCTCATTAAAACCTTGCAAAAGAAAACCCAGTGGGATAAAATCTTAGCGAAGGAAAAAGAGTACAATCAGCACAAGTTTTCAAGATATTTATTCCCCCTGAAAAGTGCACGATAATAGGTTTTCAAGTATTCGCATTCCAATGTTCTGCACAAGCTTCTTAAATGTTGCAATTGGTAATACTTTAGTGAATAAATCTGCCAGATTATCATTTGATCGTATCTGTTTGACATTAATTTCACATTTCTCCTAAAGTTCATGGGTATAAACGAATTTAGGTAAAATATGTTTGGTTCTATCACTTTTGATATATCCTCTTCTAATTTGAGTAATGCAAGCAGAATTATTTTCGTATAAAATTGCTGGACTATTATTAATCACTGGAAGACCACACTTTTATTGAATATGTTGAATCACTGATCTTAACCAAATACATTATCGACTTGCCTCATGAATTGCAATGATCTCTGAGTGATTTGAAGAGGTAGCAGATAGTATTTGCTTGACAGATCTCTATGAAATAGTAAAATTTCCATAAGTAAATACATATCCAGTTTGATATCTACCTCTATGTGGATCTGAAAGATAACCTGTATCCGCATATTCAACTAATTGTAGACTTGATCCATGTTGATAAAATAATCTCATATCAACCGTACCTCGGAGGTATCGAAGGACATGTTTAATGCCATTTTAATGTCTTTGAGTTGGTACGGAACTATATCTTGCAAGTAAATTAACTGAAAATGTAATATCAAGTCGAGTGCAATTTGCAAGATACATCAGGGCTCCAATTGTACTGAAATAAGGTATTTCAGGACTAAGAATTTCTTTATCGTCTTCACAAAGACGAAATGAATCTTTCTGCACATCAAGTGATCGAACAACCATTGGAGTACTCAGGGGATGAGTATTGTCCATGTAAAAGTGCTTCAAGATTTTCTCTGTATAATTTGATTGATGAATGAGAATTCCATTGTGCAATTGCTCGAGTTGCAGGCCAAGACAAAATTTTGTTTTGTCAAGGTCTTTCATTTCAAATTCATTCTTTAAATATGTAGCGGTTCTTCTGATCTCTTCAAGAGTTCCAACAAGAATTAGATCATCAACATAAACTGCAATAATAACAAATCTGGAGTATGATTTCTTAATAAAAACACATGGACATATTGGATTATTCTCAAATCCTTCTTTCAATAAATATTCGCTAAGGCGTTTATACCACATGCGTCCAGATTGTTTTAACCCATATAAAGATCTTTGAACTTTAATAGAATACATATTTCTGGATGTACTTAGATTATAAGTTTCAGTCATTTTATATCCTTCAGGGATTTTCATATATATGTCATGATCCAATTATCCATATAAATATGCAGTGACCACATCCATCAATTGCATATCCAATCTTTTTGTAACTACCAAACTAATCAAAAATCTGAATGTGATTGCATCCATAACAGGAGAGTACGTTTCTTCATAATCAATTTTTAGTTTCTGCAGGAAATCTTGTGCAACAAGTTGTGCTTTATATTGCACAATTTCATTGCTCTCATTACGCTTACGTATAAATATCCATTTATATCCCACATGCATTACACCCTTTAGTGTTTGTACAATTGGTCCAAAGATCTCTCGCTTTGTTAGCGAGTTTAATTCAACTTCAATAACTGATTTCCATTTTGGCTAGTCATTTCTACGTCGACATTCTTCGACAGTTCTTGACTCAATTTTTTTATTACTTCTAGTAATGTCAAGGGCCATTTTATATGAAAATATGTTGTCGACAACAGTTTTATTTCTATCCAAAATTTCTCTAGTACTCATAAAATGTATCGAGATCTCGTTATTTTCAGATAGCTGTCTCTCTTCAAGGGAAGACATTTCATTAAATACCTCTTCAGGAGGTTCTTTTTCAGGAGATTTAGTCTCTTCAGGAGCATCAATTACTCTTATAGCTTGTGTTATGGGTATAGACTCTTCAGGAGTACCAAATTCATTTTATATTTTTCTCTTCTAAGAAATTTTGTCATTTGCACCAATAAGCCGTCCACGCTTCATGCATATCTTAGACTCACCTATTGCTGTTTTGGCAACTTGTCCTTCAGGGACTACAATCCTTGCTAGAACATTAACAGCAGGAATATATGATTTTACCACACCTTTAGTGTCAGTAAATACATCTGGTAATTGATTTACAGCACTTTGTAAATGAATAATCTTTTGTACCTCTAGTTTACATTCATTTGTACGAGAATCAAATTGGGAAAGGGTTTTATTTTTCTAAGTAATTTCCTGTCATGCTTCAGGCACCGACTTCTCCTTACCCAATATTGGAAAAATGGATTCGTCAAAATGCTAATTCTCAAAACGTGTTTTAAACATATCCCTGTAAGATGCTCAAGGTATTTAATAATAGATAGAGAATCAAACCCAACATAAATCCCAAGTCTACGTTGAGGACCCATTTTTGTACATTGTGGAGGTGCAATTGGAATATATACCGTACATCCAAAAATACGAAGATGAGTAATATTTGGTTGTTGACCAAATGCAAGCTGTAATGGAGAATATTTGTGATATGCTGATAGCCTAATTCGAATCAACGATACTGCATGAAGTATAGCATATCCCCATGCAGAAATAGGAAGTTTTGATTTTATAAGCAAAGGTCTAGCTATTAGCTGAAACCTTTTAATTAATGATTCAACTAAACCATTTTGAGTGTGTGTGTGGGCAACTGGATGTTCAACATCTATTTCTATTGACATGCAATAGTTATCAAAAACTTGAGATGTAAATTCACCTGCATTATCCAATCGAATAGTTTTAATTGGATAGTTAGGAAATTGTGCTCGTAGTTTAATTATTTGGGTCAGAAGTTTAGCAAATGTAATATTTCTAGTGGAAAGTAGACAAACATGTGACCATCAACTTGATGCATAAATTAAAACCATAAAATATCTGAACGGTTCACTTGATAGTTGAATAGGCCAACATATATCCTCACGAATCCTTTGTAAAAATGACTGATATTCAAAAACAAGTTTTAAGATAGATGGTTTGATAATCAATTTACCCTGAGAACATACAGAACATGGATATTCATTGGGTAAGATAATTTTCTGATTTTTTTGGGGATGATCATACGAATTATCAATTATTCTTCTCATCATTATTGATCCCGGATGTCCAAGGCGATCATGCCAAGTCATAAATACTTTGGGGTCAATGTACTTCTGGTGCATTACCACATGTAATTCAATTGTTCTCATTTCTATATAATACAATCCAGATAAGAGAGCAGACAGTTTTTCTAATACAAGTTTTTGGCTCGAAATTATTTTAATAATGAGAAGATACTCTTTATTGTCTTCGTTGGTGGTTTCAATATGACAATCATTACGACGTATATCCTTAAAACTCAATAAATTTCTTCTAAATTGTGAAGAAAATAGAGTATCATCAATACAAAATTTGGTGCCATTAGACAACACAATATAAGCTCTTCCGGAGCCTTCAATTAGATTCATGAACCAGATATGGTATGAACGTAGGTTTTACTCAATGTTAGATTTTGAAAATATTTTTTATCTTTAAGAATTGTGTGAGCTGTAACATTGTTAGCCGACATGCATCTCTATTATTCATCTTAGAGATAAAAAGTTTATCAGTAAAACTCATGATTCTACAAAATATATAAAACTTTCATTACTACAAAATATTGCAAAATATAAAAATATAAGATAAAGAAAATACATTAATTAAAAAGGAACACTTCCATCACCAATCAAATGATCAACTCTACCACTAGAATTTTCAAAGAAATCATAAACATCAAGGCTTGTAATATCTTCTCCATCTATAGAAACTAAAACATCTGATTGTTCAACAAAATTTGTTTTAAACTTTTTTGTTTTTTCTTTTATAGAAGTTTGGTATAACTCAAATAAGTGCTTAGCTGTACGACTGGTACGAGACCAATGTCCAGTCATACCACATCTATGGCATCCATATTTATCTTTCTTTAAAAATTTGTTTTGATGACCTTTACCCTTCTCTGAGTTGAACCATTTCTGGTGGTACGGTGTATATCTATTATAATCCCTTTTAATGTGGTCGCTTCGAGGATGTGACGCCCCCAAATTCCGCTTGGGATTGAACGGACATTTGAAACGTTGGGACATGCAACACAAGGTTACCTGCCTCCGTTCATGACATATAAGATGCAATGTTCCGAACATGCATCTAGCATTATGCAATATTCGCAGCGGATAATTTTTTTCTTTAGCAATACTATGCACCAAACTAAAATATCCCAAATACTTGAAACATATTTCATATATAAAGGCATACTAAATAGCCGTGATTACCACACTAGTCCAAAATGGTTGTGATCAAAAGAATACTTGAGATACAACTCCAAAAGTACAAGTAGTAACCTAAGTTAAGTACTATGCCATCATCAACATCACACCGTGGCCTAGTCGATCGTATTCAGTTGGTCAGATTCCAATTCTCCTTCGGGTCTTGTAACAAGATCTACCATTCGGGGGGAATGGTAGTTAGGACTACCACAGTGAGATTTGATTACAAATCTCAGTAAGTTAACATAAAACTCACACACAGGTTAAAGATGTATGCATGGCAGTAAAAGTATAAATGCATAAGTATAGTCGTAGATAAGCATAGCATAACTTGACATATAGCATGACATAACCAGAACTTAAACGTGAACTGACCTTGACTTAACATGGCATGAACTTAAGCTTAAAACATAACATGAACGTGAAACATAACATGGACTTGAAATATAGCATGAACGTAAACATGCATAACATAAATAAGAACTTGAAAATAACATAACATGACATGAACATAACATGTACGTGAGCATAACATAACATGGACTTGATCTAAAACTTAACTTATCATGTATTTGATCTGAAACTGGACTTAACATAAACTTGGAATATTATTCAATTGTCTTGATTAATAACGTGCGTTAATACGTACTCCACAATTGTTGTGGTCCCATGTATTCAAGTATCATAAAATATAATACGTACTCCACAGTTGTTGTGGCCCCACGCATTATAAGTAACATAAAATATAATACGTACTCCACAGTTGTTGTGGCCGCACGCATTATAAGTAACATAACATGTCTTATCGTTCTTAATGCATGAGATATTATTTAATATCATATACTTTTCTAACATGGCGTATACTTGTAAATGGCACAATATGATTTAATCATAAACATTTAATGGCATACATGTATCATATGGCATACTTAACATGGCATACTTATAACATACAGCATTGTATGACAGAAAAGATTTTGTAACAGATAAATATTCATGAGAGATTAAATCATACGTAACAGATAAACATGTAATGACATAGCATGACATGGCATATACGATAACATACATACATAAATTGTAGTTCTCTTACCCATCACACATACACAATAAACTGATAGTAAGTTAGAGGCTAACTTACCTCGATCGTCGCGTTCTATGAGAATAGAGCGCGAGACACGAGGAACTGCACAACAGCTGGAAGAGGAACACTCAAGTCCTTAAGATTTTCACTTCTGAACTCAATTGCCATATTGTAAGCACTTGCAACACCACGGCCAACTTGAGGTTTCACTATACTCGGAAGAGATAATATGACTTCAGAAAGCCTTTGCACTAAATCAAGTTCATTAAAAATTATCAATAACAACCAAACAAACAACTCCTTTCTCAATCCATATACTCTTAGCCATAGTCAACCACAAGATGACACCCGTCACCCCGGACTATAATCCATATCACCACTGCTTCGGGACACTGTCATACAGTTTCCCAACACTACACCATACGCTCCACACTTCTCTGCTACGCCATCCAACCCTTCGTGACACGCCATCCGGTGTATCACGACCTAGTACAGAGTACACTCACGTGAACTCTCTTCCATTCACAGTACAACACACATCGCTACGATACACGCCTCACGGTGCATCGCTACGCAACACGGAGTATGCGCTACGCGTACTTCCTTCGCTACAACACTCATCAACATGATGCACATCACACGATGCATCGCCATACAACACGGAGTACACTACATGCGTCCTCCCTTCCTTCTACGACACACATCACTACAGCGCACGTCGCGCGGTGCGTCGCTGCATTACACAGAATACGCTACACGCGTACTCTCTTCACACTACATGCTGTATCACAACTACGGCATCCATCTCACGCCCATACTTCACAGCACAGTCCACAAAACTACAAAATCAAGCCCAACACTTCACAACCACAAATCGCTTCACAACTACGCAACGAACTCCACAAACACTAACTACACAGTCTACAGCCAATCAAATCAACTATGTTAAACATAAATAACTAAAGATAGAGGGTTATACCACCGACGGGATAACCCGTGCGTCGCTCGCTGCTCGTCACGAACATGCGTCGGAGGAGCGTACGTGGCGGTAACATCGCGTACGGTGGCTGTCCACCACATAAAGTGGTAGTTTGGGTTTGAGAAAAGCTAGGCGTGGCCTTGGAAGGCTCATGGTCGCCTTGTGATGGTCAAATAGGGCTGTTCATCCTGGTTCCAACCCGGGAACCCGGGTTTACCCAAACCAGAACCCGAGTTTCAAACCCGGGCCGGAACCCGGACCGGGTTGACGCGGGTCAGATCCGGCCTGAAACCTGGATGAACCCGGGTTTTGCAAAACCCGGATTTCGGGTTCCGGATTGAACCCGATTTTTTTTTTTTTTTTTTTAATATGAGGCTTAAAAGCATAATTTTTTTTTAAAATAAAAACCTATATTATATTAAGGATTTTTTTTAAGAAAGATGAATGTTGAAAAACATAATTCTCTTTATGTAAAAGCCTATATTTATTATAGAAATGTTTTTAAAAAATGTTGAAAATCATACTTTTTTTAAAAAAAAAAAAAGCCTATATTTTGTGAAAATTTTTCTAAGAGGTAATGTTAAAAAGCATAACATTGTCCAGAATAATAAAATATATAAAAATGAAAAACTAAAATGCATACAATCCACTACATATTAGATTACATTACAAAATATAAAATTACAAGATATGAGTTACATATCAATAACAGTCTTCCATGTGATTTAGTTACATATCACTAAATTCTCCATTTACATAACTGGATGAATAAAAAAGAGAGAAAGATAAAACTAAGGATATGACAACCCAACAGAATAGGTTATCAAGCCAATCAATTGGACAGCCTTGTTACACAATTGAATCTACTCGTGGTCATGTATTGGAGCATGTTACTGCCATTTGTGAGGCTAAATGTTTCAAAGACAACAGGACCAATTTCTTCCAAAACGATGAAACCATATGGTATGAAGATTAGATCTGTAAGCAAAAAGAAGAACCCTCCAGGACAGGTGACATGTTGCATTGGTTCTGTAAATTTTGCTTCACAAAGAAAGTATGTCAAAACCAGCAGAATAACTAGCAGCATAAATGTAGCAAAATCAAAACCAGAAACACAAAAACCAGGTTATGAAAAAGGTGTACTTAAGAAAAATAAATAAATAACCTACTCTGATGATCCTTCCTGCACAAGCACTTTTTTCAAATCAATGACTAGCTAGCTATCCAGTTGTCTAGTATAACACACTATACAGAAGTTCTGATTCTGATTCATCGGGCAACCCTCTTAACCTCATTTCAAGAGATTATGAAGGTTTTCATTTCTAAAGAAAGTCTGAGCTTTCCAAAGAAAGTCTGAGCTTTCATGAGAAAGTCTGAGTTTTCATTACTGAAAACTGTCATCAACTCGGGCCCGCGGGGGGGGGGGGCGGGGGTGGTTGGTGGCTGTGTGTGTGGAGGGGAATGGGATGGTGACTAGCAAATGTACGGAAATCCATGTTTCTAATGGAATACAAAAATTGGGAGCCATCTATGTCTATGGCATAGCCTTGCCCACAAAACTAGGAGTACAGGACAATACACCCAGTGACAATTTTCAGTAATCTCATGGCAGGCATTTACGGCAGTTGCAACAGGCTGAAGGGGGGCAACTGAATATTTATCAGATGCAGCGCCTGACATCTAATCTTCATGAGCTACTGAATGCGTCCAAAATCCACAACCATCCTCGGCTCAGGTCCCACACCACATTAGATACTCTTATACTCTGGTTACACCCATTTAACAACCAACTTTGTTAGAAATCAGAGAGTGACACAATACCAAAACACAGTTAAGTTTCTTCAAAACAAGATAGACATTCAGTTAAGTTTCTTCAAAACAAGCTGTGTCAAAATTAAATATATATTCTTTTCCAACCAAGAAGAAGAAAGATCTTTTGATACTGTAGGCCTTGCAAATATTATGCAGTGAGCAACTACCAAAATCCACAGATTCAGTTGCATGGCTTACCCAGTCAAACAGAAATTAAAGATGCAAATGTTAACTAACAAAGGTGGACATAGAACTTTAATCATCATGCTGAAGCATATATTTAACAATAATAACAAAAGGAACAATAGAAGAGATGGTGTCTATTACAATAGTACCTGTCACTAATGATTTAGATCACGTGAAAGAATAGCTAATGATGGTATTTCTGTCCTTTCAGAATAGTTCATGACCTAAAATTAGGCAATAAAGAATGTGTTATTCTACTGAATTAATAGCAGAACATGTTCTCAAGAGCCTCGCATATTGGTGTTTCTAGGGTGGTTATTGTTTTTGGTTTTGATTAGTGATGGAAATAATAGTGTTAGCCAACAATGTTGCAGCCTAAGATACGGCTGTGGCCATCAAATAGGAGATTCAAAAACTCACCAAGCCTTCCAAATTGCTACAAGCTGCATTGCGAAAGAATGGTAACTTTTAAAACCTATACAATTGCGTATTTGTGGTGTAGACAATCATCTTATTTTGAAGCAATCACTCTGCCATTTAACTGACCTCAGTAACTTGCCAAGTAACAACATGTTCAGTGTGAATTCATGGAGATAAGCCTTTTAAATTTATATCAGTGTGTTAAATTTATTACATACATGTATTTAAGAAAAATGTAGAAGAATACACTTCAGAAATCAGGACTATATGATGTAGAAATCATAGCTTAAGTTGATGTTCTCAAGTGAACTTTAGACTCAACAAACCACATAAAGATTCAATTAAAACACACCAGAAGAAATGGGTCCCTTCCAAGGCCTGGACCAACAACAAGGCAGTCAAATCTTTCCATCCACTTATCGACCTCAGCAAGAATCTTGCCGGATATGGATAGCTTGTCCTCATCCCTGAAAACATTCTTTTAAGAAAATCATTATCCTACACAATGAAAAAGTTTGCAGGTTCCAAGGGAGAAGCAGACTTGAATATAAAAGTGCAAATACTCGCCTAACACTGTAGGATTCTTCTAGAATAGGATGCACAATCAATTCAGGACTGTAGCTTTTTATGAATGGAGCGACATCTTTTGTACAGAAAACATGAGACAAATCAGCAACCTGTAAGGAAAGAAGGTAACTAAAACCATTCAACTGATAGATCCTTAATAAATAAAAATGACAAAGCCCTTTGAGAAAAAAAAAAAAAGAAATGGAATTTTAATAGGTTGTATGCTTGAATTGAAACTAGCTAGAGATAAAGAAAAAATCAAGAAAAATAAGGCAGAGCACTAACAATTTTTAAAGCAGAAATAGCCGCAAAATATGGAGCACCTATGTATTCACGACACCCGCCAATAACAGCTATCTTTCCTAATAGGACACGAAGAGTGATTGAAGGGATGAAAAAACAACCAAAAAATAAAAAATAACCCAAATATCAGAGCACATCAAGGATTCTAAGATCTACAAATAAATAAAAAATATAATGCAAAAATATAGAGCAAAAATTATGGGACACTGACGACGCGAGAGAGCGAGAGAGAAACTAGGGTTTCAGCACTTAACAGTCCAAAACTCAAACCCATGACAGAAAATATCAAAATTTCCCTCACCTGGTTGCGAAATGGGACACTGACGACATGAGAGAGCGAGAGAGATGGAGATGACCCATGACAGAAAACCCCCTTCAATATAAAACCAAAAGACCAGAAAACAGAGAACAAACCTTGGGCTCTTGAGAGGGAAGAATCAAAGATAGGGCTTCGGAGAGGCTGGGATTGAGAGAGGGATGACGCTAGGGTTTCGGAATGACTGGGAGAAAGCTTTCGGCGCAGAGATAAGAGAGCTAGAGAGAGAGAGTAAGAACAGAAACTAAAATAATCGAGTGAGTCCTTTTAGGGGAAAAATAAAATCCGGGTACCGGGTTTTAAACCCGGGTTTCAGATTTAAAATCCGTTACCCGGACCGGGTTTACCCGGTTTTCATGATACAGGTTTAGGCCCAGTTTCAATCCGGGCCGAAAACCTCATCCGGAAACCCGGTTATCCGGGTTTCGGTCCGGACCGGTTAAAATCCGGTCTGGATGAACAGTCCTATGGTCAAAGGTGGCGGAGCACGGCGACATCATGCCGTGAACAGTAAATCCGAATGGTGGGAGGAAACGCGAGGTAGCGAAATGTTATAGAACTTCATGGCAAGCTAGGGAAAGGTAGATGAACATGTGGTGGAGCTGTGGTGGCGAGGTGGTAGTCGTACGGCGGCTAACGGCGGCGGATCGACCGTTTGAAGCCATTTTCAGCCTTGGAGAGTGAGGGAGAGTGAGAGCTCTACGAAACTCCGTTGGCCATGAAATTTCTTGGGGAGGTTCATGGTGATGAGAGGAACAAGTTGGTGGTGGTGAAACACCATGGGTGGCCGTATACGGCGGCGCACGGTGGTGCAACCGAACGGGTGTTTTGAGAAACCCATATGAGAAAGAGTGAGAGTTAGGGAAAAAGAAAGACATGGGTGGAAGCCCTTGATGTGGTGAATCCAATGGTGGTGCTTGGTGGCTGATTTGGCCGTGTATGGTGGTCCAAAATGGTGAAAAAGCCTTAAAGACCCATTTGTTTGGAGGCGAAAGTGGTGGCTAACGGTGGCTCGGATGGAGGTGAAACTTGGTGGAAATGTTCACCGGTGAGAGGGGAAGAAATCTGGGTAGGTGGGGTAGGCCACGCCGCCTGCGAGCGGCGGTTCTGGGCGGAGAAAGAAATCAGCAACAGGGAAGAAAATAGGACAGGGGCAGCAACTTCCGGGGGCTCGTGGCGGCTAACGGCTGGTCCGATGGCTCTGAAAATTTGTGGGGATGAACTATGGTGGAAGGGGAAGAGAATGGCGGGGGTGGTGTACGACACCTCCACCGGACGGCGGAGAAACGGGCGGTCAAAGGGGCGGCGACGATAAGGAGACAAAGAAGGGAGAGCACGAGGAGAGGCGTTGCACACCACCGGTGCAGTTGTGTTCGCCGGTGAGGGAGGGACATGCCGGTGAGGGAGGTGAGGCATGGTGGCCGGAGGTGGCGCCGGTTGGGTGGCTTGACCGAACGGCATGGAGGAGAGAACATGCATGTGTACGTCGGCCATGGAGAGAAGGAGAGGAAAGAGAGAGAAGAAAAAGGAAAAAGGAAAAAGTGAAGGGAAAAGGGTAGGGGCCTAGGTAATTAACTTCAATCCTACGTTTCGGGATCCTCAAATAAACCAACGATGAGTTAAAACACTGATTTGAAAACGCGTAAGTGTTTTATTTTAAATAAAACACTACGATGTAATTAAGGTAGAATATTCATTTTATAAACTAAAATTTATAAAATAATATTTCCTCATCATTATTTAAAATGATAAAGTACCGTTAATTAATCGAAGATGATAAAATCATTTAAATTAATAAAATACTTAATTACAACACTGAGAGAATTAAGATAGAATATTATTTTATAAACTAAGGTTTATAAAAATAATATTTTCTTCATCATTATATAAAATGATAAAGTATCATTAATTAATCAAAGTGCATAAAACACTTAATAAACACTGAGAGGAATTAAGATAGATTATTATTTTATAAACTAAGGTTTATAAAATAATATTTCTTCATCATTATTAAAATGATAAAGTATCTTTAATCACTCAAAGAGGATAAAACCATTTAATTTAAATAAGAGTTTTCAACGTAAAATTAAACCTCTTAATATCTTAAAACAACTAAAATATTTAATCTAAGTAATTATCCACAATTATAATATTTTCAGAGCTCATTAAATTATTATAATTGTGCTACTTTAAAAACAAGCTTATCTAATACTTTGAAATCCGGTGGATAAAATCCGAATACGCCATCGAGGTACAACGCTTAGGATAAATCTGTTCATGATTTTACAGTTGTCGGTGAAGAACAAAGTAACATGATTTACGGAAAAAGATAAATTATGCACGTGATTTCGGGTGAGGGTAGAGACGAGAGAGATAGTGATTGCTGTCGGGAAAGAATCTAAAACTGATTGCCGTGCTGTCAATAAGTGTGAAAAAGAAAGAGAAGGGTGAGGAAATAAGACTAAATTTTAGCGGGCTGTTACAGAGGACCTCCACTTCTATAGTTTTTCCTACCACGTCCACGCCCTCGGTTTCTTTGAAAATATGCACCATTCGCTTCTGGGAATGGTGTAAATCTAGTACCATTCATTTCAAGAAATGATATAGAACCAGTAGGACGTAACTGATGATTTCTTAACAAAAGCTCGTTATTTTGTTAGCCACTAGAAGACAAGATAAAAGTTCAGAATATTTTTTGAACTTTCGCTCGCGATACTACTGCTGCAAGAGCATATTCGATGCATGAAAAGGAGTATATGTTTTCTCTAATAAGTCATCATCAGTAACTTTTTCACCACATAATTTCAATAGTGAGCTAATTTTAAAGAATGCAAAGTTATACTCACTAACACTCTTGAAGTCTTGCAACTTCAGGTGCATCTAATTATGACGAGCTTTTGGAAGAATTACAGTTTTCTGATGCTCATATCTCTCCCTTAAATCATTTTATAAAATAAGGGGATCTTTCACCGTGAGATACTCAGTTTTTAATTTTTCATGAAGATGGTGCCGAAGGAAAATCATTGCCTTAGCGCGGTCCTGCCGGGACCCTTGATTTCCTTCTTTAATCGTATTTCCCAGGTTCATCGCTTCCAGATGGATCTCAGCATCAAGGATCCAAGATAAATAATTTTTTCCAGAAATGTGAAGAGCAATGAATTTTAATTTTGTAAGATTTGACATTTTCTACATATATAAATCAGGAACATAAGTATGTTTATATTGTAAATAAGAAATGCATTTACAAAATCATGAGAATAAACATAGAGTTTCATTAAGTAATAATAAGTAATGTAACATTTCATATTCATTTTGGGAACTACAAATAATATATTGAAAAACTTACTTGAAGTAGAAGACTACTAGCTTCAAAATCGTCAGAACCTTCGTACTGATAACGTATTATGAAACTAAAAGAGAAATGATATTGAAAGAGAAAGAATATATTGCAAGAGAAAGAGTTGTTTTTCAATGCAAAACTTGATGCATATACAAGGGAATGATACCCATATATATAGGAGTACAAAAGAGTATGTATAATTTAAGTCTCAAATGATGGCTAAAAATAAGTATTAATTGATAGCTCAATGGTCTTAATTAGTGGCTAAAGATTAGTCTTAATTGATGGTTCAATGGTCTTAATTAGTGACTATGTATGATTATACAAATAAGTTTATAGCATAATTTAATTTTTTAAATATTAAAATAATAATAATATTAAAAAAATAATATTTTGATAATATTTTATTTAATTTTTAATTTTTATCTCAACTCATCTTAATTCACTATCCAGACCTCCCCTAAAATTATGATCATGACATCTTTAAAAACTTAGAATATTCAACAACATTATATATATATATATATATATATATATATATATGCATACATAATGACAAATATGGTAGAGTTTCGAGAGTAGGGTTTCAATTCATTTTATTGTTATAATTTTTTTAAATCTTTACACAAAATAAAATAAATAATTTAACTATTTTAACTCATAAAATAAAAATAATATTAAAAAATATATAATACTAATATTTTATTAAACTTTTAATTTTAATTTTAATTTATCTCATCTCATTTGTAAAAATAAACAACACAAATTACTTAAAAAGTAACTGCTTTCCCTAGCTAGCTAGCCACATGCCTCCTTGGAAAGCCATTTTGACTTTTTTTTTGTATATTTTTTTTCATATATATTTTTTATATCTTTAGACAATTTTTAAAAAATACAATATCATTAAAAGATACTTCATTAATCAAACAAAATTAATTAGGATCCACTGTTGGTATGATTCATTTGGATGCATAACATTATTGTAAAAAGATATATAGAAAAATAAAAATATCTGAAAAATACATTCATGAACACATATTTTGATATGAGATATACTACGCATCATTCCACACCATATATTTTATATATTTAAAAATTATATTTTATTTTTATTATTTTTAATATTATTTTATTTTTATTAAATTAATTAAGTAGTTCTACTTATCATCTATATATTATATATTTGTTATAAAAAAATAAAAATAAAAATAATATATAATGCATAAAAATAATAAGTGAAATTATTCTTTTGATATTACTGACGATGATTTAACATTTAGCAGAAAGAGTAAAAAGAAAAGAAATCGGTGATCGAAAACTTACGGCTTCTATATTTCTAGGCGCAGTTAGAAATTGAATAGCTAGGTTAGCTTCAGAGAGACTGCGTGTAGTACGACAAAGTGGATTAGATTTATCAAAAAAAATCTATTCATTACCTCTTTATTATATGTATATATATTATATATAATTTAAAAAGAAAAACTTTTTCTTAATAAGTATATCGTGTAAAGATAGAAATAAAATAAAAAAATTTTAAAAAAATAAAAGTTTTGTATTATGTGTAATGCAGGAATGATGAATAGTAAAATTCTAAATTTTTTATACTTTCTTCTATATTTACAGTTGGAATTTCTCGTTATTATTTATATGAGAAATTCTATTATGAGTCGATATAGATAACACATATAGTAAAGTATTTACAATAAAACAAAACAATCAAGATCAAGTCTCTTATGTTCATAGTTTTATATAAATTTAATGCATTATGTAATTCTCGAGTGTATCGTCTTTCCATCCACTATAAAAAAATTGTTCAGTTGTAATTAATTATTTTATGCAAAATAATTATTTTTTATTAAAATGAGTTATTTTGATTACAAATAGTCATTCTCAACGTATATAATCCTTCATAAATAATTATTTTTCTTGTAATGATTTGGTGAATAATCATATCATGTATTATTTATATTCAGACATTTAATTAGAACCAACCTCGTCCTAATTTTCAGATGAAGGCCAAAAGAATACAGAAAATGAAAGTGGGAGCGAATGCTAATTTGAAGGATCTGCTTGATATCCAATGGGAAAGAAAAGTTTCCTACTTCTTTAGGGTTAATTAAAAAATAAGTATCTAAATTTTCATATTTTTATAATTTGTGACCTCAAATTTTAACATTCACAAAATTAATATATAAATTTTTAAAATTTTGCAATTCAAGACTTCCATCAGTCTTTCTTTAAAAAAATAAAAAGGGGGTTGCATAAGTCAGCTTTAAATTATTAGCTGACGTGGATATTGAATATTCCTATTAGCCAATAAAAAACTAACATCACGTGGATATTTAATGTTTTTTTGGTGATTTAACATGACGCAACATAAATGACTAGCTTTTGATCACATCGTGGGACATTGCAATTTGGAAAATGATAAACACAACACATTGTAAACTTTAAATGATAAAATTTGGTAATAATATCCTTATTTTATAATTTTGTACATTTTGTATAAGATATTTTTGAGTAAAACTTCTACGTTTATTAGTGTTTTTGTTTTACCAAATTTCATCTTAAATGATTTTATTTTAGGCAAGATTATCTCAATCTTTTATATTAATCAGATTTTTTTTAATAATTTTTATTTTAAGAGTTATAATATATATATTTTAATTAGGCCGGGTCTTTGATTGCCTACTCATTGAGCCGGCTCTGTCGACACTTTAATTGCGGTTGAATTTATTTTGTCATTATGTCGAACAGCTTCTTAGTAACCATGGAATTTGTTTAGGCAGGGACGGTGAAGCGAAGCGATCAACTGATGGTCCTACCGGTAAAACAGATGGGTTTCTTTTGTGATTGTGACCGATTAAGATGATGATCCCACACCATAGAAAATTTGAAATATTCAAAAACACACACACATATGTTATTTTTATAAATGGTTATATGTGCAAAAATATACCTCTTTTAAAATATAGTTATATTTAGAGGTATCAAATCTTGTTTATGGATCATGTTCGTATCGTGTCAAAACATGTATATTATGCTATATAACTCAATTCTAACCCGACCCGTTAAACTTATCGTGTCAAAATCTCAAATCCTAATACAACCTATTAACATAATGGGTCGTGTTGTGTCAACCCGTTTTGACCCATTAGTGAATATTACGAAATAGATTAACAAGATACAATATAATATATTTCAAACTGTTTATGTAAATGGGTTGAATATGCTCGAAATTAATCCGTTTGACCTGATTAAATTTAGTATAATTTTATATAAATTTTAAAATCACAATATTTATAAAAATTATAAAGCTAACTACAAGTCTAAAATTATAATCCAAACAATAAAAATATCAACATTGAAATTCTAACAATTTTACTTTTAGGTATAAGGGTATAATTGTAACTTTAACTTTCTTAACGTGTCATAACAGGTTATAACGTGTCAAAACGGGTTAACCCATTATCAACCCGTTAAGTAATCATGTCTTAACGGGTTAATACGTTTAACCCGAATCCATTAAGACTAAACCCTAACCCGTTATTATCGTGTCGTGTTCGTGTTGGATTAACGGGTCGTGTAACATATTGCCACCCCTAGTTATATTGTAACGTCGTTGCTGACTAATAATTTTAAAATATCACAAAGTAGTCTAAAACTATTACACACTAATATAAAAACACTACGAACAGTTTGAATAACTGAAGATCAATAACAATGTTTCAAATTACAAAACATAAAAAAAAAAAATTAAATAAAAAGGGCGAAAATATTACAAATCATTTGCCAAAGGTCCAAACTCAGTCCCTCCAACTGATCCAAGTGTTCAATAAAACCTTAAAAAAAAGTATGAAAATGATCAGGATATGAATCGTATGCCGTCCAAGACAAAGAACTTCCGTTAGAAAAAAAATAATAACATCAATACAAACTACAAAAAATGACTGAACAAACCAATGGTGTATCAAACGATCAACATGGGGCCGATGAAGTCGATTGAGATGGAGTCTCTTTTTCTGAAATTGTCCCTACAACGACTGGTACTAAAATTAAGTTTATTAAATAAATATAATTTAGTCTATATAGGATAACTTAAAATAATAAGGTAATAAACCCAATTAAATTTCATAGGAACTAATAAGCTACTTTTTGGGTACTAAATGACATATATTGGATCAATTGATTGATTAGAAAATTACAGGTTTTCTTTCCAAAATGATGGGGAACCATGCATCACTTATGGCCACGCTGAAAAATAGGGAGGACAAGTAATGAGTGTCGGCAAAATAAGTGCTTGAGGTATGAAGTTTGGATGCTTCTGCGACTAGTAGTGAAAAAAACTACCTAATCCAAAAAGTGGAAGAATGGAGTCTCTATCTAAAAAAATGTCTTGAGAGTTATCAACTTATAATCTATAATGAACATAAATAGATTTAATTAGACTGATAAAGAATGATAAATAGTTCATTGATAAGTCTTATATGTTTCCGGAATATCTCTCTAATCTTTTCTTACTATCATATCTTATTTTGACTGTAATGTATTATGTGCATGTTTGAGATTGTGGTAGAAATTATAATTTATAATTTAAGTAATAATTTCTACTACTAAAATATTATTTACTATTTGATAACCATATATTTAAAGTACTTTCAAATATATTTCGTTTGTTTGAAAACAAATTAAAAAAAGTATAAAAAGTGCTTTTGAGATATAATTGACAATTATTTGAATTTTTAAAAAGTATAATCATGTTCTTGAAAGTTTGAAATTTGTAATTATCTTAAAATTGTATGGACTTTTTTCGTCTATTAATAATCTTTTTATAATTCAAATTACATTTCACATTAATATTAGAAAAAACACTTTTGAGGAAAACAAACGTATATTTTAACTTATTTGATATTAAAGTTGCTTTAATATATAACATCGAAATAACCTAATTTAAGCAATTCCAAACATGCCATATCGTCATGTAATAACGCAAGAAATCATTTAATTGTTTTTTTAACAATTCCAGTCTGGTCTACACGTTAAGATCAGTATTAGGATACAATTTAAAAATTACCCCACTTATTAATTAAGAAAAAGTATAACCTACACATGAGAGTTGTTATAATATGATTTAAAATTTCAAATTACCCCCCGCTAGCTAGCTTCCCATTAGTTTCCATTTTTTCACCAATAATATGCTTCTTATTATGGCTAGTTGGACTCGATCGTATGAAATTGACAATATAGCTTCGTTTCAAATTAATTGCAATTAACTCTTAGCTCTTGATAATGGATCATAATTTGAAAATTTAGCGACTTACAATTAATTAGGGTAAGAGTATTCTCGTAGTCTTCAAGAGTGTCGGTAAAATAAATGTTTGAGGTTTGAATTTTGGGTGTTTCCGTGATGAGTAGTGAAAGAGACTACCTATTATATATATATATATATATATATATATAGTATTATCAATTCTATGTTAAATGGAGGATAGGGGTATAAAAGAGTCAAGTTAACGTGCTCGAGTATTACTTGTGTCAAAAATTTTATATGCAGTCATTTTTGTGAACTCATTTGTGCACTCCAGTGATATGATTGGTTGTGCATTAAAAAAAAATTAATTCAGTCAATCATATCAGTAGAGTGCGCAGGAAGTACGTAAAAGTGACTGTATATAATATTACTCTTTAGCATTCACGAATAACTCATTTAATAAATGAATCGAATTGCATTCGAGTTTGACCGAAGTGGATTTCGAACAACTCATTGAGTAGTATTGTTTATTAACAATCGATCTATTAATGGATGATATTTTTTAGTTTTTACGAAGCTCTTCAATAATATATTTACGGTTTTTTAATTTATCTAAGTTTTTTGTTTGAATATGAGACATATGAATTCAAAAGATAATAATATTTTAGTCAAAAAATACTTTTGAAAAAAGTTGTATAATATTTGGATGAAAGCTTGGTATGGGCTGAGGAATTTACAGAACAAGATATTTCTTTTAAGATTAGTCGAGATCCAAAAATTCGAAAAAAAAGCCCAAATTTTTTGTAATCATCTTTTAGTACTCCGTTTTATCCTGACGTGGGGGAATATTTGAAATGTGGTCCCCACCACCTAAAAAAAAAAACCAACCTCTGAAAAACAACGTTCAGTTACGCAGGACTCCACTTCCTTTGTCCCATGCACGTACGTCTCTCGTCCCCTCATCCTCTCTAGGGTTTCAGCCTTTTGAACTCTATATATAGATGCACTTACACGTCTTTTATGAGTATAGTGTTACTGCCGCCAGCCTCGTCCAGAGCCAAACCTCTCCCGTCGCTGTCCCTGCACCGTAGTCCCTGATCCCCATTGTACGTCTACCATCCCTCATGCTCGAAGAAAACCCAAGCTACCGCTTCAGTTTTCTCTTTCTCCTCTCAGTTTCTCACCGTCGCCGTCGCACCTCCTCTTTGACTCCACACCATCCGAAACCAACCTCCAATCTCATTTCACCACCATTGCTCAGCCACGTTCATTTTTTACACCGTAGAACTCCTGCTTAGCCGCTGCCCGGGTCATGCAAAACCATAGCCACCACCCACCCCATCCACGGAAGCCACCCCAAACTGCTACCACTCTGTGCCATGAACCCAGTGTTTGCTGCCTCCGGACGTTCTAAGAGACCTCTGTTTTGCTCCCCAAAAACATAGCTTTCGCCAAGAGAAAACAAACGAGCCCCCTCCCTTCTTTCGACCACCATTATGCCGGAACCAACCATTGACAGTGACGCCGGAAGCTCCCCACCAGTCCAGATCCACCGCATGTCCTTTCCGTAGGTCCCCCGTGCAAAACAACCTTTGCCTCCATGACGTTATTCTCAGGTGGAGACTGTAGTGTATCGTGAGAATGATCAGAGTTCAACAAGAACAGTTGCAGTGTTCATAGCAGTGAAGTTTAAGCAATGAAGAAGGGAACAAGCGACAAGAAGAGAAATGGTTAATTTGTTAAGGCTGTAAACTGTAGTGCCGTTTTGGTATAAGCAATACGTTACGTTTAGTTTAGTTGAACGTCGGCATTTTAGTAAGTGAAGTATAAGGGATTCAATGTGTAGTATTACGACGCCGTATGATTGTAACTGAATTGTAACTAACTTCTGTAATCAACAGAGTCTATAAAAGGAATGGAATGCAAGAGGAAGGTATCGAAGTTCATTCATAAACACTCACTCTTCTAACTCTCTTCTACTTCTTGGAGACTAACCATCTCGAATAGGTTAATTCAGTAAGTGGGTCCATTATAGTTGGTATCAAGAGCGATGGCTGAGAGTACTCAATCCTTTGCTCAGTTGAGTGACGCGGGAGTGCAATTGAGGTAGCAACAGAGGAGGCAACAGAAGCAGTTGGAAGAAACTGTGGCAATCCTGCTACAACAAGAAGGGGCGGCACGAATGGATAGGGAAGTTCAGGATAAGAGGTTTAATGAAGTCTTGCAACAGCTTTCAAGAATCTCTACTAATACTACATCAGTGGGTAATGAAGATACATGCAGAAATGGCAAAGATAATCAGAATCTTCCAAGAAATGGTGAAATGTATGAAGTTGTTGGTGAGGTTCATCATAGGGAAAATTTTGATAGAGTCCTTCCTAAAGCCATTAAGTTGGGTTTTCCAAGATTCTCTGGCAAGAACCTTGCAGCCTAGGTGTATAGAGTTCAGCAGTATTTTCTCTATCATCAGGTTCCACTGGGTCAAAGAATATTTTTTGCGTCTTTCCATATGGATGATGATGCTTTGGTTTGATTTCAAGGTATTAGTGATGCAGGTGTTTTTACTTCTTGGGAACAGTTTGTGCAAGCTTTGCAAGTGAGATTTGGATCATCTCCATATGATGATCCAATGGCGGCATTAACAAGATTGAAGCAAATGAGTACGGTTACAGCTTATAAGACTGAGTTTGAATTACTTTCTAATAGAATACATGGTATTTCTAAAAGAAATATGCTGAGTTGTTATTTGAGTGGTTTGAAAGATGAAATAAGGCTGCCTGTGAGAATGCTTAATCCTCCCAATTTGAATGATGCTTTTGGGTTGGCTAAGATTCAAGAACAGTATGTCTGCAGTACTAAAAGATCTTGGAGGAATGGATCTTTTGAAGTTAATCATCAAACGCCTGTGTGGAATGTGAATAAGGGTGGGTCTATCTTAGGTGCTCCTAAGCGACAACCTATTTCTAAACTGCCTTACCAGAAAGTGTTTGAATCTCAGATGCAAGAAAGGAGGAAAAAAGGGCTCTGCTACTTTTGTGAGGAGAAATGGCATCATGGCCATAAATGTGTTAGCCCAAGTTGTATTTGATGGAAGGCATGGATTTTCTTCATGTGGTTAATGAGGAACCAGACTTGGAAATGGAGGTAGTTCTTGAAGAGGAAGAAGGTATTAATGATGATACTGCAGCGATTGCTTCAATTTCAATACAAGTAATGGTGGGGACTCCTAGTCCAAAGACTATGAGGGTGATTGGTCAATTGAAGAAGAGGAGGGTGGTGATACTTATAGACACTGGTATTGTTGCCCAGATGACTAACACAATAGGGGGGGTGAATTGAGTTGTATTTAAAAAAATAACAATTATAAGTCAAATATACAATATAAAATATAAACAAAATATGAAACAACAATAAATATAAAGAGTAAGGATAAGAGAGAAGTAAACTCAGTATGTTAACGAGGTTCGGCCCCACTGCCTACGTCTTCGCCTCAAGCTACCCCTTGAGGATCTCTGAATTCACTATTCAATCTCCTTCAAGTGGAGATAGAAACCTATTACACCTTTGAACAACACCACTACAAAGGATCCGTGTAGAACACCCTCTATACTTGCAATCACCTTACACGTGGTGATTCAACGATTCCTTGTGTAGAACACTTTCTACACGCACAAGGGTTGTACACACCCTTTTACTGATACAAGAATTGATAGTGGGTAGGATATCAGAAAACACTCCTCAATGAGTGAAATAAGAACAATACAAGCACAAACTATATCTCTCAAAATGAATAAGAGTTAAGGCTCAATGCTTAGAAGAAGAGAGAATGAAAGCTTTGAATGAATATTGTATGCTCTTGGTGTTGTAAATGTGAAGCTCTCAAATGATCTATTTATAGGCATATGAGACTTCATATTCAAATTTAAAAAGATTCACATGTCAAAAACATCATCATTCACTTTTCAAAAATCAAACCTAATCTTTTTACTTTTTGCATATGACAAAAGGAGCACACTTTGCTTTTCAAAAAAAATCAAACCTAATCTTTTACTTTTTGCATATGACAAAAGGAGCACACTTTGCTTTTCAAAAATTTCAAACCTAATCTTTTACTTTTTGCATATGACAAAAGGAGCACACTTTACTTTTCAAATTTTCAAACAAAGACATCTTCCTTTTGCATAAGTCAAGAAAAGCATCAATCACTTTTGAAATTATTCAAATAAAACATGCACATGTGAAAGATGACAATCAATCATCTTTAATATTTTCAAAGTTCAAACCTTTAATCATGGCATGCACATGTGAAAGATGACAATCAATTATCTTTCAAAATATTCAAATTTAATTTTCAAAAATATTCATGCACATGTGGAAAATGTATTTTAATGCTTTATGATAAAATATTAATTTTGAGCCTTAATCCTAATTTCAATTTTAAGAGATTTACAACATTACTCTATGACTTTAATGTGAACTTGTTCCCTTCTTGCTCATGCTTGGTTCCTTGATGTGCTTGACTCCATTGTGTGGACAACTTGAGCTTGAGACTCCTTCTATTCTTTGAATTCATTTGTTATCATCAAAATCCATGTGTAGATTTTTAATTACATGAAACTTGAAATCTTGGGTTCAACAATCTCCCCCTTTTTGATGATGACAAATACTTGATAGAACCTGAAGCCTGTATTAATACTTAAGCTCCCCCTGAGAATGTGCGTTAGTTTTTCAAGCAAAAATATAAATATAATTCCAAGCATATATAACAAGTTTAACAATTTAAACAATGTTAATGTTCTAGTCTAAAACTTCTCCCCCTTTTGGCATCATTAAAAAGGATCCGCAGCAAATAAATGGTCTGAAGAAAACGGTGTATTGTAGACACGGTAGATAGTAATTGGATCCGTCCGTGACCCGACAAGTGTGGCTGGAGATTTGAAAAAATCGCCTGATGTTATTGACAAACGAGATTGAAGGCTCTGAATTTCTAAAAAATGTCATTTTCACCGATCGGGAAAAAAAAAACATTGCTCTTTGACTTGGATGATAGCTCGTCTTGTTCTTTATACTATCTCTATAAAATCAGTCTTAAAGGTTATCCAATCCGTATCAAGTTTTTTTCTTATCTCTATAACTCATCTGCATTCCTTCAACATTCTCGCTTTAAGTTTTCAATTCTTCTCTCCATGGCTCATTCTTCTAACATTCCTCTAGATGCATCCATGAGGTATTCAGCACCTCAACCTCCTGTCCTTTCTGCAGCTGCCATTGGTGCCATGTTGCAGCAAGAAAATAATAGTTTGGCTAATAAGTCAGACTCCGATGCTATCTACGACTTGGTGAGTCTTGGGACTCGCTACTCATCCTCTATTGTTGTTTTTTCACAGCGGGTACAAGTAAAAAATCATGAGGTTGAAAGGCTTAAAGAACAAATTGTTGTACTTCAACGAATTGTTCAAGAGTCTCACACAAGGGAAGGAATCATTCGGCAGAAGAATAAACAGTTGAAATCTCTACTGGATTCTTCATTCCGCTTGCCAGTTCCCATGGATAAGGATGACATGATATTGTATGAAGAGAATGAGCGTCTCAAACATGAGGCTAAGAACCTCAAGTTTATGTAAAAGTATTTAAAAAATCATCTCTCTATTTTTATGAACTCTGATCTATCTTTTAAGAGATATTCATAATGTGCATCATACTTATTTCTCTTCTAATCATACATAATCTATCTTCTGGTAAAAGTTTTGTGAATATATCTGCTAACTGATCATGTGTGTTTGTGAACTCTAGTACTATATCGCCTTTCTGCACATGAAATCGAAAAAAATGATATCTTATTTCAATATGCTTAGTTCTAGAATGTTGTATTGGATTCTTTGAAAGATTTATAGCACTTGTATTATCACATTTGATTGGAATGTGATTATACATGAGTTTAAAATCTTCAAGTTGTTGCTTCATGTAAAGAACTTGAGCACAACAACTACCCGCAGAAACATATTCTGCCTTAGCAGTAGATAGTGCAACAGAATTTTATTTTTTACTAAACCAGGAAACTAGTGCATGACCTAAGAAGTGACATGCTCCACTAGTGCTTTTTCGATCTATTTTACAACCAGCATAATCTGCATCTGTGTAGCTGATTAGATCGAAAGATGTGTGTTTAGGGTACCATAACCCTAGGTTAATTGTACCACTAAGATATCTAAGAATGCGCTTAACTGCAATTAAATGAGATTCTTTTGGAGATGATTGAAA
>QGSO01000532.1:229763-359668 GCA_011037825.1 Carya cathayensis
CGTATTCAGTTGGTCAGATTCCAATTCTCCTTTGGGTCCTGTAACAAGATCTACCATTCGGGGGGAATGGTAGTTGGGACTACCACAGTGAGATTTGATTACAAATCTCAGTAAGTTAACATAAAACTCACACACAGGTTAAAGATACATGCATGGCAGTAAAAGCATAAATGCATAAGTATAGTCGTACATAAGCATAGCATAACTTGACATATAGCATGACATAACCAGAACTTAAACGTGAACTGAACTTGACTTAACATGGCATGAACTTAAGCTTAAAACATAACATGAACAAACAACATAACATGAACGTGAAACATAACATGAACTTGATCTGAAACTTGACTTAACATAAACTTGGAATCTTATTTAATTGTCTTGATTAATAACGTGCGTTAATTAATACGTACTCCACAGTTGTTGTGGCCCCACGTATTCAAGTAACATAAAACATAATACGTACTCCACAGTTGTTGTGGCCCCACGTATTCTACATGTCACAATTGCTGTGTCTCATGTAGTGTATGCTCCACAGTTGTTGTGGCCCCATACTTCATGCTCCACAGTTGTTGTGGCCCCATGAATACACATAACATAAAATATAATACGTACTCCACAGTTGTTGTGGCCCCACGTATTATACGTAACATAAATATAAAATGATAAAGTATCATTAATTAATCAAAGTGCATAAAACACTTGAATAAACATTGAGAGGAATTAAGATAGATTATTATTTTATAAACTAAGGTTTATAAAATAATATTTCTTCATCATTATTAAAATGATAAAGTATCTTTAATCACTCAAAGAGGATAAAACCATTTAATTTAAATAAGAGTTTTCAACGTAAAATTAAACCTCTTAATATCTTAAAACAACTAAAATATTTAATCTAAGTAATTATCCACAATTATAATATTTTCAGAGCTCATTAAATTATTATAATTGTGCTACTTTAAAAACAAGCTTATCTAATACTTTGAAATCCGGTGGATAAGATCCGGAATACGCCATCGAGGCACAACGCTTAGGATAATTCTGTTCATGATTTTACAGTTGTCGGTGAAGAACAAAATAACGTGATTTACGGAAAAAGATAAATTATGCACGTGATTTGGGGTGAGGGTAGAGACGAGAGATATAGTGATTGCTGTCGGGAAAGAATCCAAAACTGATTGCCGTGCTGTCAAATATGTGCGAAAAAGAAAGAGAAGGGTGAGGAGATAAGGTTAAATTTTAGCAGGCTGTTACACCCTACGCCGCGTGCACCGTAGGCGGGAATTGCAGGCGGGACTCTACCACCATCCCTGCTTACCACCATCCCTACACGTGCCTCTAAACAAATCAATCAATCTAAACGTTCACATATACCAATAAAACATTTCTCGCTTGAAAACCCAGTTTTCAATATTTAACACATGCATATGCGTGCACGATGCAATGCAAATAAAATTACACAAATTCACCAATACTTTCCAAACATCCAAAACAACGAAATAAACAACTCCGACCTCAAATCCAACCGACCCCCGACTCCTTGGACTTAGTCCGGAATAACCAACCAGATCACAAATAATTATTGTAAGAGCAATACTATATTTAAATCTAAAATGAAGTTTAAAAAATACTTACAGCGCTATAAGATAATTTTCGAAGGATCGGCGAGCAGTAAACGGCGAAGAGAAAGCAACGTAACAGTGAAATTTCATTATGGTCATGGGTTGTAAAATATCCACTTTTGAACGGGGACAAACCAAGGCTCGGGATTGATAGGGAATGGTTTAGAGGTGTTTATGAAACTAGTGGAATTGGAGTTTGGCCGTGGGTGGCGGCGAAAACAGCGGTGGAATGGCTTAAACATCCAAATCGGAAACTAGCTCATGGGAGCAGCTCCGGCGACGAATCGAGGCCGGAAATGGGTGGGTTAGGACGGTAAGGAGTCGATGATGAAGTGGTGAAGAGGTGGTGACCGGAGGTGGAGCGACGGTAGCAAATCGGAGCTAAAACCAAGCGGCTTGATGGTGGTTTTCCGGCTAAACGGCGGCACGGATGGGGATAAAACTTAGTGGGGATGATCACCGGCCGGAGGGGAAGAAAACTGGGTGAGTGGTGTGCAGCACGGTGGCCAGCGGCAGTGGTTCTGGGTGGAGAGAGAAATTCGAACGAAAATGGGTAGAGGGAGAGAGTGTCGCGCGGGAGAGAGCTGGGGGAGAAAGAAAAAAAGAAAGAAAAAGAAAGAATAAGAAGAAAAGAAAGAGAAAGGAAAAAGAAAAGAGAAAAGGAAAAGATGGGGGAAAAGAAATGAGATCCAATCCTCACCTCTGGAGTCCAACAACTGATCCAACGAAAATAACTTTAAAAGCAATAAAATCAAGAAAATATATTAATCACAACGTAAAGCTAAAATATAATAAATAACTAATAAAAACTAACTACTTAATTTTAAATCCAAAGACTAGCTAAAATAAATTAAACAGCAATTTAAACTCAACAGCAATTAAAATCTAATTAAAATCCGATAATTTAAAATAAAAGAACTATTATATTAATTAAATTAAAATATTCATTCAGTAAAAATACACGTAAAAACAGCATATCACATTCTCCCCACCTTAAAATAAATTTTGTCCTCGAAATTTGTGAGATCAACTATTAGTGCCAAGCAGGATACAATACAACTCAGAGTGTGCTTGAGAAAAATCATACCATCAGCCATTTCCACACAAGTATGATTAAATCTCTCTTCAAATATACTCCTAAAGCAATTCCATCATATTCGTACTAGTCTCCCAGTGATGCATCACGTCTAGAACTCCTAAAGCGGCCACGTAAACCGAAATTACCATATCGTCAAGAACTTCAAAACCACACCCAAGAAAATTCCAATAATTATTACTTCTTAGAATGAATTGTATTAACCTCAATCAATTCTTATGCTATATCATCGAAACTTTCATTGTATACTACATCTTGGTAACCTAATAGCCACTTTTCAAATTAATCATCAATAAGCATAATTTGCCCAACCAAAATATTACTCTCCAATTACAAGTACCTTATCGAAATTTTAAGTCATCGCTAAATACTCAAAATCAGCACAAGATTTAAACACCTAATTATCTCCAAAACATCACGCTTCCGTGCGCACTCTGATAACTCACTAAAATGCAAAAGACTATATCCTCATAAATTAACACCCTTGAGTACAAGCTAACTCTAATACCTGGAAGCAAGAAAATCCTTTACCACATTTTGATAGAAAATAAAGTCTCCCAAAATCATGAATTATCACTCCTATCCCTCAATTATCTCTAGCTACCTTAATCAAATCAAAATTCCACAATGACACCCATGATCATCAACAAAAAAAAGACGATATCAATCAATTGCAACCTTCCAAATTAAAAACAAGTAACATTATCTCAGAGTACGCCAATCTCATCTAAGATAAAGAACATAAGTTTCGAATCCGTCCCGACCAACTAATAAAGCACCTATAACTCCTACCCAACAACTTACACTTTCAAGATCATCACCTAAATTCTGAATATCGACTAATTTAGGGATAATTAAATTCACTACGAACCACGATTAAATTCACCATAACCTTAATGAACCCTTCTTGTAAATTCGCTTACCTACTTCTATTCTCATAACCCTAATATTAGCACAACTATTTCCTTCAATTGCATACAAAATTAAATCTCAAGTTAGGCCATGCTATTCAAATCTCCAATCCACCAAAACTATTGCACTAAACTCCTGAGTCCTACTGCTTATTACCTCACGTATCTGGTTAGGCTAATCACAGTTGATCCCTAAGCTTCCCACTTTCAAGATTTTATTATCCACCACACATGACTACCCAACAATCTCTTTTCAAGTTAAATAAAAATGTCTATAATTATTCCAACTGGACACTCAAACTCCAAAGGAAAGTATAGTCTCAAAATTTAAATTCCTATGCGACCTCAAGTCACAATTAATTCTTGAAGATAATCTCAACAATTAATGTCAACTATCACTCCAATTGGTAACTTGCTTCAACTGTTCACTCCGATCAACTCACCAAGAACTCGAAGTTAAGATCTATTGAATTTAATACTATCACATCTAATCCACTTCAGTACTCACCAAAGCTACTTCTCTCAAGCCAAAATGAGACTAGGATTTGTACTCTCCGAAATCCATACACCCTCACCACCACTATAAATGGATCTCATGTACCCTTAGCTAAGACCAATAATCATTCCAGCGTATAAGTGATCCATCACTTCCATTTCCAATATCCGTACCTTATCCTCGAAATAAACAAAATTCATTTCCCAAAACTTGCACCATCTATTATCCTTAACTTGATATGGATCAATCCTAGAACCTACTACTAAAACTTCGAGCTATAACATTTATTTTCCCGAATACGATGCAAATCTTTAATCCTCAGATAATTACACAAACTAAATTAATACCTTCATTTCCCAAATAAATATTCTCTTTAAAAATTTCCTATATTTATCATTCAACCATGATCAACCCCATTTTTGTGGTTACAGCCTAATCAATCTCCAGAATATATCAAGCTCGCGCACCAAGTCTGTGAAACTAAAACTCAAATCTTATCACACTTCAATCCATCAATTCTGCGAATTCTAAAACTTTAAATTGTACAAGCATCATTTTATGAAATCCTCAAGTTCGATGACCTTAAACCTAAAACATCACCTCATAAAGTTTGTAAGTTCTAAAACCCCAATGTTATGAAACTATTTTTTTTTTCAAAGTCGGCAAAAATCTAAAACTTCTAAATTAAGTAATCCTTCAATTGCTCATTGAACCTACCACCTTCAATCCCATAAACTTATTCTTGAAGTTTGTTGAACTTATAGTTCCCTACTCCATAGACTAATACATAAATTCTACAGAACTTAGAACTTCAATCATCTTAAGCGACCTAAAGCTAATTCCCCTCCTTAGTTGCAACTTGCATTCCTACTCCCAAGAGATCGCCTAAACCATGCCGTTCCCTTCTAGCCACAATATTATAAAAGTAACCCACCCTGATAAAATTCAAACCTATTACACTATGTATTTATTCCTACCAACAACATTCTCAATAGTACCGTCCTCCTGCCATAGCATAATCCTCAACTCCACTTTTAACTCCGGACAAAACAAAACAAAATAAATAAAACAATTAAAACAACATCCTTTCAATTCAAATAAGATCAACTCAATTAAACCAAATCAAACGGAATTAAATAAAATAAAATCAAATCAAATCAAATTGAATCAAGTTAAATAAAAATAATTCAAATTAAATAAATAAAATAATTTTAACTCAAGCTTTTAAAACTTTCTGGTACTCCACCTATGGGACTTATGGATTTACCCAGAGCCGAACTGCTCTGATACCCTCTGTGACGCCCCCAACTCCCATGTACGGACACGTGGAAATCGAGACGTCGGGATGATGACAACACGGGTCACACATCCCATCGCCAAGTGCCAAATGTGTGTGTACATGCAATATGTGTACAAATAAAAATACGCAGCGGATAAGAAAGTCACATAACTAAGTACCAGAATTTTTGTTTAATGCAAAACTAGTTTAAAACAGGCGTAAATAAAATATTACATGTTCAATACTATCTCAAATCCAAATACATAACATCAAAACAAATACTAATAAAGTCCATAGATAAGCATCTCCACATCAAAACTCAGGCGGAGCCGCCTCCTCGGGCTCAGTCTCATCCTCCTCCTCAATCTCTGCATCAAAATCTAAGGTACCAAAAATGGTGCCGCAGGTAAGTAATCTTTCAAACGCCACAAGATAAAAATATATTAAACTCTACAATATGCATGAAAAGATGCCCAATGCACATGTCCCAAAAATCTACATTTTTATCACGCACGCCAAAATCCCATTTGGCCCAAAATATATCCTTTAAACATATCCTCGCCATTATCCCAGATAATGGCCCATAAACCAATCTCGCTATTTTCTCAGAAAATGGCCCATTAACCAAACCATCAGAGCATTGTAGGCGGGAATCGCAGGCGGGACTCTACCACCATCCCTACACGTGCATCGTAGGCGGGAATCACAGGCGGGACTCTACCACCATCCCTGCCTACCACCATCCCTACACGTGCCTCTGAATCAAACCAATCAATCCAAATGTTCACATATACCAATAAAACATTTCTCACTTGAAAACCCAGTTTTCAATATTTAACACATGCATATGCGTGCACGATGCAATGCAAATAAAATTACACAAATTCACCAATACTTTCCAAACATCCAAAACAACCAAACAAACAACTCTGACCTCAAATCCAACCGACCCCCAACTCATCGGACTCAGTCCGGAATAACCAACCAGATCACAAGTAATTATTGTAAGAGCAGAACTATATTTAAATCTAAAATGAAGTTTGAAAAATATTTACAGTGCTATAAGATAATTTTTAAAGGATCGGCGAGCAGCAAACGACGAAGAGAAAGCAACGTAACAGTGAAATTTCACTGTGGTCGTGGGTTGTAAAATACCCACTTTTGAACGGGGACAAACCAAGGCTCGGAATTGATAGGAAATGGCTTAGAGGTGTTTATGAAACTAGTGGAAGTGGAGTTTAGCCGTGGGTGGCTGCGAAAACAGTGGTGGAATGCCTTAAACACCCAAATCGGAAACTAGCTCGTGGGAGCTACTTCGGAGACGGATCAAGACCGGAAATGGGTGGTTTAGGATGGCAAGTAGTCGGTGATGAAGTGGTGAAGAGGTGGTGGCTAGAGGTGGAGCGACGGCGGTAAATCGGAGCTAAAACCGTGCGGCTTGATGGTGGTTTTCCGGCTAAACGGCTGCATGGATGGGGATGAAACTTGGTGGGGATGATCACCGGCCAGAGGGGAAGAAAACTGGGTGGTTGGTGTGCCGCACGGTGGCCGACGGTTGTGGTTCTGGGTGGAGAGAGAAATTCGAACGAAAATGGGTAGAGGGAGAGAGTGTCGCGCGGGAGAGAGCCAGGGGAGAAAGAAAAAAAGAAAGAAAAAGAAGAAAAGAAAGAGAAAGGAAAAAGAAAAGAGAAAAAGAAAAGATGGGGGAAAAGAAATGAGGTCCAATCTTCACCTCTGGAGTCCAACAACTGATCCAACGAAAATAACTTTAAAAGTAATAAAATCAAGAAAATATATTAATCACAACGTAAAGCTAAAATATAACAAATAACTAATAAAAACTAACTACTTAATTTTAAATCCAAAGACTAGCTAAAATAAATTAAACAGCAATTTAAACTCAATAGCATTTAAAATCCGATAATTTAAAATAAAAGAACTATTATATTAATTAAATTAAAATATTCCTTCAGTGAAAATACACGTAAAAACGGCGTATCACAATAATACCACCTTTCACTCTTCTACCTAACTTACTCCCTATGAAGCAGTGTATGGCATTCTACCTATGAAGGTACAAGCTTATGTTCCTGGCTTGTGTTTGAACCAAGAAGCTGAAGGGTTGCTAAAGACTCGAGAAGAGATTATGAATATTTTAAAGCATAATTTGATGGTGGCCCAAGAGAGGATGAAATTGCATTATGACAGGCATCATACTGAGAGGGAATTTGCTGTTGGTGACTAGGTTTTTGAAGGCTTCAGCCTTATAGACAAACTTCAAGGGCAATTCGAAGGAATTTGAAGCTCTCTCCAAGATTTTTTGGCCCTTTTCAGATATTTAAGAGAATTGGACAGGTAGCATACAAGCTTGATCTTTCCCCCTCAATCATAGCTACATCATGTTTTCCATGTCTTGGCATTGAAGAAAAAGTTGGGCCAACATATCTCACCACTCACAACATTACCACCAACAGATACACGAGATGATCTTATACTTGAACGTCAACTTATTTTACAATGCAGAAGCAGAAAGATGAATAACAAAGTGGTTGTTGAGGTTTTGACACAATGGCAAGGGACTGATGTGGAAGAGCCTACTTGGGAACCGTATTGGAAACTTCGAGAGAAATTTCCACACCTTGTGGGTAAGGTGCTTTGAAGGGGAGGGGTATGTAGTGTATCATGAGAATCATTAGAGTTTAACAAGAAGAGTTGCAGTGTTCATAGCAGTGAAGTTTAAGCAATGAAGAAGGGAGCAAACGACAAGAAGAGAAATGGTTAATCTGTTAAAGCTGTAAACAGTAGTGCCGTTTTGGTATAAGCAATATGTTACGTTTAGTTTAGTTGAACGTCGGCGTTTTAATTAGTGAAGTATAAGGGATTCGATGTGTAGTATTACAACGCCGTATGATTGTAACTAACTTTTGTAATCAATAGAGTCTATAAAAGGAATGGAATGCAAGAGGAAGGTATCGAAGTTCATTCATATAGACTCTCTCTTCTAACTCTCCTCTACTTCTTGGAGACTAACCATCTTGAATCGGTTAATTCAGTAAGTGGGTCCATTACAGAGACCTCAGTGCCCTTTTCTTCTCGCAAGACTCCACTTAGTAGAGGAAACCGCCGTGATTGGCGTTTCCGTCCGACTACCCAGAATCCGTCGCTGCACCTCCATCCTCCCTTGGTGAATTCACTCGGGCTCTCTCCCACTCACGCACCTCTCCATGCCTTTCATGGCCTTTTGCTCCCGAGTTCCCACTCCTTTCAAATGGAGATGGGCTGTGGGCTTCAAGGCCCTTAAGTCAAGTGGCCCTTCTCAATATTTTAAGAGGACCTTGACTTACTTTAAAATAGTCCAAAAAGTTGGTTTGATAGAAAATAGTTAAGGTTTTTATATTGCAGTTGGTGTTAAGGTCTAAAGAATTTAGAGTTTATGTCTTGGTCAGAACAATTGAGTGAAAATAGATGTATTCGAGAATTGATGATATTTTAGGGTTGCGAGAAATTTAGATTTTCAGGAAAATAGATTACATAGCATTTAACGTTTAAGTATTGAAAAAGTTGTTAATTTCAAAATTTTGTGGAAGTTACATGATTATCTTATAGGTGATGATTGATTTTCATTTCGCACTGTTGTGGAGAAATTTTGAAAAGCTAAAAGGTCCAGGTAAGTGGGGTTCCTATACTAAACTTTGAATAAAAGAAATGAAATGGAGTTGATTTTGAAAATATGCAAGTTTGTTTTGAAAAGAAATGTGAAAAAAACCTCAATTATGTGTTCTGCATATGCATAATATTTGTATAAGAGAAAGTATGTTTTTGTCATAACTGGTGTAGACATGAGCTAATTTTGTACATTCTGTTTTCTAAACTATGCAAAAAGAGTGAATATGAAATTTATAAAAAATTGCGCATGTGATGTGAAGATGTTCTAAATCAATTTTTGAATATGTGAAATGATCTCAATTTATTTCAGTACTCTGTTTTCATATAATATGGCATTTGAAAAACCTTCTGCATGACTTTATGATTCTGTTATGACTTTGATTATGGTCCTGATATGGTGATTTTGATTCTGTTTTGCTCTGATATCTGGCCCTGTCATGGGATATAATAGTGACCTTTAGCTCTGTCACGAGATATAATAGTGACCTCTGGCCCTGTCATGAGACATAATAATGACCTTTGACCCTGTCACGGGATGTAATAGTGGTCTCTGCTTTGAATGCAATCACTTTTGTAACATAGTGATTTTATGTTCTGCTTAGTTATCTGCAGATACATAACCCTACCACGGGGGTTATACATGGCCTATATTCTGATATGATGATGATGGTGATCATTTATGCCATGCCAAAGGATATTTTTGAATGAAATTATTTTTAAATATTCGCTCTGATATTTTGATAACATGTTCTACTTCCGCACTTTGAAATTGGAAATATTTTGTTCTACTTTCTAATGTCTGTAAATGCTCATGTTTACATACTAGTATAGTTTCTCTGCTTACTGAGTTGTTGATAACTCACCCCTTATCTCTATAATATTTTTCAGATGATGTTGGAATAATTCAGCTAAGGATCAGGATTATGGAGCATGGGTGAGATGATTGTTTAAGCATAGTGATTACTCGTAGAAGATTTTTTAGGATTGACAAATTTTATCAAGAGATTTTGTAGTATTCTGAGGATTTTAAATTTTGGAGTTTATAAATATTTTGATGAAATGTGAATTTTAAGTTTTAAGAAATAACTCTCCAACCCCTGTGGGACTGGGGCATTACATACAAATCTTATAATAAATAATCCTTTAGTAGCAAATAACCGATCATAAATATTAATTTTTCTTGTAGTACAGATGAAATTTTCTTACACAATATTCGTGATTGTGACTGATTAAGATTATGATGATGGCATCATAGAAAATTCGGAAATATTTAGCAACATATAATATATTATATGACAATATAGAATTATCTTATAAGAGAGTTTCAAGAGTCCTAAGCCCCGTGGGTTTTACAAATTAAGCACTACGAGAAACACATATATGTAATATTCACACACGTACACATGAGAAGCCAAAATTCCTAAATAAATAATGAAGATCAAACTGAAGCCTTGATCGTAATTGTTTGGTCAAATTGCATGACTGGTTGTCATTCTTTCCCTAGCTAGCGAGCTAGCTTGCTTACTTGACAAGCCTATTATGTGACCAAAAAAGGAAGCTACTAGAACAGAATGCTGAGCGGAATATATCCAACCAAAGGCCATAATGTAGGATAACAAACAAACTAAGCGGGACAGCAGGCGCCGCAACAATTATACGGATTGGAATGCTTGCTTTGCTTTTAAAGGCCAAAAAGCAGGCTGCAGTGAAAGCCATCAGCATGCCTACTATTGAGATTAAAACTGTAGCAAGTCCCAAAGCCAACCTACGAGGTAATGATTTGAGGAAATCCTTTTTCATGTACCGTGACGTGTGAATTGATAAGAAAACTAATATTGAAGACGAAGAGAATAACATTGCTACTGCATCTGATATGAGGAATACCATAAACCAGTTGCTCTTTAGAAATATAGTAATGCCTGTTTCTTGATTATTGCCACCCGGTACTGTGAACGCAGCTGGAAAAACCACAGTGGCAATTAGTGCCGCCACGAGCATGCATGAGTTTGCCGTGCTTCTCATCCACTTTTCACCATTCTTTTGTAGTTCTTCATGGGTCCTCACAAATATATCCCCAGGTGTTTTTCCTTTTTTATTCCTTCGGTTCACATATAACTTCGGCACAATCTTTTCTATCTCCTGCAATATTAACCAATTACTTGTAAATTAAAAAATATTGAAAAGGGAGACCATGCAATACGTGTGTGACAAGAAGAAAAGAAGTTGATGTGATATTTAACATCTGTATGTACTTGAAACCACAACAACTCTCGTTGCATTTGAAGGGCTGCTCCGGATACAACATTCAGTCGATCTGAAGAAGGCAATTGTCCAGCTAAGTGCAGCATGTTGTTTTCCCCTACGGCATCACAGCTTGCAAGGTTGCCCTTCGCAACACCTATCTCATATATTAAATTAAATACACGCTCTTGTCGATGTTTAATAGCAATGTGAAATAAAGTTCCGTTTTTGTCGTCTCGTTTCCATATGAGATCGTGATAAAAGCGAACAAGTATAAGTAGAAATTCAACGTTTCCTACTTTTGCAGCGTCAACAAGTAGTTCCATACAATGATGGTCAACCGAAGGCGATGAGAAGTTGTTGCTGTCTACAAGCTTTTTCCAAAGGCGGTAAACTAATTGATGGGCTGATGCTTGCATCATAGCTTTATTGTACAACCGACCTCTGAAGCCTAGTTATGATTAAGAGAAGATCGTGATATAATTTGTTTAAAAAAGAAATATTAACTCTATATATATGCCAAAAGAATATTATATATGAATTAAAGGATTAAATTCACACATTCTCATGAATTAATTATATATGCTCGATTATAGTACGTACAACAGATTGCACTAGTATATATATATATATAATGTCTATATATATATGGGTCGTGATTTAATTGCAATTAGCAGTACTTTAGTTCTTGATAATAAAGTAGAATTTGAAAACGTAGCGATTAACAATTTATTTTGAAAGTCTCAGAGATTGATCATATATATATATATATATATATATATATAATATGGCCTCCTATGTACTTTCCAATGCCACGTGGGGTATATAACTGTGCATCATGAATAACAAAATATGTGATTATAACTTCCTACTGGCAACAGCAGTCTACCACTTAAAGTAGAAGGCCGCAGACCTCTGACCCATGCATCATGAACCATCACAACTACATGATCCCTTCTGACTTCCTTAATTTTATCATGTGTTCAATCCCCTTTATCCATAAAATGAAAAAAAGTGAAGAGAAAGATATAGCTTCAACCCAAAAAATCTGATATGCTCTTGCATGCAAATTCTACGTGTACAAAGGAAGCAGTAAGTCTTAGAATTGTTTGAGACATTTCAAATACAAAAATATAGTTTATCCAATAATCAGATATCATCTAAAGATTTAATAAGATGAAGTAAGACTACTTTTTCATTCCAAGGTGACAGCTTGGTATAACTTTTCATGATCGAATTGTTATTATATTTGTAATAAAACAAGTACTGGCCGGACACTTGGGATGAAGTGTCAATTTAATAAGCTGCAATACCGTACGTGCTTCTTCACGCATTTAAGGCCGGACACTTGGTAAACTTATATACGTGATTAATATTGAAGAAATTCTTCCATTCCAGTTATATATATATATATATATCCATGCATACATTCAAACATATATATATATGTATGTATATATATATATATATATATCTATATCTATATATAGAGAGAGAGACACACAAGTACTAAAGTTATAATTAGTTTGGGTTGGAGATAAACTAACAGGAGTTTAAGCATCTTTCCCATAATGATGGTTGACTTTTGCCGCCAATTTCCGAAGGTTTTCCAGCCAACTTTTTCAGTGGAGACCAAAGTATCTGCCCTTCAAAATGTTGATCTGTCTTTAGAGTATCCAAAATTTTGTGTGCCGTATCTGTTCATAAAAACCAAATTAACATATGAAGTTATTTAAGATATGTCATATTGCAAGATCACTCATAGCATTGTTCATAATTAATTCTCTCATACTGATTCTCACTAGTATTGGTGTGTAGGATGACATACCAAACAAATCAGAGGAAATTGCAGCTTTAAAGAGCTTAATGCGATCCATATAAGCCAGGACTTCAACAGTAGTCACAGAGTATAGATACGACACCATGTCTCTATTTCCAGTCTTTATTGCCGCGAATAGTGGTAAAATTCGGATGGGGTCCTCAGGTGATATCGATGTCAGCTTTTTGTGCTTTTTCACCAACTCTTTTGCAATTGTTACGATTTCTGTTTGAGCGGCAAAATAAAGGGCCGTGCAGCCATTGGTTTTCAATTCTAATTCTTCCGATGTCATCAATTTCACGAGTCCTTTTACAAAACGGGTGCGTTTTACAGCTACAGCAAAGGTTAGAGCTGTATCTTCGTCTTTTGTTATGGCGGCTCCAAGGCAGTTTCGATGTTCATGAATAAAACCTTCAGCAGCTTTCCAGTCATCATCTAGGATAGCTCGAAGGAGAGGAGCATAAAAGGCAGGAGGTTGAGATGATGACATATCACCCTCTTCCATTATTTTTCCTTGATCTTTCTAAGAATATTGAAAATTACGAGAGTTAATACGATATATTTAACGTATGTATGCAAGGGATGCTTAATTAGGAGAATATATAGATATATATATTGATTGCAGAAAGTAAAAGAAAAGAAATCATGAAAAGGGCTATTCATGTGCTGAAGAATATTGTATAATATTCGAGGTGGTGAACAACACTTACAGCTGCTATAAATAATTCTAGCTAGGCGCACTTGGAAATTGATGAGCTAGCTTAGCTTCAGAGAGACTGCGTGTTGTATGCTTGTACTCCAAGGAAGTGAGGTTTTTTATACTCTCAACATTGCATGAGAGTTTTGCTACAGAGTGGATATTTAAATTTATAGATCGACGTCGATCTGGCAAGTTGGCAACCATTATATATGTAGCGATCACCATAATTAAGACTGGATACATATAAATATATATATATATATATATATATATATATATATATATATACACACACACACACCCGTATACATATATAATGACTACTATATTGTCCAAATTAAAATACAGAAGAATTCACTTGATTCTTTAGAATAGTAATGATATACGAAACAATCATTTTCATAACTCTACCCTAAATTAAGTATATTTTTGTACAACAATATTACTTTTATAAATTATTTTACATCACCAGATCATAAATTCAAAACCTCTTAATTAGGACTTTTATAATCGTTGAGAAATTTTATGTATACTCTGATGTTTCATTAAAGTCTTTCTTTCTTTCATGTGTTTTTTTTTTTTTTTCTTTTTTAAGCTAGTGATCAGTCCTTTAGTTCAATCCTTGGACATTATCTTATAAAAAGAAATTCCTTGGATATTATTATTAGATAGCCCCCCTTAAGTTTAATTGGTGCCACTAGCAGAGAGAGTTTTATCAGTAGAGTTGCAAAATCATATAGGTTAATTATTGAAAATGATTAAAATTTTAAAATTTAAAATTGAAATTTTTTTAAAAAAATATTAATAAAATAGATTATCACTCAATATATGTGTTATAATGTTTTACATATCCTTGTAACTGGTTTTTTTCTTTTTTGATATTATTAAGGGGTAAAAACTGACTATATCTGTTTAGTTTTGATTTTGGACCGAAATAGATTTCAGGAGAAGATACCGATCGATAGAGAGTGATAAAACCGGCCGGCGTAATTTTGACTAGTTGCCATCAATTCATCGGCTTAAACATCGGTTCTAATGAATTATACAAACTTTTTAACACTTAATGATATAAATTCAACAATAACCATCAACTGTACTAATCCAAATAATAAACATCAACTATTTCACGAATGAGAGAGAGAAAATGAGAGAGAGACGAGAGGGAGAAGCGAGACCCGAGAGCATGAGACAAAGGATCTGAGAGCTCGAGCCAACTGATGATGTAATAGCCGATGTCATACTGATGGCGTACATACTGATGCAATATATGTCAGCTTTTAATTAGCTGCCGTAGATATTGATCCACGTAGTAGCCAATCATAGAGACATCAGGTGAATATTTTAATGTTTTTTGTGCTTTAACATCACGCAACATGGATGACAGGCATTTCACATGACATTAGCCAATCAGAGACCGACATCAAGTGGAGGCCTTGTCGTTCTCCGCTTAAGTGAGCTGTAACCTTTCCAAAGCCTCTACGTATCGTTTAGAGATTTTCGAAAGTAACATGTGTGGAAGGGCTTTAATATGATCCAAACACCTGAAATACTACTTTTATTGAATTGGATAGAATATAGATTTAAAATATAAATTTAAAAATTTTATTCTATATCAAATTAAATCATCACTTCTTTAAAAAATTTGAACCAATGATAAAAACAAATTTAATTATTTATATTATATTCTTAACAAATTAATGATGTAACAAACAACATGGGACCGATGTAGTCGATTGAGATGGAGTCTCTTTTTATGAAACTGTCCCTATAACGAGTGATGCCAAAATTGAGTTTATCAAATAAATATAGTATGGTCTAATGTCTATATAGGATAACTTAAAATAATAAGATAACAAACCCAATTAAATTTTATAGGGACTAAGATGCTACTTTTTGGGTACTCAATGACATTTACCAATTGATTGATCAGAAAATTATAGGTTTTCTTTCCAAAATGATGGAGAACCATGCATCACTTATGACATTGAAAAATATAGAGGACAAGTAATGAGTGTCGGCAAACTAAGTGCTTGAGGTATGAAGTTTGGATGTTTATGCAATTAGTAGTGAAAAAGACTACCTAATCCGAAAAGTGGAAGAATGGAGTCTCTGTCTCAAGAAATGTCATGAGTGTTATCAACTTATTTATAATGAACATAAATCGATTTAATTAGATTAAAAGAGAATGATAAAGGGACCATTGATAAGTTTTATCTATTTCTGGAATATCTATATAATCTTTTCTTACTATCATATCTTATTTTGATTGTATTGTATTATGTGCATGTTTGAGATTACGGTAGAAATTATAGTTTATAACTTATAATTTAAGTAATAAGTTTTACTATTAAAATATTATTTAATATTCGGTAACCAAATATTTAAAGTACTTTTCAAACATGTTTCATTTAGTTGGAAACAAATTTTAAAAAATGTTTTATGAGATCGAAATGACGATTATTTAAATTTTAAAAAATTATGATCATATTCTTGAAATTTTAAAAATTATAATTATCTTAAAATTGTATAGATATTTTTGTTTATAGACAGCATTTTCAGAATTTGAATTACATTCTGCATTATTAGAAAAAATATGTTTGAAGAAAATAAATGTACTTTTTAATTTATTTAATATTAAAATTACTTTAATATATAATACCAAAATAACCTAATTATTGTTCAATTAAATAACTTTTAAGTAGGGGTGTTCATCCAGGGCCCGGACCGGAATCCGGTATACCGGATTCCGGTTCAGGTTTTCGGCCCAGGTCAAATTCGGGTCGGCACCAGATTTAAAAAACCGGATTAATCCGGTCTGGGTACCGGATTTTAAATCCGGAATCCGGGTTTAAAACCCGGTACCCGGGGTATATAAAGTAAATAAAAAAAAAAAACCTACTCTGGCCCGCCGCCCCCCCTTGACAAAATTCATATATATATATATATATATATATATATATATATCTCTCTCTCTCTCTCTCTCTCGCCCGAATCTCGGTTCTGTATTCACTTCTCGCCTTCTCTCTCGATCGAGCACCGAAACCGCAACCATCGCCGCCGGTGTTATCTGAGGCCACCGTCCACGACTCCATAGAAGAGTTTTCGCAACTCTCGGTACGTTCCTCTCTTTCCTCTCTGTGTTTTGAGCATTTAGATCTCTTCTCCATGGGGAGGTTCTTTCGTATCACGAGTGTGTTGGGGAAGCCGAAACCCTAGCCATCGTCGCTGGTGACTAGCAGAGGCTGCCGTTTGGCTAGATCTGCTCTTTTCTTTTTGGGTTTTATTTTTTCGGCCAGATCTATAATCTGTTATGTTGTGGTAGTGCGTGAGTAGTGTTTTGGTTGGCTAGATCGGCTCTTTTGTTTTTGGGTTTTATTTGTTAGAGTTTTGTTTAGCTGTTTCTTTTTGGGTTTTATTTATTAGAGTTTTGTTTAGATCTATAACCTGTTTGTTTTTCTTTCTATTGTTCAGTATATTTTGGTGCATGAGAAATTACTAGATCCTATGCTGATCAACTTTCTGCTGTTTGAACAATGAGCATTAATATATTTTTATGTGATCCTCAGCAAGCAAGTAGTAGTGAACTTAGACTAATGGAGAGTTATCCTGGACTATGGTATGAATTGGTCATATAAAATTCTCTCTGATGTGGAACTTACGCTCCTGGCTTTTAGGCTCCAAACAATGACTAGATTCCTGATAAAAAAAACAATGACTAGATTCCTTTTTAAATATTGCAGTATGCGCACCGTAAATGTGTTCAAAGGTGGTGCAATGAGAAGGGTGACACCATCTGTGAGATTTGCCGTCAGGTTTGCCTTTGTTTTATGTACTTTATTATAAATTAACTTTTTATTTTAATCATCTCAAGTAAGAAGAAATGATCACTAGCTCTTTGATGCTTGAACTTTATTTTAGAGCACTTAATTTTAGTTGATATTTCCTATTTTATTTTAGAGCAATGGAACTTGGATTTTTTTTCTTTAACTCATTAAACATGTTCCTTTTGTGATACTCTCTTCAGCAGAAATTGGGAGATATCCAGAAGGGACCTGCACGACCCTCAATTTATACCAATGGTTACTAGTGATCATGAGTTTTTAAACACCAACTTTGATGAATATTCAGCTCCTTCTTCAAGAAGTTTGATTTGCTGCCGTGTAGTTGCTATAATTGTACTCTCTCTCTCTCTGCCATGCTGGTGTGACTTAAAAGATAGATACTAATAATGATACCTGGCAGTAGTTTACTTGTTCTGTTACTTGGTTTACGGTTGTTGACCACTTGGTGACAGTGATTAAGGTTTTCAGCCTACTGCATAAAGAGCTGTTTTATACGGTTCTTCACAGCCTTGCTGTCTAAGCTGGTGGATACAGGTTTTGATGCCTTTGACTTCCAATTCCAAAATAATGACCCGATTTTATGCTTGTGATGTGCATGCTATTGAATTAGAGTATTTTAAGAACATAATTCCATTTTACACTCAAACAGCAATTCTATTGATTGGCCATGTATTATGATCCTTGTTAGGCTGACTTACCAGATCACACCACTGTAACAATCAGGGTTTTTTATTTGTCTTTTATTTGCAGTTTATGGTTCTTCTAGTTTTACGTCATACTCTACCAATCATAATCAATGGCTGGCCGTTGAGGTTTAATTAAACTTTCTTTCTAAAGGTTTGATTAAACTGTGACACGGGTACAGCTTCTTGTTGCTCCTGAAATAATTTAAGCGTGTAATGTGTCTAATTGTATGGTCACTGATATTGACTTTGATGAGTCTTATCTGTTTCTGGGGTTGTTGACTTCTCTTCTTTGTGTTTACCCTTGAATTTCATACTGATTGACCATAGTTTGAAGTTGCAGTGGTAGAGCAAATACCATAAAAATATGGAAATGGATAGAAGTGGTGAATTGTGCACTAGTGCCCATGAACTTGAGAGCACACTTTCCTTTTTCTTTCTTTTCTTTCTTCTTCTTCTTATTTATTTTTTTTTTTTTTTTTGTGCATCAAATCCCCAATTTATTAATGCTCTAGTATTTTGGAATTCAAGTTGTTATGAAGGCCAATCTTTAAATTGGTAAATATGCATAGTAGGAAAAAAAATGGGTAGAGTTTAGGCAATGATTTTCCTAAACCTTTCTGAAAAGAAGACAATGATTTGGTGAGGTCTCCATTTCATGTTGCACTTTGGTGTCTCTTGGAGGTTGATGGTTTAAAGTGAAGTCATTTGAGAATTTACTTCCAAATGTCACCAACTGCTATCCATGATTTTGAAGGCGACCAGACTTATAGCAAGAAGCCAGGCCATAATTTTGTTCTAACTGCTAAATTTGAAGGTCTAGAAGCCTCAAAGTATGATGCTCTTGTTATCCCTGAAGGTCGAGCTCCTGAATATTTAGCTTTGGATGATTCAGTCATTGCCTTGGTGAAGGACTTCATGGAGACCAAGAAGCCAGTTGCATCCATCTGCCATGGGCAACAGATTTTAGCTGCTGCAAACGTTCTGTAGGTAGTCTTCTTGATGGATTGGCATTATCCTTTCGAAGCCAAATTATGGTTGGACCAACAATGGTTGTTCTGAGACAGGAAATTCATCAGAAACTAAATTCAATTGTGTAGGAATGCATTGATTGCATGAAGCAAACATATCATGTATTGCAGGCTTTTGATATGTAATTTCATTTTAGTAATCCACTTTTGATATGTAATTTTATTTATTGTAATTTACGTTTTGTAATGTATAAATACCAAATAATGAAATATGTAGTGATTGCATTATGTATTTTTAGATGCATTTAGTTAAAAAGGCAATTAGTTTTATATATGAAAGAATATGCTTTGCAACATTTTTTCTTGAAAAATTTACAATAGAATATAGGCTCTTAGATTTAAAAGAAAAATGTTTTTTGAAAGAAACTAAATAATATATAGGTTTCTGTATTTAAAAAAAAAAAAAACTGGGTACAATCCGGAACCCGGATCCGGGTTTCAAAAAAATCCGGATTGACCCGAGTTCCGGCCCAGGTTGTAACCCGCATACAGTGGGCCCAAAATCGGCCCGGATTTTAAATCCGAGTTCCGGGCCGGGTATATCCGGATATCCGGTCCGAAACCTAGATGAACAGTCCTAATAGTACTTATGCAAGTTTTTATCTATAAAGAGTTATTATTTCTGTTTGCAGCATCATGAAAGTGCTGTACCTATATGTACCGGTGGTCCTGTAACATTTTTACAGAATAACGTATAGAATCAAAAATTTTATGTGCAGTTATTTTTATATATTTTTTATGCATTTTACTGATGTAATTGATTGTATAGTAAAAAAATTTGATCTATCCAATCATATCAATGAAGTGTGCATGGAGTACGTAAAAGTGACTGTGTGTAACATTATTTTTTTTAATATTATTATTATTTTTAGATTTAAAAAAGTTGAATTCAGATTTGAAAAAGTTGAATTATTTATTATATTTTATGTAAAAATTTAAAAAATTTGTAATAATAAGATGAGATGAGAATTTATGTTTGAAAAAACTTTCAAACCTATTCTTAAAGTCCTGCTGTACCTACTGAGAGTGTAGCCCGAAAATAAATTCCGATAAGACCATTTGGTATTTTATATTTTTTATATTCTTATACATTTAAAAAAATTCACAATATCATTAAAAAATAATTCATTAATTACTAAATAAAAAATTGCAGTGGTACTGGCCAACCCATCCTCTGGATCCATCTTCGGTGACTCTAGCTTTATTCTAACTTAAAATAATTATATAGTAATAAATCCAACTAAATGGTTGTTTAGAGAGTGAGATGAGATGATTTTAGATAAAAGTTAAATAAAGTATTATTAGAATATTATTTTTTAATATTATTATTATTTTAAGATTTAAAAAAATTAAATTATTTATTATATTTTGTATATAAATGATAAAATAAGATGAGATGAATTGAAAATATTTTCCAATTCAATTAACCTCAAAGTTTCTTAGGCACTAACAAGCGACTTTCTGGGTACTAAATGACATATATGACCAATGGATAAAATGACATAAGCGACTTAAGGGTTGGATGATTTTATGATACCTAATCCGATGTAGTCCAAATTATTGCACTCAGCTAAATTAGGGGCTGCAGTGACATTTGATTAAGCCAATATTAATGTCACTACTCTTAATAGTGAAAGAGACTATATACCTATTTTATAATTAATTCTATATCGATTCTACTTTAAATGGAGGATAGGAATATACCAATTAATGGACAAAGAAAAGCCAGGAGAAGTTTCCTAAATCCTAATGCCGGAGGCGACTTGTGTTTAACATCTGTTATTTATATCACTGTGTTTTAGGGGTTAATTATAAAGTAAGTATATGTATTTTATATTTTTATACTAAAATTAATATCTGAGTTTTTCACATATTTGCAATTCTTTCAAAATTAATAAAAGGAGGGTTCTACCTAGCTATCAGTATATCTTCTTTTTTTTCTTTTTCTTTTTTCTAATCAAGCTTATATATATAAAAACTTATACAACATGAAGGTCTTTGCCACTATCAATAAGTACAATGCTTGAAGGTAAAAAAGCTACTAGAATGCGACCAATAACACCATTGGTTGCTGCCCATTGTACCACAAAATGCGCAAGTCAATTTTGAGATCGATTAATTTTCTTGAAAAACCATCCTTGATATCGATGCAGATAAGGGGTGACGTCGTCCAAGATGGGAGATATTTGCCAGTGAGTAGAGGCGCCTTGAATGGATGATATCACAATACTAGAATCACCTTCGAAAGATACATTTGTATATTGAAGATTTTTTGCTCTATTGAGAGCAAGTTTCGCTGCATATGCTTCAATTATCACTGGTATTGTCGCGCCAATTTTTTTTGACCATATATCTAAAATGGTTCCTTGTGAGTCATGAGTTATCGCTGAGGTCCAAGAAAAATAAGTTTTGACTGTAGCATCAAAGGAGATACTTATTAATTAGCCAATCAAAGACCAACATCATCACGTGGATCTTTAATGCTCATTGTGCTCCGACATAACGCAACATGGGTGAAAATTAAGGTTTTCACATGCATGGCGAAGACATTGCAATTTTGAATAGCCTTGTAGTTATCCGCTTAAGTGAGCCGTAACCCATCCAAAGCCTCTACATATTATTTAGAGATTTTCTGAACAATATTGAAAACGTACTTGACTCTGACCCAAACTGTTGAACCTAAGGTTTAAGTTTTGTGTAATTATATATCTACACATGGATTTTGATAATAATAAATGAATTTAAAAAATGAAGGAGTCTCAAGTTCAAGTTGTCCACACAATGAAATCAAGCACATCAAGGAACCAAGCATGAGCAAGAAGGGAACAAGTTCACATTAAAGTCATAGAGTAATATTGTAAATCTCTTAAAAATTTGAAATTAGGATTAAGGCTCAAAATTAATATTTTATCATAAAACATTAAAATACATTTTCCACATGTGCATGAATATTTTGAAAATTAAATTTGAAAATTTTGAAAGATAATTGATTGTCATCTTTCACATGTGCATGACATGATTAAAGGTTTGAACTTTGAAAATATTAAAGATGATTGATTGTCATCTTTCACATGTGCATGTTTTATTTGAATATTTTCAAAAGTGATTGATGTTTTTCTTGACTTATGCAAAATGAAGATGTCTTTGTTTGAAAATTTTGAAAAGTAAAGTGTGCTCCTTTTGTCATATGCAAAAAGTAAAAGATTAGGTTTGAAATTTTTGAAAAGCAAAGTGTGCTCCTTTTGTCATATGCAAAAAGTAAAAAGATTAGGTTTGAAATTTTTGAAAAATGAATGATGATGTTTTTGACATGTGAATCTTTTTAAATTTGAATATGAAGTCTCATATGCCTATAAATAGATCATTTGAGAGCTTCACATTCACAACACCAAGAGCATACAACTCTCATTCAAAGCTTTCATTCTCTCTTCTCTAAGCATTGAGCCTTAACCCTTGTTCATTTTGAGAGATATAGTTTGTGCTTGTATTGTTCTTATTTCACTCATTGAGGAGTGTTTTCTGATATCCTACCCACTATCAATTCTTGTATCAGTAAAAGGGTGTGTACAACCCTTGTGCGTGTAGAAAGTGTTCTACACAGGGAATAGTTAAATCACCACATGTAAGGTGATTGCAAGTATAGAAGGTGTTCTACACGGATCCTTTGTAGCGGTGTTGTTCAAAGGTGTAATAGGTTTTTATCTCCACCTGAAGGAGGTTGAATAGTGAATTTGGAGATCCTCAAGGGGTAGCTTGAGGCGAGGACATAGGCAGTGGGGCCGAACCTCGTTAACATACTGAGTTTGCTTCTCTCTTACCCTTACTCTTTATATTTATTGTTATTTTATATTTTATTTATATTTTATATTGTATATTTGATTTATAATTATTTTTTTTAAATACAACTCAATTCACCCCCCTCTTGTGTTAGTCATCTGGGCAACACAAACACATAAAATATTAATTTAATTATATAAAATCAGTGGCACAACGGATAATTTTTACGAGAGAGGCCAAACTTTCTAATGTATGATATATTAACGTTTAAAAATTATAAAAGCATAATTATATATATAATTAAATTTTGATAATTTATATTACACACGTAGAAATCAAATTTTAAAAATACGACATCTTAATATATATTTAATATATTTTATGATAATACTTCATGAAATAATATTCATCTATTATTATTTTTGTAATAGAATATTTAGAATTTATTTACTTCATATAAATTATGAATTGATTTTTTAAAATGCCATTTTTCATTCTAGGACAAAAAGTAATTTATTAAGTTTCATGTAAACTCTAGATATTTTCATTTCACATTAAATATATATAATAATATAATTGAGACCTTAAATAATTTTTTTTACTCAATAAAGTCTAGATGATAAAACCTTTTAACAATTTTCTATATAAATAACCAACCTTAATTGATTTTTCTTGTATTTTCCCTTTAGATTCCATATTAATTAAGAAACCTAATATTTTATAATAAAAAAATTTATGAACCATATTAATAAATTTATTATTTCTCCTAAATTTACTAAGACACACTCTTGAAAATAAATAATATATATAAGTTATAAAAAATTTTAGGACTATAGGGAAAAAAAATTAGAAAAACATTTTTAAGAATATTGAAATTTTATAAAATTTTGTAAAGTATATAGGAATTAATAAATTTTTTTGGGGGACCATTTTGTGTATTTATAAAATTATGATTAAAAATTAGGGTATATTTTAATTTTTTTTTTTAAATTTGGCCCCTCTTAGGTGAACGTAGGTCCACCGCTGTATGAAACTACAGAAGAGTTACTGTCGAATTAAAAAATTCTATTATAATATCATATAAAATTATTCTTTATCCTAAAAAATTTAAATTAATAAAAAATATAGATTTAATTATTTATACTATATTCTAAATAAATATTATGAAGAGGTCAAATAAAAAATAATGATTATTTTGAGATTTGAAAAAATTGGAATGTTTATTAATATATTTTATATATGTGAAAATTTAAAAAAATTATAATAATAAAATGAGATTAAATGAATTGAACTTCTCAATCTAAAAGACCTCTAAGTTCTAAGAAGCTAAATGACATATATATGACCAATTAATTGATAAAATTACATATCTTCTGTCCTACAAATATATAAAAGATTCAGATCAAATAATTAGTAAAATACATTCAGAAACTGCGTCATACTAAATTATCAAATCATCTATATGCTTAACATATCTTAATAAAGTGTGAACTGTTACACTTGCCAGGTATCCCTTATGTTGAACAGAACATCTCACAATCATCTTTTGTCCCTTCTATCCTACATTACGAGGAACGTCCAAGCAATTCATACTTGCGGCCCGCCTGGAAAATAGGCATGCATGGCAAGTCAAGAGTGTCGGCAAAATAAGTCGTTGATGTATAAAGTTTAGGTGTTTGGTGATCATCATCATAATGAATGATAGGCTGTCGAATTACTGTTACACTTGCCAGGTATTCCTTATGTTGAACAGAACATCTCACAATCATCTTTTGTCCCTTCTATCCTACATTACGAGGAACGTCCAAGGAATTCATACTTATGGCCCGCCTGGAAAATAGGCATGCATGGCAGGTCAAGAGTGTCGGCAAAATAAGTCGTTGATGTATAAAGTTTGGGTGTTTGGTGATCATCATCATAGTGAATGATAGGCTGTCGAATTACTGTTACACTTGCCAGGAATAGGTATAAAAGAGGGCCATGCATTAATGATAGGCAGTCGAATTACGTATAGAATAATAAAAAATATTTTAATTACAAATAAATTATATAAAAATAAAATTATAAATAGATATGAGTATATCAAATTATAAAATTATTTTTATTATAAAATAGATCTAATAAATTTTATAAATCTATATTAATTTATAAATTTATTTTATATAATTTATTTATATACGTAACAATTCTTTAAAAGAATATTCTTTCATTCCAATGAATATTGTCAACGAGAACGCAGTTGTTTTATTAAAGTCTTGTATTCACACGTGGTTTTAATTAGCTGTTTCTTTGGATATGAAAGCCTCTTGACATTATCCATTTTTATAAGCATCGAGAAATTGTACGTATGTATAGCTATGATACCATGATGTTTCATTAGAGTCAATTTTGACATCACCAAGGCTCGTTGTTGTGAAGTCACATCATTCCCTCGTAACGCAAATTTTTAATTTTTTTGTAAGTAGGACATATGGAAAAAGATGTTTTTAAATTAATATCATATATTAAATCTAATATACCATATAAAATTAAGTTAATATTTTAAATTTATTTTGCGTAGCCTTTTTTATTACTAAAATATATTTTTTAAAGCGTTAGTTTGCTCACCTTGAGACTTGAATTAATTCAGCAGATACTAAGATCAGGATACGGATGCAGGGGATCATGCAATCAAATGCTGTAATCAATAAATGCTTCTAATTAAAAAAAAAAACTAAGAATAAAAGTCAAGAATAAATAATAATAATAATAATAATAATAATAATAATAATAATAATAATAATAATAATGATTAATCTATAATTCTTTTTATTACTTTTATATAAAAGTTAAGCTATATTTTAATGTCATTAAGCTATATTTTAAATTGAGAGTATCATTATTATATGAAAAATTCTAAACATAAACCCCTACACCACACACTATCTATTTTTTTATTATTTTTTTATTTTATCAAATGTTTGATATATAAATAATAAATAGAAAAATTGAAATAGTTTAAAAAGAAAAAATTTAAAAAAAAATAAAAAATGTGAGGTGTGTGGTGTATGAGACTTATGAGTAGCAATGCTCTTATTATATAAGTTATTTTGTAAAAATGTCATTCATTTTACATATATGTAAAAATTATAAAAATAATATATATTTTTTTTATTAAAAACAATTTGAATATAAAAAAACCAAGACCATGGACAACCAGCTTCCTTTGTACCATGTGCGGGTGGTGCATCATGCATGTAATTTTGATCATGACCAGCTTCAAATTAAAGGTGGTCATCAAGATGAGGGAAAAAATAAAACAATAAAGACTAGCCACATCGGGCTTCCGATATCCTAGTTATTCAAGTTTCAATACGAAAAAAGAAAGCCCCTATGCCACCTGGGCGATACCATTTAAGTGTATTATTTAATAATTTTTTTTATTTAATGATTAAAAAAATAATTTTAAATATATTTGTATATATATTTTTATTTTTTAAAAATATTTAAATTTATTAAAAAATGTGAAAAAAAAAGTGACTATCGGTTACTTTGAATGGTACTACTTAGGCTCGATGTATGTTATTGTTTTATATAAATTTAATGCGTTTTGTAATTAATTCTCAACTGCATCCTGTCTCGGTCTGGTGAAGAAATCATATATATCAGGCATTTAATTAAACGCAACCTCGTCCTTTTCAGATCATAAAAGCAAAACAAGTACAGAAAGAGAAAAGCATGGGCCGGGATGGGTGTGAAAAATATTTTCCCACTGGCCGATGAAATACAGATACGTAGGTGTCGAAAACACCCTGAAATGCACCCGCATGTAGGGCTGTAAAATGAACAGGCTACTCGACAGGCAGTTCGAATTCGGTTCGATTAAACTTGAAATCGGCTCGATTCGAATATTAAATAGACAGTTCGTAAATACAGAAACAGACTCGATTATTAAACGATACAAACTCGTATAAAACTCGACCGACTCGATTAATGTTCGTGAACAGACTCGTATGAAGCTCGACTCGACTCGTGAACTCGACTCGTATATATTTATACATATATAGTAAAATATATATAATAATTAATAACCAATAATTATATATGTTATATGTATTATTAATTATGTATATAAAATTATGGTGACTAATAGTTATAGACTTTCTTCTACATATACTATAAGTCTATATATTTAATTTATAATATTAATATTACTTTATTGATATATTTATCTTATTCTTATCAAATAGGGAATTGTCATATAAGAAGAAGTTATGCTTATAAGTTATAGGCTAATAAGGCTCTAGGCTATAGGCTATAAACTATAGTCATAACTTATTAATTAATTTAATTTATAACTTATCACTCATAATTATATCATTCTAAATTTCTATGAAATACTATTGAAGGTTTTATAATATTTTATTAATCTATCATAAATAATTATTAAATACTTATAACCTATGATTCTTAGATTATATCATTATATAATCTATGAATTTTTATTGTACTCATGATTCTATCATTCTATAAAGTATTATTAATAACTTATCACTAGTTATTAATTTTATTACTTTATATATGATTAATCAATAATCACTAAACTCATAATAATGTATTCAGTATTCATAAATCATAAGATTATATAAACTATAGTAATATACATGTTTAGTGTTAAATATGTCTTTTTTTACAACACTACTTGCTAGTTTTAAAATTATTTTTATAATACAATTAACATGTATTATAATTTATAGAGTATAATATTTTCTAAAATAGATACTCGTTTTGGTTAATATACGGTATTAGTATATAGTATTATTATGTTATACTAATTAATATAACTATAAATTTATATTATGAGTACCAATTTAGATAATGTTGACTAAAATATAATGTTAGACAATTTAATGGTATAATTAAATATTATAAATAAATATTATTTTTTTTACAACTCTACAGTCTACAGTAAGTACTTGCTAGTTTTAAAAATTATAATATAAAAAAATTAACATGTATTATAATTTATTATGTATAGAATATAGTATTTTTTTTAAATAGAATAATATTTAAATTAAAATAGTATATATGTTATTTATTGTATCAGAGTATTAAAAGTAAGATTAATGGAGGCCGTTGGATATTTTTCTTACTTTTACGTGGGCCTTGGGAGCCGTTGGATATTCTGGCTTTTACCCTAGAGTTACATGAATTACCGTGCGCCGTTTCACTCGAAGCTAGGGTTACTCGATTGGCAATTGCCCTTTAGGCTTGCCGTGCCGCTTGGCGCTTCACTTTCTCTCAGTCTCTCAATCTTACCATCGTCCATCGAGAAACCCTAGCTTCTTATGAATCTACTCCATTCTCTTTATCTGTTATGCTTACACCGATTACTAGTTACCTCCTATAATCTATGAATCTATAATATCTATCGTTCGATTCGAAAGGAATCGACTTGTCTGGTTCTTATGCTTCATTTGTTCTCGATCTCTCGAGTGAAAACGGGCCGCTGCATCTTCTGCGAGAAACCCTAGCAGTCTAGCAGCTGCAGCCGGTGGCCGTTTTAGAGGGGAGCCATGGCTGTAATCTCAGCCTCTGAGAAAGCAACCGGTCCTCGAGGAATGGGTCATTAAATGCATGCATTTATGACTCCCAACCACTTTTTCCGTGATTTTGTGGTCTGTGGTTCTCTGGTTCGTCGATTCGTCCATCTACGAGTCGATTACCCAACTTATTTTCCTTTTTCTACGCATTTCGTTGGGAATGTTGGCAGATTCGATAGATCTGTTTTGGTTCTTATCTAGTTATAGTTTTTACCAACTATTTTCGATGCCCATTTCTGGTTCGATCCTAACTCTTTTTCATATATGTGATTTGTGGTATTTTGACGTTATAGTCTGTAGATCTAGATGAAATCATCTAAGTACACTGTCATTCATGAATCGTGACCATTCTGACTCACAGTGACATGTTAATGCACGTTTCTGTGAGACACTAACAGTCTCACACTGTGTCTGTCTCATGCCTATCACTTTGATTGTAAGTTTATGTTTTATTTAATTTTTTTTATTTTGTAATAGTTGAATATGCCCTGTTAGAAGTTTTATACTTACACCTTAGGACGTTTAGTGTTAACTTCATATTGGGAATTTTGGTATTGCTTACAATTTTTCTGAGCTGTGTTCTAGCTTGAGCTTTTATATCTGAGCTTGCCTACTCATCTTGCCTGTTGAGTTGTGCTCGAAGAAAAATTTCTTGTGATTGCTGTGAGTTCTCTTAGCCTCTCAAGTTAATTGCTATTTAACTTTCCTTTATGTTCTTGCTTGAACTATTTAGTGATTCCCCAGAGTTCATTTTTAGGTCAATTGCTTTATTTACTTCTCTCAGCCTCTCAAGTTAATTGCTTTAATCATGTGAGAACTATGTTCTGATTTGAAGCACTTTAATATGCTTGAAATGAATCTAAGGAGTTTAATATTTAAATGTTTATACATAGTGCTTGGGTCAACTATTTAATACATAGTTCTTTAAGGAATCTAAGCTTGATTGCTTCTCTTCCAATCTGTTTTGGTTTATGTTCTGATTTGAAGCACTTGTATATGCTTGAAATGAATCTGTTTTGCTTAATATTTAATACTTTATACATAGTGCTTGGGTCAACTATTTCATACATATGTCTTTAAGGAATCTAAGCTTGATTGCTTCTCTTCCAATCTGTTTTGATTTATGTTCTGATTTGAAGCACTTGTATATGCTTGAAATGAATCTGTTTTGCTTAATATTTAATTGTTTATACATAGTGCTTGGGTCAACTATTTAATACATTGTTCTTTAACATGTCTTGCTTGATTAATCTCTTCCAATCTGTTTTGGTTTATGTTCTGATTTCAAGCACTTTAATATGCTTGAAATGAATCTGTTTTGCTTGAATCTATTTTTTTTTTCATCCAATATGTTCTATGTTTATGTTGTATTTAATGGTGCCTTGCTTCTGGAGGCACATCGAGCCACTAAGGCAAGATTGTATACTAAAACTGTTCAAGTCAAATTAGTTTGACTTTAACATCTGTTTTAGTTGATAGTCATCAACTAAAACAGCCTTGTCTTTTGGAGGCTCATTGAGCCATCAAGGCAGGGCTGTATAACAAAACTGTTGGAGTGAAATTGTTTTGACTTTAACATCTTTTAGTATCCTTGCTTTCTGGAGGCACCTTGAGCCACCAAGACAAGGTTGTTTTGAATTTTGGTCAGTGTTTATATGCTTATTGTATGTTTCTGGTTTTGTGTTTACAAAATATTAGACCCCAGGAAATGGGTGATCCAGTGAATGAAGTTGATCCGGTGGAGGAGTATGAAAATGAAAACTCTGTTGGGATTAGCTTAGTAGAGGCCATATCTGATAATGATAGAGACACTGCTTTTACTCAGGCCCCTAATACTGTGTCTACTGAGGGCCCTTCCACAGAAGTTCAAACAATAGCCTATGAAAGAAAAAAAAGAAAGAGGACTTCTGATGTATGGAATGATTTTGTTGAACTTGATAGAGATGGGGTTAAACAGCCTCAATGTAAGTGGTGTAAAACGTTATTTAAAGCTTCTCGATCAAGTTCTACGACTACATTACGTAGGCACTTACTGACCTGTTTGCCATACATGGGGTCTAAGAAAAAACAAAAAGTCTTAGCAGTTGAGTCTAAGGAGGCAGATGGTGGCTTCACTGTCTCAAACTTTACCTATGATCGTAGTAGGGTCCGAGAGCTTGCCTCTCATATGATACTTTACCATGAATATCCATTCTCTTTAATGGAACATGTGGTATTTAATAAATTCATGAGTGCAAACACTCCATATTGGGAAAAAATGTCTCGGGCTGCTGCAAAGAAAGAATGCATGAGAACTTATGAGAATGAAAAGTTGAAGTTAAGGGCTTTGCTTAAACATGTGAATAAAGTTCATATCACAACTGACATGTGGACTTCTTGTCAAAAACTTTCATATATGGTAGTGACTTGTCATTTTATAGACTCTGATTGGCATCTTCAGAGGCGTGTTTTGAACTTTTGTAATGTGCCACCTCCACATACTGGCCTTCTTATTGCTGATGCTTTAGAAAAGTGTTTCCAAAATTGGGGGATTGAGAATAAAATTAGTTCAATAACTGTTGACAATGCTAGTTCAAATGATGTGGCCATTCGGATCTTGAAAGATGATTTTAGGTTGAAGAAAACACTGTCTGTAAGTGGGCAACTGTTTCATGTACGTTGTTGTGCACATATAACAAATTTACTTGTACAGTATGGACTTGGGGAGATTAGGGATATTGTTGATTGTGTTAGAGATGGTATCAAATATCTGGTAGCATCAGAGAGTAGGCTCAAACAGTTTAGTGAACTAGCAAAACAGTTACAATTGCCCTCAAAGAAGCTGATTTTAGATGTGCCTACAAGATGGAACAGCACTTATTTAATGCTGGATGCTGCAGTTCAGTTCAAAGAAGTTTTCCCTAGATATGGTGATAGAGATAGATGTTTTGAATGGGTTCCAACTGTTGAAGAGTGGGGGCAAGTTGAAAATGTTTGTCAACTATTAGCTATTTTCAATGAAGTCACCAATATTGTATCTGGTTCTGATTACCCAACAGCAAACTTATTTCTTTCAGAAGTTTGGAGAATGAAGGACATCTTAGGTAAGAAGAGTAGAGATGAGAATGAGTATATGAAATCAATGGTAAGAAAAATGAGTGCTAAATTTGACAAATATTGGGGAGAGTGTAATCTATTGATGTCAATTGCTGCTGTGTTAGATCCTAGATTCAAAATGGTCCTGATCCAGTTTTGTTTTCCTTTAATTTATCACGGGCCGGAGGCTGTTAAGAATATTGATCATGTCTCTCAAGTGTTGCTTGAGTTATATAATGAGTATGTTCATGAATATAATTCAACTCTTGAGGCACAAAGAGAGCAGGATAATGCTGCTCGAATGAATGTATCTGGTTCTTCCTCAAGTGTTGGGACTGGGAGAAGCATGCAGAGTGGCCAGTCATTATTTAAATCTTTTGTTAGAAGTGTTGATACCGTGCAGCCTAGTAAATCAGAACTGGACAATTATTTAGAGGAGAGCATTTATATTTGTGAAGAGGGTTCAGATGCAAGTTTTGATGCCTTGGAATGGTGGAAAACAAATAGTCTCAAGTTTCGAACTTTGTCCAAACTGGCCCGAGATATTTTGGCTACACCAATTACCACAGTTAGCTCAGAATCAACATTCAGCGCAGGAGGCAGAGTCATTGATCCTCATCGAGCTTCACTGAAGACTGAAACTGTCCAGATGTTGTTATGTGGGTCTGATTGGGTTAGAGCATTATATGGGCTTAAAAGATCATCAACAAATTCTGTAAGTGTATTTTTGCTTGATTAATTGCCTTTTGCTATTTTACTATTTTATACTTACTATTATTAATTTATTTATCAAAATACTAACTGACCTGTTTTTTTTCTTGTCAATAGATGGATGTTCCATCAGAAACTCATATTCTCTTGCCATAGCAATAGCCCCATACAGACTTAGATTCTGTTTTTTGAGCATGTTGAAAAAATGGAACATTTGGCCAGCAAACTAGTTTTATCTAGTTTGTTTTGGTTAATCTTGAAAGATTTGGTATATGAAATTTGGACAGTTTACTTTGTAATATTTGGACAGTTTGGTTGTTCTATCTGATTTTGATTGGGATGATATGAGTCATGATAGTTCAGGTAATTTCTAAGTTCTAACTCCTCACCATCCAGATTTCCTAAATTTCTTTAAATGGCAAATTAAATTTTGCATTGCAAACATCCCTTGACAATATTACTAAGTTAAAAGTACTTGAGTAATTTTGCAAGGGAGTAAAAATTATATTAATTTTTTTACTTCCTCAGTGTGTGCAGGTTGTCATGGTGATTTTGTTAAAGTTTGGGAACTTGTTGACTTCTGACATGGTGAACTCACTTATTTTGTATAAGTTTGGTAACTTCCTATCATTATGATTTTCCTTTATTTTGGTAACTGCTATCTGAATGATTTTCTTGAACTTTGGTAACTTCTTCTGATTCTGTGAACATCTGTTTTGGTAACTGCAGTTGGCCATCTTGAAAATGTCTGGCTGATTTTGTTGAACTTTTGTATTGATATTTTGTGCCCGGTACGAGAGTATTGAGTATTGAGTATTTTGTATGTCTGTGCCCATTGCAGTTGTCAACTTGTTTACCTCACAGTTTGTTGTCTGGCTGATATGATCATATGAGTCATGCCTATTGACTATTGCTGGATTGTGGTTTTGGATCTGTTGTAACTGCATATTGTATTTGGTAACTTGGCTGAATCACTGATGCACATCTTTCTATCAGATATTGGGAACTTGCTGACTTAAGTGACTCACTGACTGTCACGGTGATATCAGATTTCAAAACTTGTCTAAATCCCTAATGCACATATTTATTTATAATATTGCTTGTATGATTGTATTGTGTCAGTGTAACTTGAACGAGATATGATATTCATTTTTTAGGCAAATTAAGTTTTGCATTTTCTGTGGGATATCCCTTGACAGCATTACTAAGTTAATAGTGCTTGAGCAAGAGATTAAAAATAACACTAATTTTTTAGTGTCTTAAGTGTGTATGTAGGTCAACGTCAAGATTTCTTTCATTATTCCATGAAGACTGAGGACTTAGTCATTTGACAGCCCATTTTTTGTTTTGAAAAATAATGTATATTATTTCATAATTTATTGTTGTAATAATTTTTTTTATTCACTTGTTCCATTTAGATGTAAATTTCATTTAATATTGTACCATAGGTCTAGCCGTGATACTCTTGGCATGAGAATTTGTATTTAATTTGTTATTTTACTTCAGATTTATTTTAATTTTGTTATTTTATATGTTTTTATTTTTAATTTTTATTACTGGAATATTTAATAAACGAGCTCGAACGAGTTCGAGCTCGGCTCGTTAACATAACCGAGCTCGAGCCGAGCTCGAGCTCATTTTCAATCTACACGAGCCGAGCTCGAACTGGCTCATAGGCTCGGCTGACAAACGAGCCGAGCCCAAGCTCGACTCGAGTAGTGGACGAGCCGAGTTCGCACACCCCAGGTTCGCTCGAACTCCGCTCGTTTACAGCCCTACCCGCATGTAGACGCCCAGCCTGATCTCGAGCCCATCTTCACTCTCCCTCTCCCGCCCAGCCCTCTCCCTTCTCTCAGATCTCCTCCCATCTGCAACGCTCCACGCTGACGGATATTCTTTCCAAACAATTCCATCCCACATCATTATAGGCTATAACAACCCAAGTGGGTCTGAGTTATGTTGTCTTTGATTGATTTCTAAAACCATGAATTCTTGATAGAAAGCCAGAGGAATTTTTTTTTTTTTTTCACTCCATTGAAAAGCAAATAATATTCCTCGGCTGGGTCAACTTGAAAAGTGGAAACCAGTGCCTTTGGAGTAAGGGGTTGATAACTTGATTACATTTCAAATTTGGCTTCTTTACTTCAATATTAGTATTTTTTTAGATTCCTGGATCACCTTCTATGTTTAGTTACTTGGAGAAGTGCCATTCCAAAATAGGAACTTTCCTTTTAAGTCAAAACTCAGAGTAGTCATTGTAAATTGTTAAAAATTTGGACCTTCCAAATTCACCCTCCTAGAATCTACCCTTTGCAGGAATAACAAGAAAAATAGAGAAATAATAACAACACAAGAAATTTACGTGGAAACTCCAAAACAGGAGAAAAAACCACCAGACACAAAGAAGAAAATCCACTATGTGAAAAATTATTTCAATCACACAATTTTTCTTCTCACCCCAAACACACCCACAAAGCTTCCCCACTAGTAAAACTCTAAGTTTACACATCTTCCCCTTTTTACACTTAAAAGGCCAATAGAAGAATTTAACTAAAGTCAAAAGTTACTAAATAAGCTTTCAACTTGTGCACTTAAACTAAAGGCTAAGCCTCTTATTTATACTTGAGGCCTATGCCCATTTTCTTTAATCCCACCGATGTGGGACTAATAAATGAGGAAAATAGTCAACAATCTCCACCTTGCGACTTTGACTAGTCCCACAGCCAAGCTCTACCTCAATGAAAATCTTCATAGCTTTAGCTATCATGCTTCACCATAAAAGCATACCCACTCAGAATAAACCAATTCCAAGCATTTCACTTCGGTCCATGTCGAAAACAACCTTGCTGAAAATTATGGTGTAACTTCCACATTTGGTTTTCCTGGAAGTTTATCAGCCATCGACATGAATTTTCACCACACACCCTGCATCAATGCCAAACCAATGCCTATGTGCAAACTTGTGGACCCGTTAACATTAACACATCCTCTATCATGGCAACTTTGGGAATTAGCGGTATGCCATGAGGATGTACATGTCTCCTTTTAAAGATCAAAATCTTCTGTGGAAAGAGACACAATATTAGCATCATTTCCAGTATCTCCATTTACTGACTTGGAGCCACTTGCCAAACCAGCTCCTGCTCTTGGATAATTTTTCTTGACGTGCCCAGATTGTCCATACTCCTAGTAGACTACTTTCTTTTTCATGGAGTTCTTTATCTTCCCATTTCCAGCTGCTACCATTACTAAGTTCTTAAGTGGAACATTATTTCCACTACTTAATCTTCTCTCTTTAGAAAAGATTTTACTGGTAACCTCTGAAAAAATTATTTTCTCATTCCCATGTATCAAAATAGGCTTATCAAAATAGGCTTCATGTGCTCATAGGAAGGTGGAAGAGACTAGATGAGTCTCAAGGCCTGATTCTCATCATCAATTTTAATTCCAATAGCTTCTAGCTCAGCGACAATGCCATTGAGAACGCTTAAATGATCTGAAATAGTTGTACCTTCACTCATCCGCAGTGTATGAAACTGCTCCTTCAGGTACACACGATTTGAGACGCCCTTCGTCTGATACAACTCTTCAAGTTTTTCCCAGAGTTCCTTTGCCGTAGATATTCCATGCACATTTGCAAGAACATTTTTGGCCAAGCACAGACGTATCGCACTTGCTGTTCTCAAATCCAGATCCTCCCAATCTTCATCGCTCATTTTAGATCTGCTCTTTTCACCAGTCGCACTAGTACCAGTGCTGACTTCAGGTGTTGGTCTGCCCTTCAATGCCTTGTGTAATCCTGATTGAATCAAGACATTCTTGACTTGTACTTGCCACAAGCCATAATTGATTCTCCCATCAAATTTCTCCATCTCAAATTTGACAAGATTTGAAAGCATACTTCCTGATATTGTTTTGATGAATTTATTGTAGAAATGAATAGTACCTTACTAAATCAGTTCCCAGGAAAGATTGGAGGGTCACAATGGACATACTTAAAATTTCCAATCTCCTAGACAGAACCTCTTTAGACTGTAAGTATCCACACAACCACACCAAAACTCCACCCCACAAAAAGAACCTAGTGACTCTGATACCAATTGTTGGGAATTTAGACCTCCCAAATTCACCCTCATAGGATCTACCCTTTGCAAGAATAATAAGAAAAATAGAGAAATAATAACAACACAAAAAATTTAAGTGGAAACTCCAAAACAGGAGAAAAAACCACTAGACCCAAAGAAAAAAATTCACTATGTGAAAAATTATTACAATCACACAATTTTTCTCCTCACCCCAAACACACTCACAAAGCTTCCCCTCTAGTAAAACTCTAATTTTACACCTCTTCCCCTTTTACACTTAAAAGGCCAATAGAGGAATTTAACTAAAGTCAAAAGTTACTAGATAAGCTTTCAACTGGTGCACTTAAACTAAGAGGCTAAGCCTCTTATTTATACTTGAGGCTTATGCCAATTTTCTTTAATCCCACCGATGTGAGACTAATAAATGAGCAAAATAGTCAATAGTAAATATTGTTTGTTTTTGTGCAATAGATGGTATAAATATGCTATTCTGCAGAAGAAATTGATGAAAGTATGCTAAGTATGCTAAGAAGGAGAGGGATGTATTTTTTTTTAGGCTTCTGTGGGGCTTCCGTTGGCTGTGGAGGAGTGCAGATGGGAGAGAGAGAAAGGAGAGGGCTTTGGCGTGGACCGTCGCAGATGGAAGGGAGAGAAAGGAGAGGGCTGGGCGGGAGAGGGGGAGTGAAGATGGGAGGGGCATGCGTCTACATGCGGGTGCATTTTGGTGATGTTTTGCATACCTTTGTGTCTGTTTGTCATTGGCCGATATGAAAATGTTTTTCACACCCATCTGGCTCTAAGCTTTACTCATACAGAAAATGAATAACTTGGATGACATGCTTTTCGTATGTTTAGGTGAATAACTTTTAGTTTAAGGTTTATAGTTGCACTTTCCTATAAAAAAATTGTTTATTGTTAAGTAACAATATGCTTAAAACACTTTTAAATAGGTTAAATTTATTTGGAAATAATATAAAACAATACTTTTTAAGGTAGAAATGACATTTTAAGATTGTACGTAGTGTTGTGCATGGGATAAATTCAAAAAGTAAAATTGTAATTATTTGAAAATTTTAAGGATATTCTATTGAGTCTTTTTTTAAAATAAAACTACATTTTGTATTTTTCAAAAAATACGTTTGAAAAAAAATATTAAAATTATTCATTAAAGAAAATTTAAGATCCGTAACGCAATCTCAAACAGATCCTAGCTTTAACATGTTTTTCCCACTTCCCACCCCCTAAGAAACTAAAGTAACGTCTTTAATCCTTCCAATTAGTACCTCTTACATATTATTCAAGAATTTTCGAAATTAAATTAAAGTTAATAATTAGGAGGATAATACTTCAATTCCAATTATAATATTCAATCTGTTCTTAATTTGTAAGACATGACTCCTGATACGTGAGGAACGATTACGTTACCTCTTCCTGGTGAAGATTATTATTATTTTTGTTCCCCAATGATTAATTTGATCTTTGAAGAACTTGCTGCTTTTCTTTAGAATGCTTGAAGAGTCTAATTTTATTCATTATACTTATGTGAATTATATTGGCGAGGATATATTTCTAACTCCTTCAATCTCTAAGAATGATCAGTCCTTTTACTTGTAAGATGCTTGGAGGAAACACCAAATTCAAGTTTTTACATTTTCTTACAAATAAAATCATGCTATATTAGTAATATCATGTATAGAAGATGTATCTTCCGCATCTGCTTGCAAATAGGATTAATGTTGAAACTTGAACTTTTTTTTAGAATGCATGAAGATCGATTCTATTTGTACCATTCCTTTACTTTTTATTTTCATTGTCATACAAACATATATACAAATAAAATCATATGTATGTATGTACGTACGTACGTATGTATTCATGTTTTATAGTAGTTTACTTAGAGTACTGGCAATTGACAAGCTAAATGCCAATGCAAGTCCATAATTTGACTATATTTATCAAAAAACTCCCATATTAGACTAGCTAAACTCATGCTATCTTGAATTTGTGTTACAGTAAATTAGTTTCCATAGCTATTGTTGGCGAGTTGCTGTAGAAGGATCAAAAGACTATTTTATTATTTTCTATTTAACAGACCCTCTCTCTTTCCTTTGTATTTTTTCTTTATTCATCCGGAAACTCCATCACAGATCAAAGCCCAGATTCTCAGAAACTAGAAACATCATCGATTAACTTCAAAAAAAAAAAAAAACATCACATATAGAGCTTGGAAAGAAGCTGGTGACAATGAAAATCGAAGAAAACCATAAAATAAAATTTAAAAAAAAAACAAAACTGAGAAAATAAAGGAAAAATAATTGGAAATTTTTCTAACAGGAAAAAAAATAATAATAATAACATCACTGCAAGAGGTAGGAGGGTCTTCCATCTGGAGTTCTTTGAACTCTTTAAGATCCGCTTCGAAGCCATGGATGATGCTCGTAGATCGCCCCCGATTAAAAAGTTAAGAGTTTAAAGACAGAGAAAAGGATAGCACTTGCAGCTCCAAAGTGCCTATTAAAATATATAATATAATATATTTAATGTGGACGACTACTTTGCTGAGATGATTTTGGGCTTTTGATGCGGACGACTACTTTTCTCAATAAATGAACGAGTTTGATGTGAGAAAAATTTCATCTGTAAGTGTTTATTCAAATATATAATATAATATTATTATTGAAATTTTAATTGACTAGTTTAACGTGCACTTCTTTAACTAAAAATTAATATATTAGTCAAAAGATAAAATTTTAGCTAAACTTTAAACTTGGTAATGTTTGTTGGTATGTTTATATTTGTGATTGTTGATATGTTTATAAACCAGGTAGAATAAATGTTGATATGTTTATATATGTGATTGTTGGATGAATGGTTAGCAAAATATATTTATTGAATAATTAAATTGAGGGAAAAAATAGTATATTTATAATAATTTGTAGTTAAATAATAATTTATTTAATAAATTTATTAACTAATATATGAAGTGTAATTGTAAAATATATAAAAAAAATTTATATATTATTAAAATATATAATATTTTATTATTTTTTAGACTTTAAAATGACTAGTTCAATGTAGACTCATCTAGTTAAAACTTGATACTATAGCTAAAAGAAGAAATTCTAGCTAAACTTGGACTTGGCAATGGCTAGACCATCACCAATGCTCTTATTGCGTGAAGTATCAATATGCAGCTATATATATAGCTAGCTAGGCTCATGATCATTGTAAAATTTTTCCTGTACAACAAAATTATGATCGTTATAAAAAACATTTCTTGCAAAAATCCAATCTCTTGAAGTGTCAAACTTTTTTTGCAAAAATTAGAAATCTCTCTCTCTCTCTCTCTCTCTCTCTCTCTCTCTATATATATATATATATATATATAACATATAGGGTTTCGACCTTCAGGACTTGAGAGATACTGAGAGAGAGAGAGAGAGAGAGAGAGAGAGGGCAAATTGTCGACAGAAAGGCAGTGTTGGTATAGGGAGTGGGGAAGCCTGGAAGGAAATGCAAAGTTGCAAAATATAAACGTTTTATTGTCCAGACGATGCTAGGATTCGGATCCGGGCGGGTAAGATTTTATTTTATCCATCCGGATCCTATCCGGGTAGATAATCGCTTGGATTCACCCGAAATTTTTGAGTTTTGGTCCTGACCAGAAAAAAAAATTCAGTCCACATGTACATCCCTAGTTAGAGTGTTTGTATGTACAAGGAAGTAATTACAAGATTAATTAGAGAGATATGCTTGTAGCCGTTGGTATGCATATATGGCAATTATGCCTTGGCTTTGCCTAGTGATTATGCTTAATACTCCCCCTCAAACTGTGTCCAGGTAGGAGGCTAAGTTTGGACTAGAGTGATTGAAGAGTAGGTTGGCTAAGAGGCTTTGTGAAAATATCTGCAAGTTGGAGAGATGCTAGAATATGTTTTGTATGAAGAAGTCTTAGGGCGACACACTCACGAACATAATGATAGTTAATTTCAACGTGTTTATTGCGAGCATAAAACACCAGGTTGACAGTCAATATAATGCGCTAAGATTATCACTAAAGAGTTGTGGTGGATTGGAGAGAGGAACGTCAGGACCCGAAGGAGAAATGATATCCAAGTAAGTTTAGCAGTTGTATGAGCTATAGCGATATTCGGTTTCAGAGCTGGAACGGAAAATAATGGATTACTTATTTGAGGACTAAGATAAGCAATTGCCACCTAGGAATATATAGTAACCAATAGTAAAACGTCACAGTTGGGGATATCATGCCCAGTCAGCATTTTGAAAAAGCATAGAGATCAAAAATAGAGTTGGTGATAAAACGCATACCAAGGTCAATAGACCTTATATGTAACGAATGATACATTTAACCATTTTGAAATGAGTATCAGTAGGAGAATGCATAAATTGTGACAAAAACTGACACTAAATGAAAGATCAGGACAAGTAAGATTTAGAATGAGATATTGTAGGGCATCTACAATACTGCGATAATGAGCAAGATCGAAAAAAGGTGTTTCACTAGTGAGGTCTTTGGTCTTTGGCATCATTGGTGTGTGTAGGGGTTTGTTTTCATGGATGTGAGCATGTTTCAAAACTTCAAATGCATATTTTGCTTGGCTTTGGCACCATTGGTGGGTGCATGGGTTTGCTTTCATGCATGTGACTTGTGAGCAAATTCCAAATGCATATTTTGCTGGGGATAAAATAAGCCCAAATTGAGTTGTGATCACTTGGATTTCGAGAAAGTAATGCAATGGCCCAAGATCTTTCATGGCAAACTTTGGACTAAGAATAGAGAGAAATTCAGTGAGAAGGGTTGGGGTAGATCTAGTTGGTAAAATACGCTCAACATAATAATAAAATGAGTATACCATGAGCTGACTTAAAAATAAAAAGAGACGAATTAGCAGTGCTATAAGAGAAACCATACGCAATTAAAAAAGTGATAAATTTATCAAACCAAGCATGGGGTGCTTGTTTGAGGCTGCAAAGGGCTTTATTTAATTTGCAAACATGAGAAGAAAGAGTAGGATGGATAAAACATGAGGTTGTTCCATCAACTTGAAGAAAATCTTTAGCAACTAGGCGAGCTTTGAAGAGATCAAGGGAGCCGTTGGCATTGAGTTTAGTTTTAAAAGCCCATTTGCACCCAATAACATGCACATGAGGCTCTCAAGGAACAAGAGTCCAAGTGTGATTATCGAACAAGGCTTGGAGTTCATCACTCATGGCTTGGGTCTAACCAGGATGGTTAAGAGCAGCGCAAACGCTACGAGGTTTTGTTGGAATATCTAAAATGGTATGGAGATGAGCATATTTGGGATTGGCTTGTGAGTGCCAGCTTTGGATTGGATGACCATTTGGTGGTGGTAGGAAGGGAAGGTGAAGTAGGAGAGGGAGGATTAGTGATAGGGTCCAATGTAGGTAGGGAATGGTGAGGGGAAGAGGCGATTGTGGGAGTAGGCGGGGAAGGCAGGGTAGAACAATGGATGGTGTTGGGAAGGGGTGCACCAATATGTGGGGTGAGGGAAATAGTGACAATTTCAATAGAGAAAGGTGTTGTAGCGAACGGAGCGTCCTGCACAAAAAAAATCATTAGTATTGTTTGAAATAGTGTTAGGAGAGGTAGAGGAGCAATATTTTGTGAAATCGACAAAACAGGTGAAGTTGGTGGAGGTAGATGGAGGTTGTCAGTTTGTTTAAAAGGAAAAGTTTGCTCATCAATGACAACATGGATATAGATGAAAGTGTGGCGAGTCGGGGGATGGTAGCATTTGTACCCTTCATGGTGAGTGTTATAACCCATAAAGATGCAAGGTAAGCTTTTGGGATTAAATGATAGATGCTTGAGAATGCTCCAATCGTTGATGCCACACTTAATTAGAGATTGACCGAAACCTAGTTGAGAAATGAGCTTTGTGGGTTGGGGACAACACGTACAGATTACCTTTCTGTCGCTTGGTTAACAGGTCCCTGTTGGTCACTTATTCCTTATTAGTAAAACCATCACTAGTAAAATCATAGTTAACAAGATAATCAAGGGTTAGTTGTCCAACAAATAAGATATTTTTGGTTAAATCTGGAACTAATAAAACATATCTCAATTTAATTTTGGAAGAGTCGGAGCCAATATAAGTATCATTGATGTGTGTGATTGCATGTGTATTACCATCACCAACAAGTACAATATCAGTACCTAAATGATGACGAAGGTTTTCGAGGATACTGGATTTCCAGTCATATGAGTTGAGCCACATGTATCAGTAGTCCACTCATTGTCGTGCGAAAAATTCTCAAGTGTTAGTGCTGCAAGAGCCTGTGGAATATTGTCGGGTTGCAACACTTGAGTGTCATATGCCCTTTCTTGCTACAGATTTGCACACATTGGCTAGTTTATCATGTTGAATATTAGGAACAATACCATGGAGAGGATTATTATTTAAGGTTGTAGCACGTGAGCCTTGGGTTGAGGGAGTAAAACCGTGTCCCTTGGAGGAAAAATTTCTATTATTCCTAGTGGTGGTGCACTGGCCTTTGGAAGAATTAGCACCTGTTTTCCGTCCATAAAAACCAAACACAGTGTTATTGTGAAAACATTCATTTTCTTAATGTGCACTCTATGGTCTCTCCTATATGGACTATCTACACACTCTAACTCCTTTTACCTCATTACAGGTAATAACTGTGCATGTCATTTTGTAACAAGCGATGCCTAGTTTCGTGCTTGACGCATTTGTGGCTAAGCATCCTCTAGGCTTTACTAGCAGAGAGGCAATATTGTCGACCCAAGAATGTTACCATCTCACCGGAACCCATTGTTGCCCTACGACAACCTTAGAGATGTCAATTAGTATTACGCGCTCCCGAGTGACTAGAGGAGCTCCACCAAGATAATGCCCTATCTCGGTTTGGGATCGTGCTACTCATACACTCAACGTAAAATCCATTTAATCCAAAAACCATTAATACTAAAAAAATCCAGTTTACAAGCATAGTTCACAGTTTGATAGTAAGAATTCCAACAAAAAATTATGAAACATAAAATAGGCCAATAATAAAGATTCAACAAAATAATTACATGATGGAGAGTAATGTAGAAACAAATACACGATGACAACTAGTATATAAGGGGAAATTCCCAACAAGATTTACAAACTATAATTTAGTGCAAGGAATGGAATTTCCAGCTCATGTTCACAAGCTGGAAACTAGTGTAAAATTTAAAAAATTTCCAGCAACCCATTGCGACTAAGAAATATTGTGAATGAGGGTTGAGCTCCTACATCACAATGTAATGTTGGCAGAAATTTAAAACAAGGTATTTTCTACACTAATTACACAATTGAAATTATAATTCGACTTTTAATGAAGGTTATACCAAAAACCACACATTATCACAACTTTACTAGGCTCTTGGCCACATCACAACAACACAAATCAACCCAACACGTCACACGCCACTTAGCCATATCACATAACTACGAAAATCATCACAACACTTCACACTGCACTCGACCACATCATAAAAAATAAGCAGTTCACAATTGAAAATTTCTACCAACAGTTGTTTTCAAGATTATTCCAAGAGCATCTTATTACATGGAGGGGAAGATTTCTAGATAATTGAAGGCATCTTGAGCTTCACTGCTTCTTGTGGTTGTTCCCGTCAGCTGGAGAAGCGGTGATCTCTCGTGTGGTTGTCTCAGGTAGAGAGAGAAATAGAGTGTGTGTGTTGTGGGGACTGAGAGATAGAGGCCATGAGAGAGAGAGAGAGAGAAAGATAGAGAGGAGAAATTGAGGGAGGGTGGCTCGCAGCCTAAGCAAGAGGAGGGAGAGATAGGGTGTGATAAAGATAGAGGGGGGAAGTGAGATGCTAATGTAAAAAATCGCACAAAATGTCAAAAGGGGATAAAGAGTCATTCTTGGCCCACAATGACAATTCGGGCCTCAATCGGTGTAGTTAGAGGTGTAACCGATTCGGTTTGATTTGGCTTTGGAAAAAATCTAGGACCAAACCAATAAGATCGATTTTGCATTTTATAAAACCGATTACATATCGATTACCTCCTTAAATCGATACATCCAGTTTTACCAGTTCCGGTCCAGTCACGTCTCGTTTTCCGATTTTAATATATTAAGTATATTAATATTACTAATATATTTATCAAAAGAAATATGTTAAAAATTTATTAGGTAATAAAATGTATTTAATATTTAAAACATATGATCAAATAAATATTCATGTTTAAGATTAAAATATTATGTTATAAATTGTAATATATTATTTCATACATAATTATATATATTATACATAAAACATTATATATAATATAAAATATATATGTAATATGTGAATCGGCTCGGTCCAGTATTGAAAACCGTAAAACCATTTCTTGACTGGATTTGATTAGTTTTTAAAATGAAGGAAGTGATTCCAGACCGAACCGATCAAAAATAGATCGAATCAACCGGTTCGGTCCAGGCTGGTTTTATAATTTTTTGATTTATTTTTACACCTCTAGGTGTAGTTTGGAGCCCCTCGCGATAGTCCGGTGCAGCTATACGACGTCGGTGTGTACATTTATGGCAGTGAATGAAAAATAAACGCAGGAAAAATAAAATAGAGGGAGACAAAAAAATTTAAGTGGTTCGGCATTAAGCCTACATCCACGTGTCGTTTGGAAGAAGAATCTACTATAACATGGTTGTTTTACAGTCTCTTATTGTTTCTCATCCTCACTGTATAATGAAGATACAAGATCCATTTTCTGGAGATAAACCTATCGCTGGAGCTCTCGTTGACAAGTTAAAGATGTCGAAGCCGAAGAAGAAGTCTGGAAATCCCCAAGTCCCTTGAAGTTGTTTGGCTGTCCCCTTTTATCTTTTTCAATCCCTCTTTTCTTGTGCCCCTTTGAGTGGGGAGGAATGACAACCTTTTCTCTTGTGTGCCCGACCTCCTATCATTTCTCCACTTTCCCCTTTTCATCGTCCTTGCCTTCCCTCTAACACCTTATTTTCCATTGTCCCATCTTTGTCTCATCCTCTTGATGGGTTGGGCCAGAAATATTTTATCTCCTTCATGAGGAAAATTGAGAGACGGTTGGATGGAGGAGAAGTAGGCTGATGAGAGGTGGTGGGGGTTGCCAGTGAACACACACACACATAGAGAGAGAGAGAGAGAGAGAGAGAGAGAGAGAGAGATTAGGGTGGATAGAGACTGAGAGAGGAGGAGAGAGGAAATCAACCGGCAAGCACGGTTTAGGTTAGGATTTTTGAACCCTAATGTTGTGAGCCTTAAACTTGAGAGTGCCGACCCTTCCCACAGCCCTAGGTAGAACAACGGATGGTGGACAATGATGACAGACATATGGATTTGATGTCAAAACTAAAAGAGAAGAGAGAAGAGAAAGAGAGTGCTAGAGAGAGAGGAGAGAAATCAGAGGGAGAGTGAGACCGAGAGGGTTGATAGAGGAAATTGATCAGTGAGGAGTGGCAACGGCATGCAACCTTTATGTGTAGCTAGCTGCAACGCCTGAGGGATGTGAAAGAAAGATAGAGAGAGACAATGAGTGAGAAGCCAAGGGAGGGAAGAGCGAGATAGTCGAAGAAAGGAGACAAACTAATTGATGGGTTAATGTTTTGTTGATCTTGAATCGGTTGAAGCCGAGGATTGAGAGAAAAACATTTGGTTAAAAAGAAATATTAATTCTCTACGGTATATAGTACGGTCAGAATATAAACTAAATGATTAAATTCATATATCTTCATTGACTTAAGTTTTTGAGATACAATATTTTATTGAAAGTTTTTCTAAAAGAATAAAAAAGAGTAAAGATGAGGTAAGTATATATTATGTAAGCTGAGAAAAAAAAAGTATATATTATGTAAAATCGTTTATGTTAAAAGAAAAGCTGTTTTTGAGTAATTAGAATGGATTATATTTTGGGCTCGGCGTACATATGTGTTAGCATATAATTTAAATAATTCAATTAGCATTTTTTCATCAGTTTAATCTTTTAGCATCCAAGTAAATGTCTTAGATTTGAAACTCGATTCTACACTTCACACCATTTAATTAAGGAGACGCCTTCCCTAAATGTAAATAATATATTAAGAGTACTACTAGGATACTATTTAAAATCACCCCGCCTATAATCATATTAAGAAAATAGTAATGGTACTCATCATCTTAATTCGCATCATCCTCTCATCATTTCATAATGTGGCATAAGATGATTAGAGACTATTTATTATATTTTACTTGTAAACCTATCATTTAATCTCACATCATGAGATGATAAGATGATGATGAAAAAAGTAATAATGAATAGTTTTTTTTTTTTAAAGAAAAAGTATAACCTAGACGTGAGAGGAAAGAGGTGTTAGAATATAATTTAAAGTCAAATTACCCCTAGCTAGTATTTTCACCAATATAGTTGAGTTGTAAATCTTATTGAGTAATATATGTTAGTTATTTAAATATGTTTATTTATTTATAATAAGCTCAAACTTGTTCGATTTCAAACTATGTGATTAATTTATTATTTCTTATATAAAATAAACATCAACATTACTTGAGATCATATTCATTTTCATAAAGTCATATAAATAATCAGTATATTAATTTTTTTGAAAAAGAAATTATTACTCACTATTAATTTTTTTTTGCAAGAAGTAATGATGTATAAATAATTTTAACGATATATGCAATAGATAATTTGTATCTTATATAATGACTATATGTACAAATTTGGAAGAATCAATACACTTATCATGCATACATAAATACTTATAAATAACCTCATTAAATAATTACAAAACAAGATAGTAAATTAATATATTATAGTGCAATAAAAACTGTGTATGGAGTTGAAGATCAGGCCTGTAATGAATTTAAGAAATTTACAACTACAATTCTTATCCATGCGAATATGTCATACATTATTACTCAGCTAAACTAATAGTTTATTACTAGAGAAATAATTACTGAAACAATTTTGGTATCGAAATATTTCGTGTCAGTGTCTTAACTGAAACAGTCATCGTACGGTATTCAAAACTTTGCTCTAAACTCATTATCAATTCTATTTCCTTTTTGCTTAGAAAAAAAATCCTACAATATGCTTCAAAATAATATTTCTTAATAACGTTACTTCTGTAGAAACTCTCTTATGTTTTTTATAAAATCGTGTTAGATGTGTTAACTAAAAAAAAAAAGATACCATTGAGTTAAAAAACAAAGAAATATATAAAACTTGAAAGAGATTGGACCTTTCTTATATCTAAAACTTGCAGATCACCTTGATCCCACCGGACGACCTATGCATCCCAATGGGTCCATGCCCAAGATCACTAGTGGGCTGTTTATTGGTGAGGTGGGCTTCCTCGTAAGTATAGTATCCCCCTCCTTTGCCTGACAAATGATGAAAATAATGTTTCATTTTCATTTTTAACATAATTACTTATTTTTTGTCTCATATATGTTTTACAATTTGAAGAAATAGTTATATCAAGTAGATCCTCTAGTATTCAATGTTAAAACAAATTATTCACCAGTAGTATTTATAACATAGAAAGACCCTTCTAAAGAGTATAGCATTTGACAACTCAATTCTATAGAATTAATCAAACTTATTATTTTTCTATTTTCTATTAAATTTCAAATTTTTATAAAAAAAATTAAATTTGAGTAAGTAAAATGTAAGAAATGAAAGAAAATTCATAAAATATAACTTTTACTCAATTCGGCGAGGTCAAGTTGTAAACAATAAGATTGTGTTTGGTAATTGAAGTACTAATATTCACAAACATTTAACTACTATTAATAAACTATTCACTATTTTTTCATTACTATTCATAGATCTTCTAAGATTACTTCAGCATCTAGACGTAGCTTAAGAGGTTGTTTGGGAAACACACTCCAAAATGTTATAGGTAGTGTAAACCACAATGTCTGGAACCTACATATTGTGTATTTCTTTTTTTAAATTGTAGAGATTGTTCAAATTAAAAAAATGTAAACAATTACATAATCCATAATTCGGCATGGATATTTTTAACAAGTCATTGTTAAATGCATCACTAGACAAACAACTCATTGCGATTATGAAAAATAGTAAAATAAAATACTAGTACTACTACCTGCCCTTAGCGGGAGGGCAGCCAACTGTCCTAGCCCCCGTACCTGCCTACTGCCTAGGCAAGGGGCCATACATAGCACCCATTGCCTAACCGCATCTCGCATGGACGGTGACCTGTCTGGTCATCTAGAGGGCCTATTGGTTTGCAGGTCGTACGCCCACACTCGAGCCTCAATGTAGGCCAATTGAGCCCATATCCTAATTTAGAGGCCCTTTTGACTTTTTTTTGGGCCCATAACATGTTTTTACATGCCCTTTTGACTATTTGTGATTCTATAACCTCTTTCTCAGTCCAAATCTAGCAAAATAAACACAAATTTTAAAAGTCTAAAATATATAAAAATAATGTTTATGTCTAAATATAAATGAATCTAAAACTAGTTTCCACCCTAATAGTTTATTTAGGATCGAATAAAAGTATTACAAATAGTTTGAATAATTTAAGAATAATAAATCTACATCACAAAAAAGAAACAGGAAATAAAAGAAACAAATCCAACTTCCAACTTAGTCCCTCTTAGTCCAAGTGTTCAATAAAACTTGGAAAAAAACAAAGAGATGAAAATGAGAATATGATGTTGAAAAGAAAATAACTTCAAAAATAGTTTCTATTTTGTAGCCTTCCGGCCTACATGAACTTTTGGATCTTGGAAATTTAGGACTTCAACAAGATAAAACCTATCACATTGTATTTCGGTCAATTTAAAAATTAGAAAATGATTAAGTTACAATTTTTTTAAAATTTTTCTTTTCTTATAATTTTATAAAATTAAAAGTTCATTTTTAATGAAGTGTCATATTTTTTTCAGAGATGGCCACTCAAAAGCTATCGCCTCGTTGTAAAAACATTCTAATTTTGATAAATAGTCGAGCTGAGGGTCTTCAATTGAGGGAATGCAATCACATGATCTATTTTCTCTGTCTTCTGATTCTTTTGCAATGATTTCTTTCATTTCAATGCAGGACCAAACTCTTATATATAAATTGATACTTTATAATGTCTAGTAAGATTCGACTGTTTGTATCAAATTACTTATTTTTTAATTATTATTAATAAGACAAAAATTTACTATTTTTTAAACCTTTCAGAATAATTTAAAATGCATTTTCACCCATTTAATATATTAAAATAAATATCTTGACTTATTTATATTTAAATATATTTCAATAATATTCATAAAATATTAATATTCTAGAACCAACTCAAATAGTCTAAAATCACCGAAGCGAAAATAGGAACGGTTAATATGTGAAATCTGATTGGTTGGCACAAATCTGGGCGCACGGGACGTATCTTCATGAGGATTTGGAGCGGAGCGGAGTTCCCAACTCCGCTTCAGAAATCAAGCCACACATATTTCCGCATCCAACACAGACGGTCCAGATCCATCCAACTTAAACAACGACGGTCAGAATCTCTCATCTTTCAAACCCACACGTTTTCGCGCTCCATTGTTCCTCATCACTCATCAGTAAAAAGACGAACCCAAGAAGAAGAAGAAAAAGAAAACAAACAAACACACACAGGGACACTCTGTATTCTGTAATCGCTAAAGTCAGAATTCGCACCGACATCTCCACTACAGAGTAGGGTTTCGACCCAAATGTCAACCCGCAACAACGATCCCCCACCATCTTCGTCTTCGGCCAAGATGCCCCCCGTTTCGGACAATCCAACCGGGAAGTTAACCGCGGCGGCCAAGAAGCGACCCGCTCTCGCTGAGGTCACCAACCAAGGAAATGGCTCTAAAAGTAATTCACGCACCTTGCTCCCTCAGTCCAGGCCTCTGGTGCGCTCAAAATTCTCTTAATTCGATTCTTTCTCTTTCCCTGTTCCTCTGTTCCTCTTATGCTTGAAAGGGATAATTGGATGATTGATTAGTTTACAATATGTATCGTAACATTGAATTTTATAATTTCTCGTCTTTTCTTGGTAAATTTTGGACGCTGCTCCGTTGGGCTTCTTTGCTGCTGTGTAAGTTAAATGTTCTCGTTGATTTTTATTTCCCCTAGCGCTAAAATAGAATGGTGTTGCCTTGATCCAATTTCAGACCAAAGAGCTATTCTTCAAACCCGCGTTGGTTTAATTACTTTCATACACGACAACCTGGAAGATGTTCGAAAAATAAATAAAGAGATTAAGAACATGCTTAATGTATTGTCATCAATATTCATTAAATTAAAAGAAGAATATAAATGGAGAGGGTAGCAAACAAAACACGCTATTGTAACCAATTAAGCACATATAATAAAAAAATAAACAGGGGCAACGGAGCCAATTAATTGATCTGATCCCATATTTCCTCAATTAGATTGAGAGAATGACCACCAAAGGCGGTTTATGAAACCAAACCATGAAGGTTTTGTAGAATTCATCTAAAAGCCATGGTGGGTATTGGTGCACTATAGTTGACTGCCTCATATTTTGGTGGTTATATTTTTCTGAAATTATGATGTACAGAACGGATAGTCCTTTGGATTTTTTTTTGGAAAAATATATTTGCTGTTGAGCAATTCCATTGCACCACTGTTATGATAAGCATATGATCTTTTGTATCACAATTACATGGGGCAGAAGTTTTAGCTTGTACTGCCACGTGGTGGTGTAATTGTTTTAAAATTTCCGAGAAAGATTAACTGAGTTTAGTATTTAAAGGTGCCATGTGTTGCCAAAATTGCCGAGACCAAGAAGAAAGTTTCTGCTTGCACAGACAATACAGGCTTCCTTGAGAAAACTTTGCCTACATCCTTGGGCTTGAAATCAAGTGTCTGTGTTCTATCAGAGGATAAATGTTTCCCCAGAAATGATCAATCAGTGGCTAGTGTTGCTGCCCATTCTGCTTCCCGCGGTGTGGAAGCCGGTCTTTGTTCACTGAGTAGCACAATTCGTGCTCCCAGAGGCATGGATATTTCTCCACGTAGCTCAGCTAGTGGCTGCATCTCTTTGGATGAGAGCATGTCTATGTGTGAGTCTCTGAGGAGTCCAGAATTTGAATATATTGACAATGAGGATGCTTCAGCTAGGGGTGCTACCCGGCCCCCCCGGGGCGGAGCCACCCCCCACCCGCCCCCCGCCCCCGCCCATGCGGGGGGGCTTTTTTAGCCCCCGCCCCCCGCCCCTCTCATGGACGGGGCGGGGTACCCCGTCCGGTACCGGGGGGTCGGGGCGAACACCTCATCCGCCCCGCCCCCCGCCCACTTCAAGAACATTATGTTCCATTGGGCTTAAAAAAAATTTTGGGTCTAAAAAAATATTTTTTTAGACCCAAATTATTATATAATTAAATCGTAAATTAAAATTTATATATAATAATAATAATTTAAAAACTAATAACATAAAAATTATGTTATTAATTTTACAATTTGTTAGACTTGTTCACAGAAGTCACAAGAGAGTGAGACTTGTGAACAAGATTGCATATGGCATGAGCACCCTAGGCCACCTTTAAATAGGACTCCAAGGCCATACAAGAGTCTTACTTGAACAATGTGAGACTTGTGAATAAGTCTAACAAATTGTAATATATTTTTATATATATACAATTTGAAAAATATAAATATATATTAATTAGTATAAATATAAAGTGCGGGGCGGGGGAAAAGCAGAGCGGGGTTGAGCCCTGCCCGCCCCCCGCCCCGGCATGTGCGGTGCGGGGTACCCCGTCCGCCCATGCGGAGGCGGGGCGGAAGGCCCGCCCCCCGCTAGCTTCAGCAGTTAGATTGATCGAGAGGAAGACAAGCAACAGTCTCTTCATTTCAGACAATGTAGAAAAAGCAGGTTTTTATTCTAATATATATATATATATTTTTTTTTTATTCACTGTGAAAACTTCATATATGTTTAGGCTTTTCCTCATTTAATTTGTAAATAGTGGTTTGATACGTGTCCGAAGTATCATGCCCAATTTTGGCCATGACATCTTGTTTTACTTTTATTAGCTGCAAAGTGTGTGCCTGGAATATTTACATCATGCTCTTTCTAATTTATTTTCTCTGATATTGATTCCAGGGAATGTCTGTGAGATAGGTATGCTTGTGGAGATGGAAACATTTGATCAGGTTGTAGATATTGATAACAATGTCATGGACCCTCAATGCTGTGCAACCATTGCTTGTGATATTTATAAGCACTTGCGTGTATCCGAGGTTTGCATAATTCTCCACCATATGTTGTATTCACTGTGTTTCTCTTATTTTTTCAAATTTCCTGTTATTATTTGATGGAGTTCACATTTCTTTCCGAACTTCTGCACATTGTAATTGATTCATTTCTTCTGTTTTTAGGCAAATAAAAGCCCTTCCACAGACTTCATGGAAAGGATCCAAAAAGACATCAATGCCAGCATGCGTGCTGTACTCATTGACTGGCTTGTGGAGGTAATTTATGGTGGGTGATGATATTGCAAGGTGATTTATATAATCCAAGAAGTTCCTCCTCCTCTTTCCATCCCACTTTTCTGGATCACGCTGATTCATTAACAAGCACCAAATATCTTGATAAGTGGGGTTGTACCGGGCATTATAAAGTTGCTCGTTGTCAATATCATCAAGCATTTCTTTTAGTGTGCAGTTATTTTGGCTTTTTGGTTATCTGACATTCTAGTGTTAACTGTATGTTGCTGAAGGGTACCGTCTCGTACCTGATACACTTTTTTTGACTGTTAACTACATTGATAGTTATCTTTCAGGCAATGTGGTGAATTGGCAAAGGTTGCAATTGCTTGGTGTTGCATGCATGATGATTGCTGCATAAGATTCTATAGTGGATTTGCTTACAAGTTTGACCCCTTGTTTATATTTGTGCATCTGCCTAAGTTATCTATGATAAAGAATAACGATTAATAACATGTGGTGCAATTGTCTTGCCAGCAAGTATGAGGAGATCTGTGCACCCAGTGTGGTTGAGTTCTGTTACATAACTGATAATACATACTTCAAGGAGGAGGTTTGGTCCATTTCTATTGTCTGAAATTCTACTATTGTCTGCTTCTTTGAATTGGCTTTTTATCACATTCCCCATAGACATGGATTGAAGGAATTTCTGCAGGTTTTGCAAATGGAATCTGCTGTGTTGAATTCATTAAAGTTTGAAATGACAGCCCCAACAGCTAAATGTTTTTTGAGGTGATAGCTACTTTTGTATTATTGAGTGGAATTTCATTCATGTTGCTTTGGGTTGACTTTTGTCATTCACAATTGTTCAGGCGATTTGTTTGTGTTGCTCAAGCCACCAGCAAGGTATCTCTTTCTTGGACTTCCAAGTGTATCAATTTTATGTCATAGCTTCAAGATTTGTTGGGTCTAAGAATAATTTTGGGTCATATCAGTGGATTTTGGTTAATTAATGTAACATATGAACAATCTGTCATTTAAAGTTTTTTAAAGTACGTGTGAGATAGATGCTAATAGAAAAAATGTGTAAAATAGATGCTTGTCAATGCTGTCATTTTTTGTTATCAAGTCTTGTTAAAATTGGAGTGATAAAATTTGTTTTGTTTCATTGTGGTGTTGATCAAAATCTTGTTATGGTGTGGTGTTGGTGCCTGCTACTTTTCCTAGGTTCCATCAATGCAGCTGGAGTGCTTGGCCAACTACCTCACGGAGTTATCCCTTCTCGAATACAGCATGCTTCGTTATTCTCCATCATTAGTAGCTGCTTCTGCTACTTTCTTGGCCAAATTTATACTTCTCCCCTTAAAGAAACCCTGGGTATGTGTGGGTAATTATCGTACAGATTTTACTTGTGGCCAAGATGTTTATTATTCCATCTCTTCTGATAAAGGAATGTAACGCATTTTAGTTTTGGATATATCACATTCACAGAATTCTGCATTGAAGCATTACACACTTTACCAAGGTTCTGATTTGAGTGACTGTGTCAAGGCACTGCATAGCCTGTGCTGTAATTGTAGTAATCGTAATCTACCCGCAATCAGGGAGAAGTACAGCCAACATAAGGTGTGTAAAACCTCTCTTCCTCTCTGGATGAGAGTAAAATATGAGATGCATTAGCACCACAGATTTAAATCAGTTCTCCACAGCCCCTTTTGAGGACTTTATACATTCTCTCTTCAGTTTGGATTTAATAGGGACTTACGGTCCATGCATTAAAGCATTGATTTTTGGTCTGAAAAATGTTTTAACCCCGATTTGATAAGGTTACCAAACGAAAGACCTCCTTATATGTCATATGCGTAGGGTTCTGAGAATGAAGGGTTTCGGCAACAGCTGAAGAGTATAAGTGATGGTGTGGGCTCAATGGGCTGGGGCAGAGAAATGGGCCGGACCAGAGAAAGGCTGCCGTGGAATTAAGTGGGTTACGTGGTATTAAAGCCCATTAATAAAACAAGGGTATAATAGTACTGTAGCATAAGAATTGCTTGTATAAATACTATGCGAATATCATCAATAAAGGCATATGAGGTATTACAATCAATTCCGAACTCTCTCTCTCTCTCTCTCTCTCTCTCTCTCTCTCTCTCTCTATAGATTCTTTCTATAACCTCTTTCTTTTAGTTACATTCTTGCAGCATTAGAGAAGGCCTGTGACAACGTGGTATCGAAGAAGTGAAGATCTTCTTCTTTCTCATAAGACAATGGCGGAAGGCACCAGACTAAATCAGTTACAGGATTCTTTTTCAAAATTCAAGAAGTCGGTGGAGTCGCATCAGAAGGCCTTGGAAATAGAAGTTGGTTCCCTCAAAAAGTCATTTGATTTCCAGCAGCGATCGATGGAGTCTTTGATCTTGCAGTTGGGATGACTGCTGAGATGCAGAAAATGAATCAATCAAGATTGGAGTTATCAAGCAGCAATGTCAATAATCAAGAACCGCAAATGGAAGTGGGTCAGAATACACATACCAAGTTTGCAAGAATTGATTTTCCTTCCTTTCATGGAGACAATCCTACTAGCTGGCTGTACAAAGTGAATCATTTTTTTTTGTATTACACTACCCCATCTCATCAGAGGTTGCAGTTAACCTCTTTTCATATGGAGGGTAAAGCCCTCGTGTGGTTTCAAGAATTGGAGGAGTTGGGTGGATTACAAACTTGGGATGTTTTTGTTAAAGCATTGTTGTTGAGGTTTGGGTCAACATGTTATGATGATCCAATGGAGGCTATAACTAAGCTTCGGCAGACTAACTCAGTAGAAGAATATAAGACAAGATTTGAAGCATTATCCAATAGAGTGAAAGGCTTGACAGAAAGTCACAAGTTAAGCTGTTTTCTAGGTGGTCTTAGGGATGATATAAGGCTGCCAGTTAAAATGTTTTGCTCCAGTGATTTACTATCTGCCTTTGGTCTTGCTAAGATTCAAGAAGAACATGTCCTGCTTAGCAAGAAAGCGGCAAGAAGTGCTGGAAGTTTTGTTTATAATGGGAATACAAGACCAATGTTGAATATCCCAACAAATAGTTCCAAGAATGCAAGTGGCTTTAATTTTCCAGCACAAAGAATCTCTCAGGCTCAGATGAAAGATAGAAGAGAAAAAGGCCTATGCTACTATTGTGATCCCAAATGGGTGGTGGGCCATAAATGTAGGCAACCTAAATTGTTTTTGATTGAAGAAGTTGTAGATGAAATTCCTGAAGCAGTTGAGAATGGAGATAATGGGAAGAATCTTATTGGGGCAGATCAATCTTTGTGTTCATTAGACACTATGTGTAAACCAGAGATATCCTTGCATGCAATTATAGGAGCTATGAGTCCAAAGACTATGAGAATTAAGGGTCGAATTGGTAAACAATGGGTGGTGATTTTGATTGATACTGGGAGCACCCACAACTTTGTAGATCCAGCAGTGGTGGAAAAAAGTCAGTTGTTGGTTAAGGATAAAGACAGAATTAGAGTGAAGATTGCTAATGGTGATAAGATTTTGAGTTATGGTAGCTGTGATGCAGTTTCTATGATGATACAGGGCATTGAATTTCATGTGGATGTATATGTTTTGGTGTTAGCAGGCTGTGATGTTGTTCTCAGGATTCAGTGGTTGCAGAAATTGGGTGATATTTTGTGGAACTTTGAAGATCTTTCAATTCAGTTTTGTTATTGTAATAAGAAATTGCAGTTGATTGGTTTGAAACCAACTAAGTTGGTGGAGGAAACTTCAAGTGTTAAGTTGAAGGAGTGAGAAAAAAAAAGGAGGAGTTATGCTGCAGTTGATGGAAAAGCAACCAGAAAATGTTCAAATCCCAGAAAAGATACAGAAATTGTTGTCTAGTTATGATGATGTATTTGTTGAGCCAAAAGGGTTGCCCTCGAACAGATCTCATGATCATGCAATTCATTTGCAAGGAGCTAAAGCAGTATCTGTTAGACCTTACAGATACCCTTATTTTCAGAAAGAAGAAATTAAAAAGATAGTTAAGGAGTTGTTGCAGAGTGGTGTAATTAGACCAAGTCAGAGTCCATTTTCATCTCCTGTTTTACTGGTTAGAAAAGTTGATGGAAGTTAGAGGATGTGTATCAATTGCAGGGCTCTAAATAGGGATACTGTCAAGGACAAGTTTCCTATTCCAGTTGTGGATGAGCTACTTGATGAGCTCAGTGGATCTCGGATTTATTCCAAGCCAGACTTGAGGTCTGGTTATCACCAGATTCGGGTAAGGGATGAAGATATTCCTAAAATTGCCTTCAGGATCAATGAGGGTCATTACGAATTGTGGGCAAGATGTTTTAAACGGGGGAGGCATTGTCATATGCGTAGGGTTATGAGAATGAAGGGTTTCGGTAGCAGCTGAAGAGTATAAGTGATGGTGTGGGCTCAATGGGCTGGGCCGGACCAGGAAAGGCTACCGTGGAATTGAGTGAGTTACGTGGTATTAAAGCCCATTAATAAAACAAAGGTATAATAGTACTGTAGCATAAGAATTACTTGTATAAATACTATGCGAATATCATCAATAAAGGCATCTGATGTATTACAATCAATTCCGAGCTCTCTCTCTCTCTCTACAGATTCTTTCTATAACCTCTTTCTTTCAGTTACATTCTTGCAGCTTTAGAGAAGGCCTGTGACATTATATAGCTTTTTGGGCTTCGTTAATTACTGACTTTCTAGAAGAGTATGTCAGATGGTTGCCTTAAAACTGAAGATAGAAAATGTTGTATTGAATAACAATGTCATTAGCACGCATGGTTTCAGTGAGCAAAATATTGCAGTGAGGTTTGTTTTTGAGTGTTAAAATGTGCTCAGATGATTTTAAACAAAATAATTACTTCCTGAAAAGCATAACAGAAGGTTCAGGTCATTAAATTTTGCAAGTTCTTAGTATATTTTTGCCAATTTTGCCACAATGATAGAATCGCATCAATTGCTTAGATGTAGGTCACGTCCTGGCAACTTGTGTAGTGGTGACTGTAGATTATGCTGTATGGAGGTGTTGCGGCTTCCAAACTGAAAATATACTGTGATTTTACATAAAACTTTGTTTTTGTTGGTGTTTTTTTTTTTTTTAATATAATTTCTGTTCATATGAACTGACATGTTTCTTTGGGCATCAGTACAAGTTCGTGGCAAAAAGTACTATCCTTTAATACCTCACGAGTATTTCCAGGAACTAAGCAACTAGACATGATGGACATCAATGCTCCAAATTGGACGAACATATCTTCTGTGAGTTGCCCTTTTTTTTTTTTAAACTCAGATCCTATGTATAGAATTTTGTATTCAGTAGTAGTGGTGTGTCTATGTTTGATATTCAGGCGATCCTCTCATCGTACCGTTTATCTAAACATAAACTCGTATCTTGTATTGTGTACTTGAATTGAGTTTTCAATGTATGGTAATATAAGGTTCAAAGTGTGTATACATGAAGTGGTTTTCATCAGGCCTATATTGACAAGTAATGATTTTGTTTTTTAATAGGTAATGAAAGCTTTAATAAAGGATAAATGAATAAATATGTTGGGAGGGATGACTAGAAAAGTCGATCGGTTTTACTTTCATGAACCCTAAGTCCTTATGATCGTTCTTAGTGAGAGTACTAGTTATGCACACGGAGAGGTGAAATTGGTTTGTGTTCGAAGTGACTACACACTGCATTTGGCAGACTATTAGATCTGATTATGTTTGCAAGTATCATTTGAATCTTCGTAATAATCGCCTTCGGCCCGTTTGGTTTCACAAATAATCTCTTCCTATCTTATTCTATCTTGAAATTCAATTACTATTTAAAATCTTATGCTTCTGCATTTTGAAACTAAAAATATTTTATTCTACATTCTAAACTCTATAAAAGCTCATGTTTACATATTAATATATGTTATCTGCTTATTGAGTTATTGATAACTCATCCATTATCTCCACAATATTTTTTAGATAAGTTGAATGTTTCAGCTGAAAATCAAGAGTAAGAATAAGGGCTAGATTAGATGATCATACAGAAATAAGTGCCAGAAAGGGTACAAATAATTATTAGAGAATTCTACTCAGTAGATTTATTATTTTATGTTGATTTGAGCATTTAGAGACGTGGATAGTTTTGGGTCTTTATGGAGATTTAAATTAGTTATGTTAAGATTTTTCTTTGGTGGCCTAGTGGAAGAAACCTATATATTTGGTTTGAATAATTGAATTTATATTTTATGGAGAATCTAGAGTATATAATTGTGTTATGAAAGATGATTTTAGGCTACAGGAGCTAACTCCCTATAACTCTGGGACTGGGGCATTACATATAATTATTTTTATGATTTTTTGTACGATCATTTTTTAAATTTAGGGTATTTTGTAAAATAATATTATTTTTATAAATTATTTTACAAAAATATCCCTCTTTATAAAAAGAATTATATTTCTATCATTTCTCAGTTAAAACAAAATTAGTTATGACGATTGTATTTGAGCACTGTTTGGGAGGGGAGAAAATATTGTTTACATAATTACATTAGTGGTCTGTGTATATGGACTCCGTGTCCGGCCATAACATTTTTCATTGTATTTTTGTATTTGAATTTTGTATAAAAGTAAAATATGGACTTTCTCTGTATGACACCTGCATGCAGAAGTTTGCACCTAGCTAGTTATTTTCCGAATGTCCTTTTTTTTTTTCGAGATTCAAAAGTCTTTGTGGAAGTGACTTGTATTACAATGAAATACAAGTTGTATTTGTCCCTAAAATATTATACACATGTTATTGCAAATATATATATAATTGCAAATATATATTGCAAATATATATATATAAGTCCTATACAACCTTTGTAAAAAAAATATAGTCCATCTTAGAAAAGGATTCAAAAATTATTATTTTTTAATGAAATGCAGGCCGTGATCATTTACTGATCAAATGCTATATTTATAAATGATTCGAATCAAGAAAGACCAAGAATAAGGTCAGCACTTCATGTACTGGCAAGAATTAAATTAAAAAAAAAATGATTCGAATAGAGAAAGACGATGGACAACCAGCTTCCTCGTGCCATGTTCGTTGGTGGTGCATTTGTTTTCAAGACTCTCATCAAGTACAAGTTTCAATACAAAAAAGTAACCCCACTATCTTAACTAATTATTATTATTCTATATTTTTTTATTATTATTATTTAATATTTATTTATTTTTATTTATATTCACAGAATATATGATATTATTACACTATCAAAACACAATCCCGCTATCTAATTATGAGTGCGTAATTATTTTAAAAAAAATGAATAAATATGATATTTACATGAAAATAAATTAATTATTTAATAATGAACTTTACTTATTTTCAAAACGATTGTACAACACTTGCATACTTTACAACTGTACGTAATATTATTATTTTATAAAAGAGTGATTTATAATATTGGCCCCACCTTCTAAACTCACCCGAAACTTTAATTACCCTTTAATTTATTTTGTCAATATTATGTCTAAGAACTTTCCAGCTATCGTAAAATTTTCTTAGACAGGGATCGGTGAAGCAAATGGATCAATTAATGGTCCGCTAACTGGTAATACAAATGGGTTTCATTTGATATATGCATCAACAACATATTATAGATATATAAAATGACTAACATTAAATAATTATCTTACAAGAAAGTTTACAAATTAAGGAAAAGCACATATATACGAGAAACACACACACACATATATATACATATAATATGCACATTGTACACATAAAAAACCAACATTTCTAGGCGCTGATTAATAAAGATCAAACTCATGAAGCCTTCGATCATAATCTGGTCAAATTTCATACTGAGAAATTTCAAGACGGGTTCATGTCATTCTTTCCCCAGCTAGCTTGCCTACTTGAAAAGCCTATTCTGGGGCCGGAAAAGGACGTCAAAGTTGTATAGTGAGTGTAATATACCGAACAAAAGTTCATAATATAGTCTAACATAGAACCTAAATGGCCGGTAAACAATGAGGCACGTCCCACCAATTAAACCGATCGAAGCACTTGTTTTGAGTTCAAAGACCAAAAAGCAGGCTGTAGTGAAAGCTGTCAACATGCCTACTATTGAGATTGAAAGCATAACTATTCCCAATGCCAACATAGAAGGTAATGATACCAAGAAATCATCTTCCGAGTAGCGTGACGTCAAAATTGACAAAAAAACTAATATTGAAGATGAAGAAAATAACATTGCTACTGTATCTGAAATGAAGAATGTTGTAAACCAATTGTATCCTAGAAAGATAGGAATGCCTGTTTCTTGATTATTACCACCTGGTACTGTGAAGGCAGCTGGAAAAACCACAGTGACAATCAGTGTGGCCACCAGCATGCAAGTGTTTGCTGTCGCCTTCATCCACTTTTCACCATTCTTCAGTAGTTCTTGATGGCTCGTTACAAATATATCCCTAGGCGTTAGTCCCGCGTCATTCTTTTGGTTCACATATGACTTTGGCACGATCTTTTCTATCTCCTGCACGCAATAATCAATTACTTATGAATTAAAAAAATATTGAAAGGGGAGACCATGCATGCAATATATGTGCGGCGAGAAGAAAAGAATTAGTTGATATGATATTGAAGACCCATATGTACGTACTTGAAACCACCACAACTCTTGTTGCATTTGAAGGGCTTCTCCTGTTACGATATTTAGTCGATCTGAATGAGGCAATTCTCCGGCTAAGTGTAGCATGTTGTTTCTCCCTTTGGAATAATAGCTTGCAAGGATGTCCTTCAAACCACCTATCTCATATATTAAATTAAAAACACGCTCTTGTCGATGTTGAATAGCAACGTGAAATAAAGTTCCATATTCTTCGTCAACTTCCCATATGAGATTGGGATAAGTGTGAACAAGCATAATTAGAAATTCAATGTTCCCTACTTTTACAGCTTCGACAACTAGTTTCTTACGTCGGGGAACCAAAGTTGATAAATTTCTATCTTCTGGACCTCCGAGCTGTTTCAAAAGGCAGTCAACTAATTGATGGGCTGATGCTTGCATCATAGCTTTGTTGCAGAACCAACCCTTGAAGACTAGTTATTGCGATTAAGAGAATATCGTTAATTTGGTTAAAAAGAAATATTAATTATATATATATATAGGCTAAAAGAATGAATTAAATGATCAAATCCACATTCCCATGAGTTAACCATACATGCTTGATTAATTAGCATTTTGTGTTAAATTTTGTATGCGAGTATAGACATGATCTAATATATATATATATATATATTGGGTATGTTGGATTATGGAGCTTGATTGGATTTGTGAGCTGGAAAAGGCGTGGACTGATTATTAGCTTGATTGTTGCTTGACTTGGCGCTTGAGCAAAACTTGAGCAGTGAGTTCGCTTGACGTGCACTCTACAATTGCCTTGAACAAAGCTCGGACAAAAGTTTAGCTTGAGGTGCGCTTGATGTGAGCTTGAGCGAAGGTATGACAGAGAGTTCACTCGAGGCTCACTTGATAGTTCGCCCAAGATATTGTTGGATTGGCTGTTCACTCGCGACGCGCTCGACATCTTTTCAGGCGATTAACCCAATTTTGCCACATTTATTCTTGGCACCATTTTTTATATATATATATATATATGTTATGTTTTGGAATAGAAACTTTTTAGATTGAACTAAAAGGAATAGAAACAGTGTTGAGAAATCTTGTGAGAGAGAGAAAAGCCCTAGAGAGAGAGAGTGTGTGTTAAGATTGAGTGGGTAGATGGAAGCTCTTGTAACTCACTGTATGTTTGTAATCTTCTCAAGAATAAAATCCCCTACAGTTCTGTGCACAAGGGTATGTTGTAGAATCACGTTAAATACTGTGTTGTGTGTGTGCTTGATTCCTATTTTTCTACATTTATTTCATTGTTTGTCTCCATCTCATTGTGCGTCGGTGTGGTTGCTTCGGTTTTTTTCCAAAACAACTAGTATCAGAGTTCCAAGGTTATGGAGTTTGGGGCTAAACGACGTTTAAAAAAGATGTGAAGGTTGGAATCAAGAAGTTCAATGAAACATATTTTGGTTACTGACGAATGTAGATCGAGGATTATTTCCATGGGAAGAGGCTCCACCTTCCTCTATATGGAAAGAAGCTGGAAAGCATAGTTGATAATGAGTGGAATCTATTGGATTGATAGGTTTTGAGGGTTATTCAGCTCACCCTATCTAAATAAGTTGTGTTCAACATTATAAAGGAGAGAACCACAATGGATCTCATGGTGGCTTTGTCAAGAATGTATGAAAAGCATATGCGAATAATAATGTGCATCTGATGGAGAAGTTGTTCAATATGAAGATGTTAGAAGTTATGTCTGTTTCCCAACACTTGAATAAATTCAACACTATCACAAATCAATTGTCGTCAATCGAGATTGAGTTTGATAATGAGATTAGAGGGTTGATTCTATTGGTATTGTTGTCAAATAGTTGGGAGGGTATGAGGATGGCAATGACTAATTCAGCTAGTAAGATGAAACTAAATTACGATGATGTATGGGACATGATACTTGCGAGGAGGTATGCAGGAAAGACTTAGGGAGTTTTCTTGTACTGGTTTGAACTTGAGTGTTGACAATCAGAACTGGGAACCTATCAGGTCCAGGAGTTTGGGTAGGAGCAGGTCGAGATATGGGCAGCAGATCACTTACTAGAGTTGTGACAAGCCAGGCCACATCAAGAGACACTGTTGAGATCAGGAAAGTATTGAGGATGACGTTGTGAATGTGGTGACTGATGAAATATGGGATGATCTATTTCTTGTAGTGCATAGTCCGGTTGATGATTGGGTAATGGATTCAAGAGCTTCGATCCATAGCACGTGACATAGAGAGATCATGCAGAACTATGTTACTGGTGATTTTGGAAAGATGTACATGATTGATGTAGAGGCACTGGATGTAATGGGAATGGGAGATGTGCACATCGCACTTCCAAACAGGAGAGTGTGAACTTTGCAGCAAGTTAGAGACGTTCCAAATATGAAGAAAAACTTGATCTCTGTGGGATAACTTGATGACAGTGGTTATAAAGTAGTGTTTTCTAGAGGAGCGTGGAAGGTCACAAAGGGTGCGCTGTTCTTGGTGCCTAGTCAGAAGAGCAGGCTTGTGGTCTTGGTGTGTGACATTAGGATCTAGTGATGTAAAGATAAATGCAAAGTTGCAACAGAGGGGAAGCAAAAGGGAATAAGCTTTGCGATTTCTCATTTAAGTTTGGAGAAATCACTCAAGACCACTATGCGAAGCATAGGTGTGAGAGATAGGAACAGAGGGTCAGGTTTTCCAAGGGCATCTACAACTATACTTGATGCTCACAAAGCTGCCATGATGGCCAGATGTCCACAGTGGTCACCTACCTTGAACCATGTCTTGCTAACAGAAGGTGGTGAACCATAGCGCAAAAGCGAAATCTTGTGAGGTAGGGCATCGGGTAAGTGGTAGTTAGCCGAGAGAAGCTAACTGAACTTTCAAGAAGGGAGTAGAGACTACACAAGAGATGTGCAAGTCGACTAAAGACCAAATAGGTAATTAGGTGGAGGTGAGATCAGTCGACCAAATCATAGAAGGGGTCGTCAACAAGAAGTTCTCTGATGTTTGCCAGGGTCGAATCGAGACCTACTATTCTTAGTGCAGTGAGAGTTGTGAGTTGCCAAGTGGATATGTTGATTGAGGGCGATGTACACGAGAGACTGAAGTTAGGCTCGACTTCAGTGCATCTTCTAGCTTTAAGACGAGAGCTATGAGATACAGAGGTGATAGGGCTTGTATTGGAGTTGATGGCTGGCATGTGGAGAATTAGTGTCCAAGTGGGAGATTGTTGGTTATGGAGCTTGATTTGTTTTGTGAGTTAGAAAAGATGCAGCTATATTGTTTGCTCAACTGTCGCTTGACATGGCGTTCGAACAAAACTCAAGTAGTGAGTTAGCTCGTGGCTTGCTCGACAGTTGGCTCGAGCGAAACTTGGACAAAATGTTCGCTCGAGCTGCGCTCGATGCTGAGCTTAGGCAAATGTCGAGTAGAGAGTTTGCTCGAAACTCGCTTGACAAATTGCTTTAAACAATGTTGGATTGACTGTTTGCTCCCGGAGTGCTTGACGTTCGCTCAAGCGAATAACCCGATTTTGCTACATTGGGGTACGTTTTCTAAAGCTGTTTGTTATATATATGTTATGTTTTGAAACAAAAACGATTGAACTAAAAGGAACATAAACGGTGTAGAGCAAACTTGTGAGAGAGAAAAAAGCCCTAAAGAATTAATATATATAATGGCCCCCTATATATCTACCTCCCAAAATCGCCACGTGGGGTATAAAACTATGCGTGTACAACAAAAATATATGAGATAACTTCCCAATGGCAGCCACGGTAGTCTACTACAACGTAGAATTAGGCACACCTCTATGCATGATGAACAACAAAATATGGGCAAGATGAACCGTCAGTAGGTGAAGCAAAAGCAGCCCTACTACAAACCGTCAAGGAAGCTCAAGCTAGCAAAGGGGATGGACTAGATGATTTCAGTTTTTTTATGCCGCTAGATTAAAAGGAGTTGCATCTTGGTTAGCTCAAAAAGTTCACAGAAGAGAGCCAATTTTTCTGCGCACAAGCGGCACAAGTACCTCGTGGCCAATTGGACTGCTTCCTTTGGACATCACAAGGAGCGCCATTCCTATGAGACTCCCCGTCATAACTACAGCCCCTCTTTGACCCCGACTTTCTTAATTTTATATGTTCCCCTTTGTCCATAAAAAAGTGAAGAGAAAAGGCTAGCTTCTACCCGAAAAATCTCATGATATGCTCTTGCGTCCATGTGTACAAACTACAAAGTATCAGAATTGTTATAAGGCATGCATTTCAAATACAAATTAAATAGCTAATTATCTAATCAATATCACCTAAAGATTTTAATAAGATCATGAAGTAAGACTGCTTTGTCATTCCAATTACCAAGGTGACTTGATATAACTTTTCATCAAATTGTTATAATATTTGTAATAAAACAACTGGCCAGACATGGCGTGACACTTACGATAAAGTGTCAACTTAGTAAGCTAAACTGTTAAAAAAACGTACTTCTTTACACATTTAAGGCCAGACATTTGGTTAATTTATAGACTTGTTTAATGAATAAATTCTTCCAGTCCAGTTATAAATATACACTTGCATACTTACACATATACATACATACATATATTTAGGTTAATAGTTTGGGTTGGAAATAAACTAACCGGAGTTCAAGTATCTTTCCCATACTGATGGCTGCCTTTTGCTGCCAATTTTCGAAGGTTTTCGGGCCAACATGTTCAATGGGCTCCAAATAAGTTAGGGGTGTCAAATCGTGTTAACGGATCGTGTTCGTGTCGTGTCAAATCGTGTTAACGGGTCATATAGGTCAACCCTAACCCGACCCGTTAAGCTTATCGTGTCAAAATCTCAAACCCTAACACGACCCATTAACATAACGGGTCGTGTCGTGTCAACCCGTTTTGACCCATTAATGAATATTACGAAATATGTTTTTTTTTATAAGTAAACAAAGAAATTAAGAAAATATTACGAAATAGGTTAATAGACACAATACAACTCATTTTAAACTATTTATGTAAATGGGTTGAATAGGCTGAAATTAACCTTTTTAACTTGATTAAATTTAGCATAATTTTATATAAATGTTAAAATCACAATATCTATAAAAATTATAAAACTAATTATAAGTCCAAAACTACAATCCAAATAATAAAAATATTGAAATTGAAATTCTAACAATTTTATTTTTAGGTATAAGGGTATAATTGTAACTTTAACTTTCTTAACGTGTCATAACGGGTCAAAACGGGTTGACCCGTTATCAACCCGTTAAGCAATCGTGTCTTAACGGGTCAACCCGTTTTGACCCGAACCCATTAAGGCTAAACCCTAACCCGCTATTATCGTGTCGTGTTCGTGTTGGGTTAACGGGTCGTGTGACTTATTGCCACCCCTAAAATAAGTTCATTCTGATCTCCAGGTTCTAATTTTAGAGCATTCAAAATTTTGAGTGCCGTATCTGTTCATAAAAATCAAGACATGCATTTGTCATTCTTATTTAGCCTATTTTAAGTAACTACGATTTAATAGGTTAATATCTGAATTTATTTTAAATGTGTCATCTTACAAGATTAATAGCATTATTCATAATTAACTGTCTCAAACTGATGATCACAAGTAATTGTGTGTAGGACGACATACCATACAAATCATTGGAAACAGTAGCGTTAAGGAGCTGAATGAGATCGGCAGAAGCCAAGACTTCAATTGGAGTCACAGAGTATAAATACGATACCATGTCTCTATTTCCAATCTCTATTGCCGCGTAAAGTGGTGAAAGACCGATGTCGAGAAATATCAATGGCAGATTGTTGTTCTTTTTCACCATCAACTCTGCAATTGTTACGATTTCTGCTTTAGCAACAAAATAAAGAGCCGTCAAGCCGTTGGCAGCTAGCAATGTTAATTCTTCCGGCTTCATCAAGCTCACGAGTTCTTTCACAAAACGGGTGCGTTTTGAAACTGCAGCAAAGTGAAGAGCTGTATATCTCTCTTCTGTTATGGGGGCTACAAGGCATTTTGGCTGGTTCTGAATAAAAACTTTTGCAGCTTTCCAGTCATCTGCCATGATAGCTCTCAAGAGAGGAGCTTGAAAGGCAAGAGATTGAGATAATGAGTTATCACCCTCTTCCATTATTTTCCTTGATCGTTTCTAAGAAAATTGAAGATTAGAAGAATTAATAAGATATAAAGTACGTTTGCATGAGTGTACAGACAATATATTGGTGACGATTGAGTTAAAAAAATAATAATAAATAAATAAATAAATAATAAATAAAAATATCTGAAACATAAATTAATTTTCTATATATAATACAATATTCATGCATGCACGTGGTATACTGATCATGATTTTTGAGCCAATATTATAATTGCATGCTGGACAATAAAAAACATATATACCTTCGCACTTGGAAGTTGATGAGCTAGCTCCAGATCAGAGACTGCGTGAGGTACTTCAAGGAAACTAATGCGGTTTTTGATACTGATCTCAACCTTTGGACGAGACTTTTGGTACAAAGTGGGTTAGATTTTATAGATTCACGTCCACCACTACGATGCAGCGATTGTGGTCGTAATCAAGACCTAGTTTGGACAGTGGATAGATAGATCTCTATCTCATTCAATCTCATTTTTTAATTTAGACAAGACAGTCGATATTGTCCAAATTAGAAGATGAGATTGATTGTATTGTCCAAATTAAAATAGAGAAGAAAACACAATATTGGTTCTTTACCCCCAAAGAATTTCTTTTCAAAAGAAATGTTTTTAAAAAAGTAACGATTTTTTTATATAATTATATTTTAAAATGGTGTATTTCTATAAAAAAATATTATTTTTATAAATCATTTTTATAAAATAATACCTCTCATTTAAAATAAAATAAAGTGTCCAAATATAGAACCAACCTCGTCCTTTTCAGATAAAAATAAAACAAATACAGAAAATTAAAGTGGCCAGGGGCGAATGCTTTGAAGGTTAGGCTTGATATATACCAATTAATGGACAAAGAAAAGCCAGGAGAAGTTTCCTAATGCCGGAGGCGACTTGTGTTTAACATCTGTTATTTATATCACTGTGTTTTAGGGGTTAATTATAAAGTAAGTATCTGTATTTTATATTTTTATACTAAAATTAATACCTGAGTTTTTCAAATATTTGCAAGTCTTTCAAAATTAATAAAAGGAGGGTTCTAGCTAGCTATCAGTATATCAGCTTTCAATTAGGTGGCGTGGATACGTATTAGAGCATCTGCAGTGGCATATCCATCCGCATATGCAAAGCTAATTTTGCATAATATTAACATAAAATCATCCTGCATTGGCTTCTTCATCTGCAAAATTTTAGCTACCTATAAACAGTAGATTTACAACTTTGGATATCTACTGTTTTGTCTCTAAAACATAATTTAATAGTTATTTCTCTCTCCTCCCACGCTCTCTCTCCCCGAAACCCCCCCCCCCAAACGGTAATATCTCTCTCCCCGAAACCCCCCCAAGCAATTATTTCTCTCTCCCCGAGCTCTCCACACGGTTTCTCCCCTCCAAATCTCCATCCCTCTCTCGACCCAAACAACCCCACCGGAAGAAGTGCTGGAAGCACCTCTCTCTCACGACGGTTGTGCTGAAGGCTGCGATTGCTGAAGGTCTTCATCCCGATTGTTGGTTCCCCGAAATTTCTTCTATTTCAGGTATGATTTACACGGTTTCTCTTCTCGGTTTCGGTTAGAGTTTTAGATTTTTGTTGGATTAGTGAAAGTGTTGGAGTGTTCTGCTTTTGCCATTTCTTCATGGAATGTTGTTCTTGGTTTTAGATTAGGGTTTCCTCATTTCAGATTAGGGTTTTAGATTTTTGTTGGATTAGTGAAAGTGTTGGAGTGTTCTGCTTTTGCCATTTCTTCATGGAATGTTGTTCTTGGTTTTAGATTAGGGTTTCCTCATTTCAGATTAGGGTTTACGAAATTCCCTGTGTATCTAGGCAATGAAACAGAAAATCGAAAAAAAATAAAATGTAAAGATTTGAGATTGTTGTAAACCCTGCCAAATCAAACTAAATTTATCTTCCTCTTGAACACTTACTCATGAACACTCTAGAATAAATTTTTGAGCACTCTGTTTTATTTTGCTTTTGTTTTAGTACTTTCAAGCACTCTGTTTTAGTGCTATTGTTGAATAAACTTACTCATTTCGTGCTTGTGCTCCCTGCCTAGTGCTTTTCCTGAAACCTCTTGCTCTTCTTTTGTAGATTGACATTAAATTGAGATTGAATATAATGAATCATTATAGAGAGAGACACAGAGAGAGAGAGGGAGAGGGAGAGGGATTAAAATCCTTTTTGCACATAATTGAAGTTGTAGGAATACAAAGAATTATTAGATGTTAATTTGCATGCATGAGCAAGACCTGCTACTGCACAAAGTGGTGGTACAATAAGAGGGATTTCTAGGGGGGAGTATATACTTCTACCCAGCTGAAACAACACGCAGGGTTATGCTCTCTTCAACACACAGGGTTATGCATTCTCTGTATCTTCTCTTTAGCTTCCTCTTTTTTTTCTTGTCTTAATTCCCAACAATTTTATTAGCCTAAAGTACACGTTTCCTTCCCATTGGTATGAATAATGTTGGAGTATTATTTCTTAATTTTAGATTAAGAAGATGATTTCCGTGTAATTAACAATTGACAATTATGTAAATAATTTTGATAATATAAGTTTTATTTATAATAGGAGGTGACTAACAAAATCTCGTATCATGTCATGCTTTACCATTATCAAATACATGATAGTCACACACACACATTATGTGTGTGTGTGTGTGTGTAATCTGAATTTAGATAAATCTGTACATCATTTAAAAACTATATAATCTGAATTTTTTAAACATGTTGACCTTACTTAATCTGAAAAGAAAGATTATAATGAGGCTAGAAAACTGCAATTCTGAGTTATTGGCTATTAAGAAGAAAAAGGTTGAAATGGAAATTAAGGCTCAAGAAGAAAGATCTATGATATTAGCTGAAAAGAAGAGAAAAAATGATATGGAAATAATGAAATTGGATATTGGGTCTATGAATTCTGTGCAGCAAGAGTATTTCCATAATCTTCAAATGGAAATTCTTGAGAAACAAAGAAATAAGGCCTAATCTCGTAAAAAGCTGTATTTTATGTTTTGTGCAGTTTTTTAATGTGTATTTTGGATACATTGGTGATATGTTTTCTTTATTTGTATACTGCTGGTTGCTATGAACACCAAACCCTTTTTTGTACCTCTCTATATGGGCCTTTTGTTTTGTTGGTGGTTGGTGGTGGGTGGGAACATTTTGTTGGGTGAATTTTGTTGTTGGTGGGATATATGTTGTACTACTTGCTGCTTGCTGGTGCTGGAGTTGTTGGAGGGTGTTGGAAGATGTAAATTCTGTAAATTCTGGAGTTCCTAGAGCTGTGCTGAAGGGTGCTGGAGAGTGCTGAGCTGCTGTAAATTCTGGAGCTGCTGGAGCTGTGCTGAAGTCTGCTGGAGCTGCTGAAGGCTGCTGGAGGACACAAACTTTCTTGTTGCTGAAAGTGTTGATTGCTACTTTCGTTGGTTGAAGAATTTATTGGTTGCTGAATTTGTATAAAAATCAACTTTTTGCAACTTGTATTAAGTTGATTTTGATACATAGATTTAATCACATGTAAATTCTGAAGTTGATATTAGTTTCATTGCTTAATTTGAGTACATTAATATGTGCTGCTTGGTGTATATTGGGTTGGTGGGAAAGATTCACTTGGGTTATAGTTCATGGCTGTAACAGATTTCTTTCCTTCTATGAAAGCTTGAGAGGAACATTAAAAATTTCATGAATTTTATTATATATAGAATGCTGGAAATTTGGATGCATGAAACTGGGTATGGATGCAGTAGGTGTTGATCTACATTTCATTCTACAGGTTTTATTTTAATACCAATTTCTATGTACTGGGTACTGATTGCATGTACAAACCAGTACATGGAAATTGTATGCTTCAAAAAAAAACTATTAGGCAAAAAAAAAAATAATTAAAATGATAATATTTTATTATTATTTTGCTTTAAATATGCATAAACCAATGTGGAAGTTTTGTTGGAAAGACAAAGTGGATATGCAAAAGAGGTAATTTTGCATATGCATATCCATATACCAATGTGGATGCTCTTAGCCAATCAAAGACCGACATCATCACGTGGATCTTTAATGCTTATTGTGCACCGACATAACGCAACATGGATGACAATTAAGGTTTTCACATGCATGGCGAAGACATTGCAATTTTGAATAGCCTTGTAGTTAGAGCATTCGCATTGAATTGATTATTTTAATATTTAAAATTTGAAGAGTTTATAATTTTTTAATTTTTAACTAACCACTCAATACTTAAAATTTATATTAAATTAGCCATCACATTTTCTTTAATAATAAAATATTATTATTTTTTATTATTTATATTTCTTTAATAAATTTATATTTTTTAATTACTTTTTTATTTTATTTTCCTAATCTTCAATAACCTCTAACAATCATATTTATTTTTATTTTTACAATCCAACAATCTATAATAATATAATAATCTCATATATACATAGATAATAAAATCTCATATGTAAATAAAAATTCCATATGTACAATCTCTAAAAATCTCACAATATAATATAATAATCTCATATATACATAGATGATAAAATTTTATATGTAAATAAAAATTTCATATATACAATCTATAAAAATGTCACATCTATAATATAATAATATCAAAATAACATAAGAGAAAAAGATAAAATTAATAAATAATTGATATAGATTTGCTACATGACTTTTCATATTTAAAGAAAAATATAAAATTACTATAGCTCATATTTGAGATGAAAATGAATTGACTAATTTAATATGGGTTAAATTTTGATAAAATGAGTTAAATTTAAAGATAAAAAATAATTTAAAGAAGCAGAGGGTCGTAACCCATCCAAAGCCTCTGCATATTATTTAGAGACTTTCTGAACAATATTGAAAACGTACTTGACTCTGACCCAAACACATAAAATATTAATTTAATTATATAAAATCAGTGGTTGTAACACATAAAATATTAATTTAATTATATAAAATCAGTGGCACAACCAACAATTTTTACAAGAGAGGCCAAACTTTCTAATGTATGATATATTAACGTCTAAAAATTATAAAAACATAATTATATATAAAATTAAATTTGATAATTTATATTACACATGTAGAAATCAAATTTTAAAAATACAATATCTTAATATATATTTAATATATTTTATGATAATGCTTCATGAAATAATATTCATCTATTATTATTTTTGTCATAGAATATTTAGAATTTATTTACTTCATATAAACTATGACACTACAACAAAAAAGACCTTTTGAGACAATTTTTCTTTAGTATGAATTGGAAATCGTCCTAAAAAGTGAGATTTAGGAACGAAATTCAAATTTCGTTCCAAAAAAATGACGGAATGGTCAGACCATAGTTAGGGATGAATTATTTTGTCCTAAATAAGTTAACCATTCGAACATTAATTATTCATCATTCGAACGTGTAAATTTTATCGTTCGAACGTAATTTTGGTGCGTTAAGTAAATTTTTTTGGAGGGAAATTGATACACCGTTCGAACGCTACAATTTAAACGTTCGAATGATGCATATGCACCGTTCAAACGTGATTTGAAAGGGTTGAATGGTGACCAGGGTTTTAATTTTTTTTAATTTTTTGCAGAATTATATTTATATTAACTAGTAATTATAAGAAATTGGTTAATTAAATAATAAGAATAATATAAATTAATAATTAGTTCAAAAAATATAAAATAACACTATTTCATAATTAAATACTGAATTTACAAAACATAAAATATTGTCCGTACAAAAAATAATAAATAAATAAATAAAAGATAGAAGGAACTATTTAAGATCCCAAGTCTTTGCATACTTCCTCGACTGTAGCTATATGTTTATCTATTTGTGTCAGTCGAGTACTGATGGTGACCTGAGTCGCAGACATGGCATCAAACTCTGTACGAAGCACAGACACAGCATAATGGATCTCCTTACGCACTGCATCGATTACTGCTGATGTCTGTTAGCTGATCGTTGCACGCACAATCTCAGTCATCTCCTCACGAGTAACATTGTTTACTGATGCCTCGGCCCGTGTAGATGTCTCAGCAGCTGATACTCCAAGATCTCCCGGCTGTGCATCTCTCTAAGGATCAATCGGTTTTGGAACATGTCTACGAAGATGCAGTCTCGAGTGTCCCGTGCTGCATGAGAGGGTGGTGCTGTTTATCGGTTCCATCGACTCCCGTTTACGCTCGGCAACATCAGGCACAACACCAGCAAATAGCAGAAATTTGGTGATCAGGATTCTGAATGGCAGTATATCCATCGAAATGTACCGAAACTCTGATCGAATCCTATCAAATATATACCCCACCAAGTCAATAGGAATGCCATGAGTGGCCCGTATCATAAATTTCATCCGATCAATGCCAACCTCTGTCTTGTGCTGCCGAGGGTCAATGTTGTTGGTCATTATCAAATTCAAGATCTTGAAGAAAGAAGATAAATCTGGCTGTTTGATGCTCTTCATCCCCTCATACGGTGGAGCATCTGGACCGACAACCAAATCTCTCACCTCATGATCAGCAAGGGTATCGACCTTATCAGTATAAACTAATGCCTCCTCCTCAGCTGTCTCCGCCTCAGCTGAAGGAGCAGACTCTCTAGGCACCATATTTGGATATGCATCTGATAGCCTAGGAATATCAAGATGCTCAGCAAGTCCATCCCGTGAAAATACAACGGGTACTCCTCGGACAGAGATCCTGTAGGCCCCTCCGTCATCTGGGCTGGCACTACCGAGTTCTCTATAGAATTCAGCAACAATGTCAATATAGGAGACTGGCTCCCATGCTTCCTCCCGCTCATCTAGGATAGGTCCCCAACCACGATCGCTGAAGACTGATGGCAGTGAATGACCCTCTTAAACAAGACTCTGGAAATCAGAAATTTTCACCGGTCGCTCCAGTGAAACAGTCCTCTCCTTGACTGGACCACTACTAGTCTCAGTAAGATTGCGTCGTTTACGTCCCGTCCTAAAAGAAGACATTATAATCAACCTGAAATTTATAATTAAAAATTAGATAAACAACATTAACAATAAAAATACAATAAATAACTATTTACAGTATTTTCAAACGAATAGCAATTTAATAACACTTGATATTATGAACAACATAATTTTTGATAAATAATATCTCACAATATCAATAGAAATATAATATTAAAAAAATATTTGTGGTAAATTACGACATTAATTTCATTATAATGTAGAAATTATTCTAGTTAAAATTTAATGGAACTATAATATGGAAAAAAAATGTATAAAGGTATATTATATTAAATTTAATTTTACCGTTCGAACGTCTAAACTAGGGATCGAATGGTACAACTATACAATTTGAACGTGTAATACAACGTTCGAATGTATAAGTATTAACATTCGAACACCCAATATTATGATCGAACGGTAACTATAATGTTCGAACGTTTACATTAACGGTCTAACGGGTGGGTAAGGCCTGACCATCTGAACGTCTAAAACACCGTTCGAATGGTTATTGAATACCGTTCAAACGTTGTTCATAGCGTTCGAACGATATACGAATCGATTAGGTCTTCCAGATCAAGTCGACTCAGCCATTGAAATCCATGGAATCATTCCATGGATTTTACACCAAAATAAATCAAATAGAAACCTAAATAAACTTTCGTACCATGGATTAAAGCAAATATACCGTTTATTTTTATGTATAAATCGGTTTATCCTAATTCAAACAGATAATCCATCAAAAACCTAAATCGAAATGGTAAAATGGTTTGAAAAAATAATATCGTACTTAGAATAAGAGGCTTAGAGTGGGTATTGTTGATGGCGGCGAAGACGGCGTTGAACGGCGGAGATGGACGGTTAACGGCTTGAAACGGAAGAAATGCATACGTTTGGCTTCCGTGAAAATGACATCCGCGGCAACTTATTTATGTAGTACCATTCCAACGGTAAGTTAATACCGTTCGAACGTATTAACTGAAATTAATTACCGAGATGTTATTATTAAATATTTAATTTATTTGAATATAAATTTATTATAATATTAAATATAATAAATACAATATAATTAATGTTATTATATTATATTAAACACTATATATTATATTTATTATTTTAATATAATATATATTATATTATATTTAATAGATTATATTATACTATATAGTATATAGTATAAGTTATATGATATAGTATAATATAATATAGTATACTATATATACGATACTATGTTCATAATATTATATAATATATATGTGATATTAAATATCACATATATTTAATAGTAAATGTATTAAATGACTTGTTTAGTATATTAATATATTATATTTCAGTTATAGGCTAATTAGATGACACTCTCTATTCTAGTACTATAAATAACACTATATATGATAGTATATATATGTTATATATATGATAATATAACATAACATATTATATTTTAGCTTTAGTATAATTAGAATACACTCTAAATGCTAGTACTATAGATGACACTATACATGATAGTATGTACATGTTATACTTAAATGTATTACATTATTATATTATATTTTAGTTATAATATAATATTTTAACACTATATATGCTAGTAATACAAATGACCCTATGCCATGATACCATATATATGTTATATATAGGCTAATATATATACTTGACTATAATATTAGATGTAGTATGATATTTTATACTATATTATAGTAAAATATAATATAATTAACATATATGTTTGATTATATATTATAAACAAATATTACTATGTTACTAAACTATAGTATATTTAAAGGTGTAGTGCAAAAAAAAAACACAATAACCAACATTTTAATAAACCGTTCGAACTCTTACTAATAACTGTTCAAACGGTGAAGTAAACGGAAGGATACGTTCGAACGTTTAATTTAACGTTCGAACGTTAAAATTAACGGGAGAAATTTTTCCCGCTACCATATTTGACGTTCGAACGTTTAGTAAATAACCGTTCGAACGTAAATGTTCTACATTTACATGACAGAACCTCACAATCTTGCGCTCGTCCCACCACTTACAGTCTCGCTTCCACAACCAATTTCTTCCAACCGGTGCTATTCTCCCTCAATCCAGCCCCCAAATATTAATAGCTTTCATCCATCTCTTATATTTTTGGATTAAGAGATTATTTTTACCGTTTGGTGAAGAGTATTTTCGTTTTGGGCATAATGTACGGGTGGTTTTGTAATTTCATTTCTCAAAACCAGGTATTCTTCAAATCTTATTCGCATTTTGGTTTGAATATAAGTGTTTTCGTTTGATGTAATGAGTTGGTAAATGTTGTGATTTTCGAAGGTTGATGACGACTGGAATCTGGAACGAACACATTCGAACGGTACACGAATACCGTTCAAACGTTTACCGTTTGGTTCGAACACTTATCAACACCGTTTGACGTTATGTTGGTTAGTGTTAAAATATTAATTAGAAATTGCTTGTTTGTACTAAATCTTGGAATCTTTCAAATTAATACAAATTAAAAGACAAATAATTAAGATTTAATAATACATAAATACTTAATCTTTGAATTAATCAAATAAATTTTAAATAAAATACAAATAATCTGCATTTAATAATACTTAAATACTTATGTGTTAAAAGTAATCAAATGAATTTTAATTAAAATACTGATAATCTAGATTTAATAATACTTGAATACTTAATAGTTAAATTATTCAAATGAATTTTAATTAAAATACAAATAGTTAAGATTTAATAATACTTAAATACTTAATAGTTAAATTATTCAATTGAAGGTTAATAAAAATACATATAGCCAAGATTTAATAATACATAAATACTTAATATTTGAATTAATAAAATAAAATTTAAATAAAATACAAATACTCTAGATTTAATAATACTTAAATACGTAAAAGTTAAAAGTAATCAAATGAATTTTAATTCAAATACAAATAATCTAGATTTAATAATACTTAAATACTTAATAGTTAAATTATTCAAATGAATTTTAATTAAAATACAAATAGTTAAGATTTAATAATACTTAAATACTTAATCCTTGAATTAATAAAATAAATTTTAAATAAAATACAAATATTCTAGATTTAATAATACTTAAATACTTAAAAGTTAAAAATAATCAAATGAATTTTAATTAAAATACAAATATTCTAGATTTAATAATACAAATACTTAATTAGAATATCTTGCATTGTTTGTTTGATACATGTTAAATGGCATATCTTGCATTGCTTGTTCATCAAAATAAACCTTAGACCCATTCGAGAGTTATCAATCTGGATGAATTGAAAGATTGATAACTCTTGAATTGTCCAGAGTGGACAGTTTGGAATTGTAAGATCATTCTTGCAAACTATCGAACTATATCTGTTATATGTCCAGCATTAAGATTTTGGTAGATTTATCCCTTGTTCTCCGGATATGCAGTTTCGGTGATGGTGTATCGACGATTAACACGTCGGTGCACACAACCAGACGAGCATATTTGGAGAACTATGGGGTGGTGCTGCCGAAATTTTGTTAAACGTGACAGATTATAGGGAATAGGTTTGAGACTATGATCTTAAAATTCCGAATGGGATAGGACCAATTACCTGGTGAAATATGGCATACTCCTTGTTGCCCAGATGATTAACACAAGAGGGGGGTGAATTGAGTTATATTTTAAAAAAATAACAATTATAAATCAAATATACAATATAAAATATAAACAAAATATGAAACAGCAATAAATATAAAGAGTAAGGGTAAGAGAGAAGCAAACTCAGTATGTTAACGAGGTTCGGCCCCACTGCCTACGTCCTCGCCTCAAGCTACCCCTTGAGAATCCCCGAATTCACTATTCAATCTCCTTCAGGTGGAGATAGAAACCTATTACACCTTTGAACAACACCGTTACAAAGGATCCGTGTAGAACACCCTCTACACTTGCAATCACCTTACACGTGGTGATTCAACGATTCCCTGCGTAGAACACTTTCTACACGCACAAGGGTTGTACACACCCTTTTACTGATACAAGAATTGATAGTGGGTAGGATATCAGAAAACACTCCTCAATGAGTGAAATAAGAACAATACAAGCACAAACTATATCTCTCAAAATGAATAAGAGTTAAGGCTCAATGCTTAGAGAAGAGAGAATGAAAGCTTTGAATGAGAGTTGTATGCTCTTGGTGTTGTGAATGTGAAGCTCTCAAATGATCTATTTATAGGCATATGAGACTTCATATTCAAATTTAAAAAGATTCACATGTCAAAAACATCATCATTCATTTTTCAAAAATTTCAAACCTAATCTTTTTACTTTTTGCATATGACAAAAGGAGCACACTTTGCTTTTCAAAAATTTCAAACCTAATTTTTTACTTTTTGCATATGACAAAAGGAGTACACTTTACTTTTCAAATTTTTCAAACAAAAAAATCTTCCTTTTGCATAAGTCAAGAAAAGCATCAATCACTTTTGAAAATATTCAAATAAAACATTTTACTTTTTGCATATGACAAAAATAGCACACTTTACTTTTCAAAATTTTCAAACAAAGGCATCTTCCTTTTGCATAAGTCAAGAAAAGCATCAATCACTTTTGAAAATATTCAAATAAAACATGCACATGTGAAAGATGACAATCAATCATCTTTAATATTTTCAAAGTTCAAACCTTTAATCATGGCATGCACATGTGAAAGATGACAATCAATTATCTTTCAAAATTTTCAAATTTAATTTTCAAAATATTCATGCACATGTGGAAAATATATTTTAATGCTTTATGATAAAATATTAATTTTTGAGCCTTAATCCTAATTTCGAATTTTAAGAGATTTACAACATTACTCTATGACTTTAATGTGAACTTGCTCTCTTCTTGCTCATACTTGTTTCCTTGATGTGCTTGATTCCATTGTGTGGACAATTTGAGCTTGAGACTCCTTTATTTTTTGAATTCATTTGTTATCATCAAAATCCATGTGTAGATATATAATTACACAAAACTTGAAACCTTGGGTTTAACACTCCTTGATTAATACATGATGCATGATACATGTTTGTTTATTGATGCACACGTGATTGTTTGTAATGAAGATAGTTGGCATGAATAAGAGTTGGATGCGAGTTAGCGATCAATTGGTTCAGAATTACAACGTATATGCTGAAGGTGTTAGGAAATTCTTAGAATTCGCATTGGGTACATGTGATAGTGATGGGCGTATTAGATGCCCATGTAAAGAATGCAGGAATTTACATTCTCATAAGATAGATTTGGTGAGAGGTATCTGTTTGTCAAAGGTATTGACAAGGGTTATACTGATTGGGTCTTACACGGCAAACTATATCCAACTTCATTTGAGGTTTCACCTGAAGAAGAAGAGAACGATGAAGATGTACAACTAGATGTTGTTGGAGATGAATATGATGAGGATATGGAGGAAATGTTAGGTGACATCGGTGCGGAAATGTTTATGAATGAAGGTGACACAGACACATCAAGTTCAAATGATGGAGGTCATAACACTTTTGCACGATTGTGGAATGATTCACAACGTGAGTTATATCTAGTATGTAGAAGACACAGTAAGTTGTCATTTACCGTAAGATTGCTTCACATAAAATCAATGTGCCGATTATCAATTAAGGCTATCAATATGTTACTCGAGCTATTTATGGAGGCACTGCCATCAGATAATACTTTACCTCGGATTTTATTACAACGTAATATATGCATGTAATAATGACTGCATATTATATTAGCAAGAGAATGAGCAGTTGAACGAGTGTCCCATATGCCACGAATCAAGATGGATAACTAACAAACAAAATGTGCCGTAAAAGGTAGTACGCCACTTTCCATTAATACCTATATTACAATGATTATATATGGCACTCATTAGCTAGAGTTAGGAACGATAATATTTTATCGCATCCTGCTGACTCCCAGGTGTGGAAAGAATTTGATCAGGAACACTCATGGTTTGCTGAAGAACCTCGTAATGTGCGACTTGGGTTGGCAACAGATGGATTTAATCCGTTTGGGAACATGAGTACTAGTCATAGTACTTGGCCAGTTGTACTTATGCCGTATAATCTACCACCGTGGAAGTGTATGAACGATTCATATTTCGTGATGAGTTTGGTCATTCCAGGTTCAAGATCACCAGGAAATGATATAGACATACACTTATAGCCATTGATTGCAGAATTGAATGATTTGTGGGAGAATGAGGTTGTCACATTTGATTCATCAACATGCAAGTTGTTCAAGATGCATGTTGCCGTGTTATGAACAATAAATGATTTTTCTGCTTATAGAAATTTGTCAGGTTGGAGTACTAAAGGGAAAATGACATGTCCAACTTGTAACAAACATACTAAATCTGAATGGCTCACTTATGGGAGGAAATTATGTTTTATGGGTCATCGTCGATTTTTACCTGGTGACCATAGATGGCGGGGAAATTCACAAATGTTTGATGGTACTGTTGAATGGGGCCAACCTCCACCATATTTGTCTGGTGAAGATGTACTTGCACAATTTGTAGATGTTGGTTGTAATGAATTTGGTAAAAAAAATGAAACAGAAAATGAGCTACATCTGACTTGAATTAGACTAAGAAGAGTATATTTTTCGATCTCCCATACTGGTCAAAGTTAAAGTTACGGCATAGTCTTGATGTTATATATAATGAAAAAAATATATGCGAATCCATATTGGGAATATTGATGTCAATTGAAGGAAAAACGAAGGATACATTAAAGTCAATGAAGGATTTGAAGCAGTTGGGAATAAGACTGGAAATGCAATTGCAAGAAAATGGTTCGTCCGTTTACATACCGATTGGGTGGTATACATTTTCAATGAATGAAAGGGCCACATTTTGTGAGTGGATAATGAAAATTAAATTACCGGACAGTTATGCATCGAATTGGACAAGGTGTGTGCGAACAAATAACTGGAAAATAACTGAATTAAAAAGTCATGATTGTCATGTCCATTTACAGTGTATCTTGCCTATTGGTATCCATGGGTACTTGACAAGAGGCGTGCACGTGGTTTTGACTGAGTTGGGTTTATATTTCAAAGACTTATGTGCTAGGACATTAAATGTAGAAGCTTTAGATCGAATGGAAAGAGAAATTTTCATAATATTGTGTAAGCTAGAAAGTATTTACCCACCGTCATTCTTCGACGTCATGGTTCACCTAGCAGACCATTTGCCACGTGAGGCTCGACTTGCAGGACCAGTTCAGTATAGATGGATGTATCCCATTGAACAATTCCTTGGGAAGTTGAAACGTAGAGTTGGTAACAAGACTCGTCCAAAAGGATCAATTGCAGAAGCATAAATTGATGATGAGTGGCATACCTTTTTTTCCAAGTATTTCCACAGAGTTGACACTAGGTTTGATCGGTCGGAAATAAAATTTGACGTTGACCGAGCAAGATAATGAAATGTGTTTTCTGTGTTTTTCCAACAAGTACGTCCACTTCGTGCAATGCGTGGTTATGACTTATGTGGAATAGAGTTTGAGAAAGCTCAGTGGTACGCGGTGAACAATTGCCCTGAGATAGAGAACCACTTGGAGTAAGTTATAATATTTTCTTAATTTAATATTTGCACATTTACTTTCATAAAATTTTATGAATATAAAAGAATTGTGGTAATTATCAATTTCAGTGATCATATTAACATACTCAAGGAACTAGGAGTAAATGATATAAACCAAAAACATGAAGAGGAGTACCCGAGATGGTTCGAACAGTGGGTAATGACATTACATATGCTTTACTCATTCAATAGTTCAGAAAATATTGATTGTTTATTATTGATATAATAGAAGTTTTACTCAATATGTAGGTTGTACAAATGCATGCGAATAATCTAAACGATATATCGGATGAACTATATGCATTAGCGCGTGGCCCATTGAGAGGCGCTACAAGATATTCTGCATGTATTTCTTGGGGAAGTAGGTATCACACAGTGGATTGAGATTGTTATAGGAAAATACAAAATAGTGGTGTCCTAGTCGAGGGAAGTCATGATGGAGAAAATATTGATGTCTATGGAATTATTGTTGATATAATTGAATAAAATATTTGGGAGAGCTTGCAATGTATCTGTTTAAGTGTGATTGGTGGGATTTAAGCAATCCTCGAACTGGAGTCCGTGATGATGAATATTTTTTGAGTATTAATACATAAAAAAAAATGGTACGAAGATGATCCTTTTATTTTAACTTTTCAAGCATCTCAAGTATTTTACTTAGATGACCCAAAGTTTGGAAATCAATGGCGAGTAGTACAAAAATATTCTCCAAGAAATATATATGATATTATCCCTCAGGCGGAAGGGCGAGATGAAGAAGCAGATGATCCCTCTACTCAAGAAGCATACCAAGAGAGTCAGTCTGTCTTTAATTTGTTTGTGGATTTGAGTCAGTACGAGATGATTCCATTAAATAGAGAAGATATTGAGACTGAAATTGTTGATGCGACAATTGAGCAAAATATTGATTCCACTGAAGTATCTACAGATGATGAGACTGAATTGTCAAATGATACTGATACAGATAGTGATTGACCAATTATGTTTTCACATTATGTGATGATGAACACTATTTTACTTAATGAATATTGTATCAGTTTTCTGAAATTATGCCTCTAAAGTGAAAGAAAGTTCGCATCCCATCTCCACCTGTTCCTAGCTCTCCTTTAGACTCACCATTAAAGATTGACTCTATAGAATAAGGTAAAATTCTAGTACTCATAAAAGTTATTAATTAAAGTTATAATAGAAAGTTGATTACAATGTTATATATTATGATGAGTTCACAGTACAATCTCGTTAAGGTTGAGGCACTACTAGCGGTGAGATATTGGAAAAATATTGTAAAGTGGATAAGATCAAAGTTAACATTCTTGATGAACATACAGGAGGCGAAGGACAACCAGCAGCTTGGCTTGCATCGTATGTGGGTGCTCTTACATGAACTTATGCACCTTTGGCAATAAGTTCATGGAAGAAAGTCCCCCAAGATGTTAAGGACCTTATCAAGAAGCATTGTTTGGTAATGTTTAAAACATTTATTTAGTTGGTAAATTTTTATATTTTACTTAAGGTTAGAATATTATAAATGATAATGTCTTTGTCTTTTTTTTCTGTAAGGATGATTTCGAATTAAATTTTGGTCGGAGAGAGGAGCGTAAGACTGTGGAAGAGCTTATGAGTAATGCATTCCGCAAATATAAGGCGAGGTGTCATGAGTATTATAATAAGTTCGAGAATAGGAAAGATGCACGCCAACATCCTTTTCAAGATGTGCAACCTTCTGATTGGGAAAAACTTTGTGACATGTTTGAGGATCCATCATATAAGGTATAATTAATTTAATTATTTTAGTCGTCCTATTTTTAATTTCGCTTTCTAATATTTTCAATTCCTATGTAGGAGCGAAGTTCTATAAACAAAACAAATAAATCAAAATTGAAGATTACTCATCATACAGGCTCAAAATCTTTCCACCGCCTCTCTAAGAAATTGGTATTGCTATTTTTTTATTTGTATATAGTTAATTGAATATATGAATCCTAATAACTTTATATCTTAATAAATCTTTATTATAGCAAGATTCAGATGCCAATTATGATCTGACAAAATTATATGCTGCACCACATACTAATCGTAATGGAGAGTGGAGTCATCCCAATACCCGTGAAAATTATGTAAGTATTATAATTTGTTTTAAATAAATATATTAGAATATTTATGATGATATTAACTCTTTAGTTTATGTGTAGGATAAAATGGTTACCATGCGTACTGAATCTGCGTCAGACCAAAATTCCTCAAATAATGATGTTGAGATTTTTACACAAGTTCTGGGTCAATGTTCAGGATATTTGAGGGGTTGGGTCGCTGTGTAAAACCTTCTCCCTCTTCCTCTTCTTCCAAGTCTGCCTCTATAGAGCAAGAGAATGTGATTCGCAGAATCGAAGAATTGGTTGCAAAGCAGCATGAGTTAGAGGCTCAATTGACGAGACAATGAGACATGGAGATACACCTCAAACAACATGAAGAACAACAAGAAGAATTCAGAAGAGATATGCAACTCTAAATGCAGCAGCTTATGCAACAGTGTAGGCCTCCAAGCAACTGATGGTTTTTTACGTATAAATTATGACATTATCTAATTATGTATGAACAATGTCAGTCTCATGGTTATTTATTAGTTCGTACTTATTATAAAACTTTCGTGAGTATTAAACAGTTTCTAATTTATGTTTTTCAAATATTATGAATGTCTATTTGGTTTTTTATTATTGTGGGCTTTTAATAAAATAGTAGTCGTTTGAACGACCATATCACGTTCAAACATTAATGATTAGGCCGTTCAAACAACACTGTAACGTTCGAACATTAATGACTAAGACGTTTGAACGATATCAGATGATCAAAAAACGTTCAAACGCAATTTATTATTGTAGCATTTGAACATAACTCAACACCGTTCGATCTGTTCTTTTAACATTCGAACGGAATTCTATTTTATACCATTTGAACGTTATCAAAATCTGTGATCGTTTGAACATATTTTCATAACCGTTCAAAAAATTTATTTCCGTTCGAACGTACAATACCAACCATTCGAATGTCATTCTGAAACGAATTTTAACCGTGACAAATAAAGTAAATGTTCAAACGGTATTGAACGGTCAATTTCAAAATCGTTTCAAAAGATATATTTTGGGATGAAATGGTGATTTTCGTCCCAATATATCTTCTGGGACAATGATGTTGGGACGACCTTGGGACGAAAAAATTTCATTTCAAAGAATTTTCTGTGACGAAATCCCTACATTTTGGGACGAAAATTTTCATCCCTAAAAACCAATTCTGTTGTAGTGTGAATTGATTTTTTAAAATGTCATTTTTCATTCTAGGACAAAAAGTAATTTATTAAGTTTCATGTAAACTCTCAATATTTTCATGTCACATTAAGCATATAATACTATAATTGAGACCTTAAATAATTTTTTTTTACTCAATAAATTTTAGATGATAAAACCTTTTAACAATTTTCTATATAGATAACCAACCTTAATTGATTTTTCTTGTATTTTCCTTTTGGATTCCATATTAATTAAGAAACCTAATATTTTATAACAAAAAACTTTAGGAACCATATTAATAAGTTTATTATTTATCCTAAACTTACTGAGACCACACTCTTGAAAATAAATAATATATAGAAGTTATACAAAATTCTAGGACTATAGGGAAAAAAATTAGAAAGACATTTTTAAGAATATTGAAATTTTATAAAATTTTTTAAAGTATATAGGAATTAATAAATTTTTTTGAAAGACCATTTTGTGTATTTATAAAATTATGATTAAAAATTAGGGTATATTTTAATGTTTTTAAAAATTTGGCCCCTCTTATGTGAACGTAGGTCCACCGCTGTATGAAACTACGGAAGAGTTACTATCGAATTAAAAAATTCTATTATAATATCATATAAAATTATTCTTTATCATAAAAAATTAAATAAATAAAAGATTTAATTATTTATACTATATTCTAAATAAATATTATGAAGAGGTTAAACAAAAAGTAATGATTATTTTGATATTTGAAAAAATTGAAATGTTTATTAATATATTTTATGTAAAAATTTAAAAAAATTATAATGATGAAATGAGATTAAATAAATTGAGAGTTCTCTCAATCTAAAAGACCTCTAAGTTCTAAGAAGCTAAATGACATATATATGATCAATTAATTAATAAAATTACATATCTTCTGTCCTACAAATTGTTTTTTTTTTAATAACAAGGTTATTCATAAATAACCACGATTATATAAACGATTCATATCAAATAATTAGTAAAATACATTCAGAAACTGAGTCATACTAAATTATCAAATCATCTATATGGTTAACATATCTTAATAAAGTGTGAACTGTTACACTTGCCAGGTATCCCTTATGTTGAACAGAACATCTCATAGTGATCTTTTGTCCCTTCTATCCTACGTGACGAGGAACGTCCGGGGAATTAATACTTATGGCCCGCCTAGAAAATAGGCATGCATGGCAAGTCAAGAGTGTCGGCAAAATAAGTCGTTGATGTATAAAGTTTGGGTGTTTAGTGATCATCATCATAATGAATGATGGGCTGTCGAATTACTGTTATACTTGCCACGTATCCCTTAGGTTGAACAGAACATCTCATAATCATCTTTTGTCCCTTCTGTCCTACGTGACGAGGAACGTCCATGGAATTAACACTTATGCCCGCTGAAAAGAAAAGAGAAATGATATTTACAGTCGTAGTTATATAAGTGATATATAATTGTTTTAAAAAAAAATAAATTAATATAGAACTCATATAAAAAGAAATTAATTTTTTAATCATAAACCTTATTCTTTTTTAAAATAATTATGTGATATTTATACATTTTACAATTATATGTAACATTGTATGTCTGAAAAATAGGCATGCATGGCAAGTCAAGAGTGTCAACAAAATAGTCGTTGATGTATTTCTAGATATGTCAAATCGTATTAAGTTGATATTGTATCATAATATGTATATTATATTATATAAGTCAATCTTAACCTGATGTGTTAATTTTATCGTGTCAAAATTTTAAACTCTAACACGATCCATTAACATAACGGATTGTGTCGTGTCAATCCGTTTTGACCTATTAATGAATATTATGAAATAAATTAACATGATACAATATGACCCGTTTCAAAATATTTATATAAATGGGTTAAATAGGTCTGAAATTAACCTATTTGACCTAATTAAATTTGGTATAATTTTATATAAATGTTAAAATCATAATATCTGTAAAAATTAATAAACTAACTACAAGTCTAACATAACAATCCAAATAATAAAAATATCAAAATTAGAATTCTAATAATTTTACTTTTAGGTATAAGAGTATAATTGTAATTCTAACTTTGTTAACGTGTCATAATGGGTTATAAAAGGTCAAAGCGGGTTGACTCGTTATTATTAACCTGTTAAGTAATCGTATTTTAACGGGTCAATCTATTTGGATTTAAATTCATTAAGTCTAAAACTTAATCTAATATTATCGTATTGTGTTCGTGTTGAGTTAACTAGTGTAATATATTGCAGCCGTAAATGTATAAAATTTCGGTGTTTAGCGATCATCATCATAATGAATGATAGGCTGTCGAATTACTGTTATACTTGCCAGATATCCTTTATGTTGAACAGAACATTTCATAATCGTCTTTTGTTCCTTCTATCCTACATTAAGAGGAACGTCCAAGGAATTCGTACTTATGGCCCGCCTGGAAAATAGGCATGCATGGCAAGTCAAGAGTGTCGGCAAAATAAGTCGTCGATGTATAAAGTTTGGGTGTTTAGCGATCATCATCATAATGAATGATAGGCTGTCGAATTAGGTATAAAAGAGAGTCACGCATTAATGATAGGCAGTCGAATTACGTCTAGAAGAATAAAAAATACTTTAGTTATAAATAAATTATATAAAAATAAATTTATAAATTAATATTATTTAATATAATGCGTTAAATTGTAAATTTATTTTTATTATAAAATAAATCTAATAAATTTTATGAATTTATATTAATTTATAAATTTATTTTATATAATTTTTTGTATACTTACCAATTCTCTAAAAGAATATTCTTCATTCTAATGGTTTACTGAATATTGCCAACGAGAACGCAGTTGTTTTATTAAAGTCTTGTATTCACACGTGGTTTTAATTAACTGTTTCTTTGGATATGAAAGCCTCTTGACATTATCAATTTTTATAAGCATCGAGAAATTGTACGTATGTATAGCTATGATACCATGATGTTTCATTAAAGTCAATTTTGACATCACCGCTGGTTGTTGTGAAGTCACATCATTCCCCGTAACGCAATTTTTTATTTTTATTTTTGTAAGTAGGACATATGAAAAAAGATGTTTTTAAATTAATATTATATATAAATATGACCGATATGTTAAATTTAATTTATAATAAAATAAATTTAAAATATAATATACCATATTAAATTAAGTTAATATTTTAAATTTATTTTGTGTAGCCTTTTTTATTACTAAAATATATTTTTTAAAGCGTTAGTTTGCTCACCTTGAGACTTGAATTAATTCGGCAGATAATAAGATCAGGATACGGATGCAGGGATCATGCAATCAAATGCTATAATCAATAAATGCTTCTAATAAAAAAAAAAACTAAGAATAAAAGTCAAGAATAATAATAATAATAATAATAATAATAATAATAATAATAATTAATCTATAATTCTTTTTTATTACTTTTTATATAAAAGTTAAGCTATATTTTAATGTCATTAAGCTATATTTTAAATTGAGAGTATCATTATTATATAAGTTATTTTGTAAAAATGTCATTCATTTTAAATATATGTAAAAATTATAAAAATAATATATATTTTTTTATTAAAAACAATTTGAATATAAAAAAAACCAAGACCATGGACAACCAGCTTCCTTCGTACCATGTGCGGGTGGTGCATCATGCATGTAATTTTGATCATGACCAGCTTCAAATTAAAGGCGGTCATCAAGATGAGGGAAAAAATAAAACAATAAAGACTAGCCACATCGGGCTTCCGATATCCTAGTTTTTCAAGTTTCAATACAAAAAAAAAAAATAAAGGCTTTATGCTGCGTAACGTTTAAGTGTACTATTTAATAATTTTTTATTATTTAATGATTAAAAAATTAATTTTAAATATATTTGTATATATTTTTTTTATTTTTTAAAAATATTTAAATCTATTTAAAAAAAAAACTATCGGTTACTTTGAATGGTGCTCCTTAGCCTCGATGTATATTATTATTTTATATAAATTTAATGAGTTTTGTAATTAATTCTCAACTGCTTCCTCTCTCGATCTGGTTAAGAAATCATATATATCAGGCATTTAATTAGACGCAGCCTCGTCCTTTTCAGATCATAAAAGCAAAACAAGTTCAGAAAAACAAGTTCTCAAAAAAAAAACAAGTTCAGAAAGAGAAAAGCATGGGCCGGGATGGGTGTGAAAAATATTTTCTCACTGGCCGATGAAAAACAGATACGTAGGTGTGAAAAACACCACTGAAATGCACCCGCATGTAGACGCCCAGCCCGCTCTCGAGCCCATCTTCACTCTCCCTCTCCCGCCCAGCCCTCTCCCTTCTCTCAGATCTCCCTCCCATCTTCAACGCTCCACGCCGACGGATATTCTTTCCAAACAATTACATCCCACATTATTATAGGCTATAACAACCCAAGTGGGTCTGAGTTATATTGTCTTTGATTGATTTCTAAAACCATGAATTCTTGATAGAAAGCCAGAGGAATTTTTTTTTCACTCCATCGAAAAGCAAATAATATTCATCAGCTGGGTCAGCTTGAAAAGTGGAAACCAGTGCCTTTGGAGTAAGGGGTTGATAACTTGATGACCTTCCAAATTTGGCTTCTTTACTTCAATATTAGTATTTTTATAGATTCCTGGAATCTAATATAAATGATCACCTTCTATGTTTAGTTACTTGGAGAAGTGCCATTCCAAAATAGGAACTTTCCTTTTAAGTCAAAACTCAGAGTAGTCCTTGTAAATATTGTTTGTTTTTGTGCAATAGATGGTATAAATATGCTATTCTGCAGAAGAAATTGATGAAAGTATGCTAAGAAGGAGAGGGATGTTTTTTTTTTTGGGGCTTCCGTGGGGCTTCTGTTGGCTGTGGAGGAGTGCAGATGGGAGGGAGAGAAAGGAGAGGGCTTCGGCGTGGACTGTCGCAGATGGGAGGGAGAGAAAGGAGAGGGCTGGGCGGGAGAGGGGAAGTGAAGATGGGAGGGGCAGGCGTCTACATGCGGGTGCATTTTGGTGATGCTTTTCATACCTTTGTGTCTGTATGTCATTGGCCGGTATGAAAATGTTTTTCCCGCGCATCTGGCTCTAAGCTTTACTCATGCAGAAAATGAATAACTTAGATGACATGCTTTTCGTATGTTTAGGTGAATAACTTTTAGTTTAAGGTTTATAGTTGCACTCTCCTATTAAAAAAATTGTTTACTGTTTAATAATAATATGTTTAAAATATTTTTTAAATATATTAAATTTGTTTGAAAATAATATAAAAAAATACTTTTTGAGATAGAAATTACATTTTAAGGTTGTACATAGTGTCGTGCATGTGATAAAATCAAAAGGTAAACTTGTAATTATTTGAAAATTTTATGGATATTCTATTGAGTCTTTTTTTAAAATAGAACTATATTCTGTATTTTTTAAAAAATACGTTTGAGGAAAAACATCAAAATTATTCATTAAAGAAATTTTAACATCCCTAACGCAATCTCAAATAGACCCTATCTTTAACTTGTATTTCCCACTTCCCACCCCCTAAGAAACTCAAGTAACGTCTTTAATCCTCCCAATTAGTACCTCTTACATATTATTCAAGAATTTTCGAAATTAAAGTTAATAATTAGGAGGATAATACTTCAATTCCAATTATAATATTCAATCTGTTCTTAATTTGTAAGACATGACTCCTGATACGTAGGAATGATTACGTTACCTCTTCCTGGTGAAGATTATTATTATTTTTGTTCCCCAATGATTAATTTGATCTTTGAAGAACTTGCTGCTTTTCTTTAGAATGCTTGAAGAGTCTAATTTTATTCATTATACTTATGTGAATTATATTGGCGCGGATATATTTCTAACTCCTTCAATCTTTAAGAATGATCAGTCCTTTTACTTGTATGATGCTTGGAGGAAACACCAAATTCAAGTTTTTACATTTTCTTACAAATAAAATCATGCTATATTAGTAATATCATGTATAGAAGATGTATCTTCCGCATCTGCTTGCAAATAGGATTGATGTTGAAACTTGCAACTTTTTTTTAGAATGCATGAAGATCGATTCTATTTGTACCATTCATTTACTTTTTATTTTCATTGTCATACATACATATATATACAAATGTATGTATGAGCTTATTTGTGGCATTCTGTTTCTAAACCAAGCAAAAAGAGCAAATATGAGATTTAAAAATTTTTGTGGATGATTATGTGAAGATGCTTTGAATCTGTTTTTGATATTGTAACATGATATGAATTCGTTTAGTACTCTTTTATGATATAATATGGTATATAAAAATGTTTGGCATGGCTTTCTGATTTTGTATATGATTTTACTTTGGTTTGAATTTCTGTTCAGTTAAAGCCTTATCATAGGTAACAATAGTAGTATATGACCTTGTCACATGTAATAGTAGTGGTATATGGCCCTACCATGGGTAATAATAATGGTATACGACCCTTCCACTAGTAATAGTAGTAGTATATGGCCTTACCATGGATAATAATAGTGGTATACAACCCTGTCACTGGTAATAGTAGTGGTCTCCGTATAAGTGCACACCATTTTGGTGACAGATGCACAAGCCTACCAAGGGGGTTAAATATGACCATAGTTCTAATGTGATGCTCTGATGTGATGATGATGAATGCTCAGTTGTGTTATGCCAAAGGAATTTTAAAAATATTATTTTTGAATGTTCGCTCTGATATTTTTTATCACATGTTATATTGGTTCTAGATTCTGAAACTAAAGATATTTTGTTCTGCATTCTGAAATCTATAAATGCTCAGGTTTATATATTAGTATATATTCTTTGCTTATGGAATTGTTGATAACTCACTGTTTATCTCCACAATATTCTTGAAATGGGTTGAATGTTTCAGCTGGAAATTATGAGTAAGAATGATTGCGAGATTAGACGATCATATAGAAATTAAGTGCAAAAAATGGTACAAGTAATTTTTGGAAAATCGTACTAGTAGATTTATTATTTTATGTTAATTTGAGTATTTTGATATGCGGATAGTTTTGAACCTTTATGGAGATTCTAATTAGTTTTGTTAAGATTTTTCTTTAGTGGCCTGGTGGAAGAACCTATATATTTGGTTTGAATAATTAAATTTATATTTTATGGAGAATTTGGAGGATATAATTGTGTTATGAGAGATTGTTTTAGGCTACAGGAGTTAACTCCCAGGAACTTCGGGACAATAACGTTACTTATAATTATTTTTACAATTTTTTGTACAATCAATTTTTAAATTGTGGACATTTTTGTAAAATAATGTTATTTTTATAAGTTATTTTATAAAAATATCTCCTTTTATAATAAAAAAAAAATTGTATTTCTATCATTTCTCAGTTAAAACAAAATTAGTTGGACGATTGTAATTGAGCACTGATTGGGACTAGTCACTAGTGCAGATAATATTGTTTACATAATTACATTAGGGGTCTGTGTATATGGACTCCGTGTCCTTAACATCTTTCATTGTATTTTTGGATTTGAATTTTGTACAAAAGTAAAATATCGACTTTCTTTGTATGACACCTGCATGCGGAAGTCTGCACGTAGCTAGCTATCTTTCGAACGAGTCCTTCTATATGCAAGCAGATTGCGAACGAAAATGCACATCATTGATGACGTGGCAGTGAAAATATTATTTAAAAAAAAAACAAAAATGGAGGCAAATGAAATCTTCTTCCGCACGCTTTTTTCTGCCATTTTTCCCTCCCAGCTCGTCTTCAACCTACTCTGCGCGAGCAGTCACTCAGCTCCTCCGCGACCAGTTCCTCAACTCCTCCGCGCGATGAGCTCATCCGCACCACCACCTCCTCTGCGCGACCACCTCCTCTGCGCGACCACCTCTTTCGCGCGACCACTTGGGTCTCCTCTATCGGCACTCACGTCTTTCTCTCAGATCCACCGCCACTCCTCGCCATCGTCAGATCTGGTTGGTTGAACCCTTACTGCTTTACTTTATAATTCCAATATATACACATTGTACTTGTTAGATCTGGATGGACCCTATACGCCCAAATGACCCTCCATTTGTCATTCTGCAGAGACTCCCCTGCTCAGGATGCTCCTCCAAAACATCGGATAACAAGAAAACAACCGTATCCAGAACCGAAACCCCGTAGATTTTGAAGCTCGTGGTGCGCGGCGCCACATAGATTTTGGTCCTCCTCCACCTACAACAAAAATAGGTACTTTCCGTTTGTGAGAAGAAAAGTAGGAAAATATAAAAATAAATTAGTTGAATTTATTAGGATTTTAACTCAATCCTCAACGCGATTTTTCTTAGGAATTTCACCTCCTTCATTTTCTGTTTGTTTCGTGCGTAAATTAGCGATACTAGTAAAGTAAAACACAGCAGGTGTTACAAACTGCGATCAACTAGGCCTGATTCTACTTTTGAAAGGAATTTAATTGAGACCTTCTATTTCTATGAAAATTTATTTTTGATCGGTAACAGAGCCAATACAATTTTATAGTATAAAGTTCTTTATTTTGTTTTCCTTTGTTTTCCACTTTTTTCCTGGGAATGGAAGTTTATGAACGTTGCTTAATCGATATGAGTCTTATAAAAGACCACTATAACAAGCTATAGTAGAGCTCTAGGTGCATTATTAACCATACAGATTATTCATTAAAGAAATGTGTGGTATATGTGTGTTGCTAACTTTTACGACATTGGACTGTTTTGCAAATTTGGAAGAGTGAGTGATGAAAAGAGAGAAGATTTTAGTATCTGGTGTTGATGATGTGGTGAAGATCCTCAAATCTGATTATGTTGGGTGCAGCAGTAACATTGATTGAGATAGTAAGCTAGAATTTAGGAAAGAAAATGGATAGGTTGAAAAAAAGTGGTCAAAATCTGCTACTTGATCAGGGGTTAAAATCTGTATGACTCGTAGAACATTAATTCCCTCTATGTCCATCATGCAAGAATTGTTGTAGCAGTGATAATTAGATTTTTCTTTACCAAAAGAATTTATTTGGCCAAACAGTTGTTGGGACTCAAGAGAGTGTTCCTGTTCAAGTCTCTTACTACCTTTAAATTATAGTATTATTATATTTGGTTAAATTATATGATTTTGACTTTTTTCTCATATTGATCTATTTTTTTATGTATTGTTAGCTACCCCAAAACACAACCGAAGTGTTGGACTCTAGTGAACAATTTGGCTTTGTAGTGTTTGTGACTCAAGAAAGTGTAATTAAATCTATTTAACTTCATCACTCTCTCTAAAGTGATTGATTTTGTTATATTATGTTTGTTTTTTAACCGTTATGTTATGTTCGCAGATGCAACTTGAGTTGGATAAAACCCAGCCGGAAAGCTTGCCTGGGACACAACAGTGGCTATAAGTCAATTTAGTTGGGGAACTGGTTGATGAGTAGAAGTAGAGAACCTCATGTTTTATGCGACATATATTTCAAGAATTAGAGAACCTATTGTTTTATAGTTTCAATACATATACTTAAGTGGTTGAGCCACTTTGAACAGGTTGAGTAATGGGAAAATCTGGTTGATGAGTAGAAGTGGAGAACCCCTTGTTTTATGAGATATATATATATATATATCAATTCACTTATTGGAAGTTCATAATCAATACATATATGGTGTTAGAAACTGTAGGATGACTCAGATTTCTATTGTCTTGAGCAAATTTATATATTCATCATGTTGAGAAAACCAAATATGTATATTGTATTGTAGGCGTGTTTATATTGTATTGTAGACCAATAAGCTGTCGTTATTGCAGTGTTGTTTTTATGATACAAAGCTACTAAAAAACATAATTGAAGGATGTGTTATCATGGAAAATTGAACTCAAAAAGTAAGAAGCATCGACCAGGAAGGATTGCTTGAGTGTTGATGAAATATTACAACTTCATGACTAATCGTAATTTGGACTCTGGAGCTCCTAGAAATGTTCAAGAAAGTGATGGTAGATTTTTTTTACTTGAGCCAAAAGAAAAAAAATACACAACCTCAAGGATAGCTGCATCGTGAAGAATACCAAAAGACAAAAAAGGAGTAGGGAAAAAAATCACAATCTCCAATTAGATTGAATTTTGGGTCACGATTTCCAACCAATCACTTGCTCATGTCCCACAAAAATAAGAACCCACAAAGTAAAATTAAAATTTTGATATGTTCAACAACTTTTCTACAAGTTTATTTGCAACACTCAACAAACTCGAATTTTGCAAACTTGATGGATCCAAAGTGGCATCAGGCTTCATGCTCCAGAAAAGCAGAGCATCGCCCACCTTTGGATTAATAGAAAGTCCTTTCCTGCAATCAGCGAGCTCATTCCACCAAGGCACTGAGCTAAAGTTTCCCTTGGCTGTAGGAAACACCGTCTCACCAACTTCTTCAACATCTAAGCTGTACCATTATGGAAAAGTAGACGTTACCTAAAGAAAATAATTCAGCCTCCAACAAATGCATGAGTCAAGAGATTTTAGAGGGCAGAAATATCATGTCACTTACAGATACATAAGAAATGTAGCCATCCGCTGACCCCCATTTTTGGTGTTAAACTCATCTAGGAAATAGTCAAAGTGAGGCTCAAATTCTTGGCCAACTTCATAGTTTGGTATTTGAAGTTCTTCGCCATGCTCTGCTTATGAAAATTTTGTGTATAACATCAAAACAATCAAGAGATAAGCCAATAAAAGATAAAGATAAATACCAATAGCCATTCTTTCTTCCATTCCTTCGTTCTTCCAAAGACAATATAAAGGAAGAAGATTAGCCAACATATGGAGCACATTCATTCAATTCTAGAGGGGTTTCTCAAACACAATTCCAACATTTTCATTTTCAGGCAGAAATATATCAAAATTTAACTATTCCTGAATTTAAAGTCATAATATAATTTGAAGTCCTATCTTTTCCTCTCCCTTCGTTTCCTCAGCAACCAAAGAGGCCAATAGTTATGTTGATGAAGAAATTAGAAAAAATAAAAGGAAAGAAAAGAAAAAGAAGAGAACAGTGTCTATAAAAGGCCAATAGTTTCCGAAGTCATTGAACTTCTCATGTTCAGAGACATATAAACACATATCCTAATCAAACAAGAAACAAGAAATAAAATACTTCTAAGGATGATATATGTTGGGGAGTTTAAAGCTCATTCACAAATGAATCCTTACCTAATAACAAGGAAATGAATAATGGAGCAGTATAGATTATTGCATTATTTGACAAATTACATTGGCAGTGTGGTATGTACGCCCATCCAATTATGAAGTGGGGAATTTATATACTAGTTCAAGGATCACAAGATCTGCTCTGCACTAGCAATATTCAGCATAATCATTTTACTCTACTTGGACAACCAAGTGCATGAATGTTCACTTGTGCATGAGCTTGGGAAAGGAAATTCCAAGCCTCGCATGGAAAATGTATGGAATAACAGTAGAAAATTAGGAATGGGGAGTTCTTTTCTTTTTCCCTTTTTCCTTTGAATGAGAAGTTCTAAGGTCTAGGAAATATGCCAATTCCAAATAAGATTGAGAATACAGGACTTCAGTTTTTCCAGTTACATTTCAAACGATATCACTAATGGCAATATTTTTCCACCTAGAAATAATCCGATATGGCACACTTCCTCTCTTACTATTAGATCTTTTTTTGAGACAAGTTGCTCCAAACAAAATATCATTATCACAAATCGTCCTTGAGAACATTCTCAACAAATACCCTCACCGATACACATCGATTATTTATTGATTGCACTTATATTGCGTAACTTTTTAACGAATCAATGAATAAGAAGACAAGTTCTAATATGTATTCCATCACGCAGTCCCAAATACTTGAAGAAAACACCGTAAAAAGCATTAACTAGATTTTAAGTTTTCTTTTTTATTTTTACAAAAAACAAAAAGATCAACGTCTTGATTTCAAATTTTGAACATTTTTTGGCTATATTTTCAAATCCCTAATTGAAATCAACTTTATCATGAATCACTCGCAAGCCAATCCAGTACACAACAACAATAACGAAATGACATAGAGAATGCCGATGATTACGAAAGATTCAAAACGGGAGCTCTGGCCTTGAGATCGAGGAGGGAGGAGTAGGACTGGCAACGAGTGAACTTCGAAGCGCGGAGGAGGATCCCGATGCTGACGATTATGCCATAGGAGAGGAGGAAGCTCTGGCTAGGTTGCCGATGGCGTTAGCCACGCACGAAGGCTTGTCTACAGCGTGGTCGCAGGGCTGCCCCGGCCTTGCGCTGGCAGCACTGGAGCTCCTCGGTAGCCTCACGAAGATGGTCCTTAGCCTCTCGGAGCCTGTGTTCTCCGTCAACATTATCCTACAAAGGTGGCGATGGCGGAGATGCTGATGCCATTTTGGCCCCAGAGAGAGAGAGAGAGAGGAATGGTTTTAGTCTTCCCGCTCTAGACACCCCAAAAATCCCTCTTCAATGAAACGCTTCGTTTCATTTTCCACCTCAGCTTTTAGTGCGCGATGTGGTACGCAAGTTGTCTGCAAATAGAGTTTTCCCTTTCGAATTAAGTCCCCTTTTTTTTCTTCCATTCCAAATTCAAAAGTCTTTGTGGAGAAAAAGCCACTCCTCGCCATCGTCAGATCTGGTTGGTTGGACCCTTACTGCTTTACTTTATAATTCCAATATATACACATTGTACTTGTTAGATCTGGATGGACCCCATACGCCCAAATGACCCTCCATTTGTCATTCTGCAGAGACTCCCCTGCCCAGGATGCTCCTCCAAAACATCGGATAACAAGAAAACAACCGTATCCAGAACCGAAACCCCGTAGATTTTGAAGCTCGTGGTGCGCGGCGCCACATAGATTTTGGTCCTCCTCCACCTACAACAAAAATAGGTACTTTCCGTTTGTGAGAAGAAAAGTAGGAAAATATAAAAATAAATTAGTTGAATTTATTAGGATCTTAACTCAATCCTCAACGCGATTTTTCTTAGGAATTTCACCTCCTTCATTTTCTGTTTGTTTCGTGCGTAAATTAGCGATACTAGTAAAGTAAAACACAGCAGGTGTTACAAACTGCGATCAACTAGGCCTGATTCTACTTTTGAAAGGAATTTAATTGAGACCTTCTATTTCTATGAAAATTTATTTTTGATCGGTAACAGAGCCAATACAATTTTATAGTATAAAGTTCTTTCTTTTATTTTCCTTTGTTTTCCACTTTTTTCCTGGGAATGGAAGTTTATGAACGATTGCTTAATCGATATGAGTCTTATAAAAGACCACTATAACAAGCTATAGTAGAGCTCTAGGTGCATTATTAACCATACAGATTATTCATGAAAGAAATGTGTGGTATATGTGTGTTGCTAACTTTTACGACATTGGACTGTTTTGCAAATTTGGAAGAGTGAGTGATGAAAAGAGAGAAGATTTTAGTATCTGGTGTTGATGATGTGGTGAAGATCCTCAAATCTGATTATGTTGGTTGCTGCAGTAACATTGATTGAGATAGTAAGCTAGAATTTAGGAAAGAAAAGGGATAGGTTGAAAAAAAGTGGTCAAAATCTGCTACTTGATCAGGGGTTAAAATCTGTATGACTCATAGAACATTAATTCCCTCCATGTCCATCATGCAAGAATTGTTGTAGCAGTGATAATTAGATTTTTCTTTACCAAAAGAATTTATTTGGCCAAACAGTTGTTGGGACTCAAGAGAGTGTTCCTGTTCAGGTCTCTTACTACCTTTAAATTATAGTATTATTATATTTGGTTAAATTATATGATTTTGACTTTTTTCTCCATGGGTTATATTGATCTATTTTTTTATGTATTGTTAGCTACCCCAAAACACTACCGAAGTGTTGGACTCTAGTGGACAGTTTGGCTTTGTAGTGTTTGTGACTCAAGAAAGTGTAATTAAATCTATTTAACTTCATCACTCTCTCTAAAGTGATTGATTTTGTTATATTATGTTTGTTTTTTAACTGTTATGTTATGTTCGCAGATGCAACTTGAGTTGGAAACCCAGCCGGATAGCTTGCCTGGGACACAACAGTGGCTATAAGTCAATTTAGTTGGGGAACTGGTTGATGAGTAGAAGTAGAGAACCCCATGTTTTATGCGATATATATTTCAAGAATTAGAGAACCTATTGTTTTATACTTCAGTGGTTGAGCCACTTTGAACAGGTTTGAGTAATGGGAAAATCTGGTTGATGAGTAGAAGCAGAGAACCCCTTGTTTTATGATATATATAAATATATATATATATATCAATTCACTTCTTGGAAGTTCATGATCAATACATATATGGTGTTAGAAACTGTAGGATGACTCAGATTTCTATTGTCTTGAGCAAATTTCTATATTCATGACGTTGAGAAAACCAAATATGTATATTGTATTGTAGGCGTGTTTATATTGTATTGTAGACCAATAAGCTGTCTGTCATTGCAGTGTTGTTTTCATGATACAAAGCTACTAAAAAACATAATTGAAGGATATGTTATCATGGAAAATGAAACTCAAAAAGTAAGAAGCATCGACCAGGAAGGATTGCTTGAGTGTTGATGAAATATTACAGCTTCATGACTAATCGTAATTTGGACTCTGGAGCTCCTAGAAATGTTCAAGAAAGTGATGGTAGATTTTTTACTTGAGCCAAAAGAAAAAAAATACACAACCTTGAGGATAGCTGCATCGTGAAGAATACCAAAAGACAAAAAAGGAGTAGGGGAAAAAATCACAATCTCCAATTAGATTGAATTTTGGGTCACGATTTCCAACCAATCACTTGCTCATGTCCCACAAAAATAAGAACCCACAAAGTAAAATTAAAATTTTGATATGTTCAACAACTTTTCTACAAGTTTATTTGCAACACTCAACAAACTCGAATTTTGCAAACTTGATGGATCCAAAGTGGCATCAGGCTTCATGCTCCAGAAAAGCAGAGCATCGCCCACCTTTGGATTAATAGAAAGTCCTTTCCTGCAATCAGCGAGCTCATTCCACCAAGGCACTGAGCTAAAGTTCCCCTTGGCTGTAGGAAACACCGTCTCACCAACTTCTTCAACATCTGAGCTGTACCATTATGGAAAAGGAGACGTTACCTAAAGAAAATAATTCAGCCTCCAACAAATGCATGAGTCAAGAGACTTTAGAGTGCAGAAATATCATGTCACTTACAGATACATAAGAAATGTAGCCATCCGCTGACCCCCATTTTTGGTGTTAAACTCATCTAGGAAATAGTCAAAGTGAGGCTCATAATTCTTGCCAACTTCGTAGTGGGTATTTGAATCCTTCCCCATGCTCTGCTTATGAAAATTTTGTGTATAACATCAAAACAATCAAGAGATAAGCAATAAAAGATAAAGATACCAAATAGCCATCTTTCTTCCATTCCTTTGTTCTTCCAAAGACAATATAAAGGAAGAAGATTAGCCAACATATGGAGCACATTCATTCAATTCTAGAGGGGTTTCTCAAACACAATTCCAACATTTTCATTTTCAGGCAGAAATATATCAAAATTTAACTATTCCTGAATTTAAAGTCATAATATAATTTGAAGTCCTATCTTTTCCTCTCCCTTCGTTTCCTCAGCAACCAAAGAGGCCAATAGTTATGTTTATGAAGAAATTAGAAAAAATAAAAGGAAAGAAAAGAAAAAGAAGAGAACAGTGTCTATAAAAGGCGATAGTTTCCGAAGTCATTGAACTTCTCATGTTCAGAGACATATAAACACATATCCTAATCAAACAAGAAACAAGAAATAAAATACTTCTAAGGATGATATATGTCTGCGGAGTTTAAAGCTCATTCACAAATGAATCCTTACCTAATAACAAGGAAATGAATAATGGAGCAGTATAGATTATTGCATTATTTGACGAATTACATTGGCAATGTGGTATGTACGCCCATCCAATTATGAAGTGGGGAATTTATATACTAGTTCAAGGATCACAAGATCTGCTCTGCACTAGCAATATTCAGCATAATCATTTTACTCTACTTGGACAACCAAGTGCATGCATGTTCACTTGTGCATGAGCTTGGGAAAGGAAATGCCAAGCCTCGCATGGAAAATGTATGGAATAACAGTAGAAAATTAGGAATGGGGAGTTATTTTCTTTTCTTTTTCCCTTTTTCCTTTGAATGAGAAGTTCTAAGGTCTAGGAAATATGCCAATTCCAAATAAGATTGAGAATACAGGACTTCAGTTTTTCCAGTTACATTTCAAACGATATCACTAATGGCAATATTTTTCCACCTAGAAATAATCCGATACGGCACACTTCCTCTCTTACTATTAGATCTTTTTCTGAGACAAGTTGCTCCAAACAAAATATCATTATCACAAATCGTCCTTGAGAACATTCTCAACAAATACCCTCACCGATACACATCAATTATTTATTGATTGCACTTATATTGCGTAACTTTTTAACAAATCAATGAATAAGAAGACAAGTTCTAATATGTATTCCATCACGCAGTCCCAAATACTTGAAGAAAACACTGTAAAAAGCATTAACTAGATTTTAATTTTTTTATTTTTTATTTTTTATTTTTTACAGAAAACAAAAAGATCAACGTCTTGATTTCAAATTTTGAACGATTTTTGGCTATATTTTCAAATCCCTAATTGAAATCAACTTTATCATGAATCACTCGCAAGCCAATCCAGTACACAACAACAATAACGAAATGACACAGAGAATGCCGATGATTACGAAAGATTCAAAACGGGAGCTCTGACCTTGAGATCGAGGAGGGAGGAGTAGGACTGGCAACGAGCGAGCTTCGAAGCGCGGAGGAGGATCCGATGCCGACGATTATGCCATAGGAGAGGAGGAAGCTCTGGCTAGGTTGCCGATGGCGTTAGCCACGCACGAAGGCTTGTCTACAGCGTGGTCGCAGGGCGGCCCCGGCCTTGCGCTGGCAGCACTGGAGCTCCTCGATAGCCTCACGAAGATGGTCCTTAGCCTCTCGGAGCCTGTGTTCTCCGTCAACATTATCCTACAGAGGTGGCGATGGTAGAGATGCTGATGCCATTTTGGTCCCACAGAGAGAGAGAGAGAGAGAGAGAGAGAGAGAATGGTTTTAGTCTTCCCGCTCTAGACGCTCCAAAAATCCCTCTTCAATGAAACGCTTCGTTTCATTTTCCACCTCAGCTTTTAGTGCGCGATGTGGTACGCAAGTTGTCTGCAAATAGAGTTTTCCCTTTCGAATTAAGTCCCCTTTTTTTTCTTCCATTCCAAATTCAAAAGTCTTTGTGGAGAAAAATGCTAGAGCCACTTACTTTCCCTCCTGAGATTGGATCCAACTGACACTAGCCACGTGGCTTCTTTTTTTAAAAAAGAAAAAGAAATTGAAATCTCGCATATCCATTCCCTCCTTAGAGCATTTCTATACGGTTCCTCAAATGGCCATAATCCCTGAATTATAAGGTTTGTATTTGGGGTTACCGTTATCCCCAAATACTCCCTCTATCCCGTTCCTCATTTTATAGTTAATTTTGGGGGATGCTACAGTGGCTTTCCATACTCTCTCTCTCTCTCTCTCTCTCTCTCTCTCTCTCTCTCTCTCTCTCTCTCTCTCTCTCTCTCTCATATTCACTACCATTTTCACATTCTTGATAGCTTTAGTTTAGATCAAACTTGCTACTGAAAACGAAATCTGTTGCTTCTTCGATCGTTTACTCCATTAATATGGTTATGAATTGGGTCCGATTTTACGAAAGTTGCATGCTTTATTGTTTTGATTTTCATGCCATGGGTTATTTGTGATTCCACCCTTTGACGTCCAAATGGTCTGATTTATCTATGATGTCCATTGTCATTGATGGTATTGGGTACGTCATCATTTGTATCCTTTGAAATGCTTGTGTTAATGGGTCTGATTTTACCCATTTGCGTGCTTCATTGTTTATCTACTATGCTGTGGTTTATCTATAATTTTCCCATTCAAAAACTCTGTGACATATCGTGTATGTCCATTGCCTTGGATCTGTGTTGGGTCTGATTTGTACTCCTTCGAAATGCTTGTGAATGGGTCTAATTTTACCCATTCAAAATGGAGAAGAATTTGGGTCTAAGTTTACCCATTAGCATGCTTGATTGGGTCTGAATTAGCTTTTATTTTATGTTGTGATGTTGCATTTGCGGAGTAATATTGGTGCCATTTCTCTGTGAGGGATATTTTTTTGGGTCTAAACTTGCTACCATTGCACCTATTTTATGTGCATTCTTTGGGTCTAAATGACAATGCCATTGCTCTGTGAAGAATTATTGGAGAACTCTGTGATATATCGTGCCTTGTCCATTGTCATTGATCTTTGTTGGGTCTGATTTGTACTCCTTGGAAATGCTTGTGAACGGGTCTGATTTTACCCATTCAAAATGGAGAAAATTTTTGGCTATGTTTACCCATTAGCATGCTTCATTAGGTCTAAATTAGCTTTTATTTTCTGTTGTGATACTGCATTTTTCAAGTAATATTGTTGCCATTTCTATGTGATGTGCATTATTTGGGTCTAAACTTGCTGCCATTGCTTTAAGGGATATTCTTTGTCTAAACTAGAGCCAATTATATTTTGTAATGTGCATTCTTATTGAGTCTACACTTGCTGCCAGGACTATTCTATGATGGATGTCTAGGGTAAGGCTGTGATGAGTGGAGTTCATTCACTAGTGTTGTTCAAGCATGGGGCGTCATTGATATGGTGGGGTAATCCAAACCCGAATAGCCACCAAAGGCAACTGGGGTTCATGGTTTTGCAGCCGTTCATGCAAGCCTCCTGTCATACACATGATGTAAATTCTGTAAACCATTCTAGGCCACATTTAAAACACACAAGGGTTTAGGGAAGCGGATGTGAATGTTCTTATTTTCTATGTTATGTATTTATGTTATTATTCATTTTGCAAACTGATTACTATTGGATTTGAGTTCTCTAACCCCTCAACTGTGATGATGAGAAATCCTCGTGGGAACATTTGGCACTTTGGCAGCACCTTCATGGCATGGTAATCCGAATGGCCAACAAATAGTGGTAACCGATTGTTGTAGCCATGCGAGGGAGGGTGCCAAGGGTTGTCATATGTTACCATAGGATTCCTGAGCTGGCTACCAAAATCATTTGAAAATATCGTTCTTAATTCTCTAACGTATGTACCAATTCTCCTTTGTCTACGATTTTTTAGAGATGGATTCACAAGACTATTGAAACATGTTCTTCACCAGCCTCCTAACTCGATCAGGAGCCTAAAATTGACCACATTTTTTGTGGTCAAAGTGAACAATCTCCCGTGACTTTAGATGACTCTACACCCCCACCCCAAGTAGAGCTTCCCTCTCAAAGAAAATCAGCCAGGGGTGCAAACTTCACCCCTGAAAAAGACAAGTTACTTGTCTCTGCATAACTTAGTAGTAGCATTGATGCGATCCAGGGAATGGACTAAAAACATGCCTAACTTAGGAAAAAAATTAGTCAATACTTCAATGAGTATAAAGAAACTACAACTGAGCAGAGTGTTAGGTCCTTAATACATCGATAGTCTACCATTCAAAAGGCAACGAACAAATTTTGTGATAAACTCTACAAAGTTGAAGGGTTGAATCAAAATGGCATGACTAAGCAAGACAATGGATAAACATCCACTTTTATATTATTGTTGTACTTAATTTTATTATTTTTATGCACACAAGTTTCCTTTATCTTTAATGGGTGGTTAATTATTTCATTTGATGATTGAAATTTGAAGTTTGATTAAGTGAAGATCATGTATCAAACGCTTAAGAAAATGTCTTTTCAGTTCAATCATTGTTGGCAGATGTTGAAGAATCAATTGAAATGGATTTAGCGTTGCATAAAGGACGAGACGAAGCAAAGGTCGACAGTGTCCTCGACATATTTAATTACCTTAGCACCTAATTCAGTTGGTGGTACAGAGGCCGAGAAAGAAAAGTTGAGAAAGGAAAACATAAGGCCCAAGACAGGTCATCAGAAGAGCTTGTGGAGCTGAGCAAGCATAAGTATACTCCCCTGGAGGAGTCCAGTGCTTAGGGGAAAGAATTTTTTCAACTCAAGGCCAAGAATATGCCAAATGATCAAGGAAGGGAAGGAAATAAAAGTAGACGAGAAGACGAGGCTGAGATTGGAGGTGGAGAAACTAGAAATCACCTAGTGGGAGAGAGAGGAGCAAATAATGATGCTTGATGTGAGTATGATGCCTGCAGTTCAGCGAGTATATTTCCAACAACTTTAAAGGGAGATATTGGCAAGACACAATGCACAAGACAATTGATTTGGAATTTTTTTTTGTAACTTATTTATTATTCAGTAGGAGGACATTTGGGTAACTTTCTTGACATTTTAATTAGGTTAATTGTTGAGACTAATGTTGCAAGGTTATTGTTAACCGATTGGCACGCTTGTTGTGTTTTAAAACTTTTACGTCAGCAAGTATTTATTGAGGCAACTTAAAGATGTTGTCATTGAATTTTGGCTAACATGGATAGACAGTTTGATTACTTTCGACACTACAAATGTTTAAACTCATTGTAGATAATGAAAATATTACAGTAACAATCAGCATGTTCTTGAAGAAAACATGTTTTTTTGAATGGAAATTGTGAAAATAGGAATACATAGTCGCTACTAATGAGAAGAAAAAAAATTCAATAGAAAATGCTCTTCTATTGTTGGGAATAAATCTATCATTGATGTTCAATTAAATCTACTTATAGCTAATGATGCCTCAATAAATGCTTGCTAACATAAATCCAATACATACTTGTTGGATTGCACAATAGTTCTGGCATATAATCATCAACTTGATCATACTCCATGTTCGGAGCCTGATTATCATCATGCTCATCCTCAGTAATCATGTTATGTAAAATAACACATGCTTTTATTATAAAAGTTAAATCCTTCACTTTGAAAATTCAGGAAGGTCCACGAACGATTGCAAATCGTTGTTGAAGTACTCTGGATACAAGCTTGACATCTTTTCTTGCAGATTCTTGTGCTGCAACAAAATTTTTCTTTTTATTCCCTTGGAGTGATGGAATCGTCTTCACAAATGTTGACCACTTGGGATAAATACCATCTGCAAGGTAGTACCCCATAGTGTAGTCGTTGCCATTGATTGTGTAATTGACTAGAGGAGTACACCCTTGGGCAAGTTCCATGAAAATAAAAGATTTTTTGTGCACATTAGTATCATTATGGGAACCGGGCATATCAAAAAAAGCATGCCATATCTAGAGATCTTATGAAACAACTGTTTCTAAAATAATTGTTGATTTACAGATATGGCCAAAGTACATACATTTTCAGGCAGCGGCACAATTTTTTCACTTCCAGTGCATGCAATTAATGCTTCCCAACATTCTTAGGAATTCTCGGTTGTTCATCAACTGCAAGCAATCGAGTAATATCATTGGCATTTAGAGAACGCTCATTGGAAAAGAGACTTACGATTGTCTTGTATAATTTTTTTAGGCTCTCTATTACGTTGCTTTTTCTAATATGTATGTACGCATCCATAAAATCTCCAATAACCCCATATGCCAACATTTTAAGTGCTGCAGTTATCTTTTGCATAGAAGATAAACTGAGTTTTTCGGTACTATCTCTTCTCTGGACAAAGTAGGATTCGTAAGCTTCTACCTTATTTAAAATACAGAAAAATAGAGAACGATTCATCCGAAATCTCTTTCAAAATAAATTTGAGGGATATATTGAATTTTCTGCGAAATAGTCGCGGAAAGACGCTCGTGCCTTTGAATATGATCATGCTGAGTAAACTTACAACATTGGCGATTGCCATGATGCCTCATGACTTTTCATTGGCCTCGGCATTAAGAACTACTTCCGACTCATCTTCAGAGGACAAGTATGTGAGCAATTTACAAAAAAAAAAATTAGCCATTTGATGAAGGGAGTTGAAGATGAGGGGGGAATGTTGAATTTTGATATTTAGATCAAATGACAATTGGGTTTTTGAGAATGTGATATTTGCAAGTAGAATGCGTATTTATAGAAGAAAAAGTTACCGTTATATATAGGACAAATAATATTATCGTTGGAGAAAAGATAAAAAATTATCGTTGGAGAAAGGACAAAGCATGGTACCATTGGAGACATGAGTATAAATTTTACCGTTAGATAAAGGATAAATAGAGGACAAAAAATGTTACCGTTGGAGAGAAAATAAAAATTTTATCGTCAATATGCAGATAGGTATTACCGTGAAAATGAAAAAAATGTTACCTTAGACAAATGCAAATTAAATATTACTCAAGTATATGCAGATAGAATAATATTACAAAATACCATCGCCCAAAGTAAATGCACATATTAAAAAAATATTATTTTTAATACCAATGTTAGTTTGAAAAATAATATTGTATCTGGAAAAAAAATTGTATAAATATGCTTAAAATTATTAAAATGTGATATTTGAATAGAATATAAGACAAAAAAATTAATTGTTAAGAATGGAAATGGAAGTAAGAAAAAAAAAAGAATATATAGAATAATATTATTTTAATAGAATAAAGAAATTATAATAAATATGATATAGGAGATTTTCTGAAAATGAGTAAAATTTAAGATAAAATTATAGAGGGTTTCCATTTTAATTAAAATTTAGAAAAACAATTGAGGAACCGGACGGGAATACTTTTACCCATCTCTCTCATTTAATTTTCTCTCTCAAAGTTGGATCTTTTAGCTCGTTTCTCGTTCTCTGCAAATCCTGGAATTTCTTGCCCGCTCCTTCCTCCTTCAGCTGGTGATTTTCAATCATTATCTGCTGCCTCTTTGGCTCCCAAGAAAATCTTCCAGCAAGAAAGCATAAGTTTGTGGTTCGTGTTCTTTCTTTTCTTTTTGTATTTCTAAAGGCTCTTAATCAGTTTTGCACGAATTGCTGTTTGGATTGGATTTGGAAAATCTGGTACTTGAATTGAATGCATGTCTCTGCGCGGTGGAGATGCCGGTACCGAACGGAGGGAGAGGAAGGATATTGGGCGTACGTGCGTCCATCTCGGTTTGAAGGAAATGTAGTTTGAACTTCGTGCCAACCCCGAGAACGGAGCTCCCTCTCTCATGCTTTGTCTGTGCATGGAGTGCCTTTCTTCCTCTTGTTCGTTTCCATCTTCACATTTTCAGTTTGAAACTAGCTGCTTTCTCATTTCCTATTTGGTTCCCAGGAAAATATTATTATAAACAATGCCATGTTCTTTTAGCTTTTCCAGCATTTCCTTCGAAAATTCGAAATGGCTTGCTTGGAATTTTTTTTTTTTTTTTTTTAAAATCCACATGTCAATCGGTAGAACCACTCCTTCGTGGAAGTGAGTTTAACTATTACTCATGTTATTGCATATATATATATATATATATATATATATATATATATATGATTTTTATGAATTTTAAATAGATAAATTCCATACAGATTTTTGTAAAAGAATAGACTCTATCTTAAAAAAAAGTTTAAAAAAACTATTTTTTTAATGAAATTCTTTTCTCTATAAAGAATTATTCCTAACTTGTTTATTTAAACTTGTACATAGTATTAATCATATATATATATATATATATATATATATATATATATATATATATCAGCGTTTTTATATATAGTTCACCCGTTTTTATAATTTCACGCAAGATTAAGCAGATCAGGATACGGATGTAGGCCGTGATCATTTAATGAATAGTTTTGCTACATACAAGCAAAGATGCGTATCAATACTGCTTCATTCATACTTAAAATTTAAATTAGCACAGTTTTCAATAAAATCTACTTTTTGACTAATCACAATATATTAATGTATAATTGTGCTTGCAACTAGATTTTTCCTTTAATGAAATGCTGTAATCATAAATGTTTCGAATCAAGAAGGACCAAGAATAAGGTCAGCACTTATACTTTAAAAAAAAAAAAATGATTCGAATTGAGAAAGATCAACACGATGGACGACCAGCTTCCTCTTACGTACCATGTTCGTTGGTGGTGCATTTGTTTTCACAATAAAGACTGCTATCCTAAGTACTCAAGTTTCAATACAAAAATATAACGACACTATTTTAATTATTATTTAATATTTTATCTTTAATTTTTTTTACTATTTATAAAATATCTGAAATAACTTTGTTATCCAAATGCAACCTAAGAAGTCTTCGATCGATGAATGTAGTTTTATATAAATTTAAGAGAAATGATAGTTGCAGTCGTGACTGCACAGATATCATATAATCACTTTAAAAAAATAAATAAATACGGGATCCACGTGAAAAATTTAATTAATTTTTTAATAATAGATCTCACTCTTTTTCAGAACGACTGGCAACTGCATGATATTTGTGTATTCCACGATTGTATGTAGTATTATTCTTTATCAATATTATGTCTAAGAACTTTCAAGCAATAGTAAAATTTTCTTAAATAGGGATCGGTCATCGGTGAAGCAAATGGATCAATTAATGGTCTGCTAACGGGTAATACAAATGGGTTTCATTTGATATATTCAACAACAACATATTATATATNATATATATATATATATATATATATATATATATATAATGACTAACATTAAATAATTATCTTTCAAGGGAGTTTACAAATTAAGGAAAAGCACATGCGAGAAATACACACATGATATACATATATGCTCACAGTACACATAAAAATCAAACTCATAATAGCCTTTGTTCATAATTTGGTCAAATTTCATACTGAGAAATTTCAAGACATGTCATTCTTTCCCTAGCTAGCTTGCACCTAGCTAGCTTGCATACTTTGAAAAGCCTCTTCTGTGACCGGAAAAGGAACCCGCGAGAGTAGTATAGTGAGCGTAATATACCATACAAAAGTTCATAATATAGTTTAACATAGAACTTAAATGGCCAGTAAACAATGAGGCACGTCCCACCAATGAAACCGATCGAAGCAATTGTGTTGAGTTTAAAGACCAAAAAACAAGCTGTAATGAAGGCTGTCAGGATGCCTACTATTGAGGTTGAAAGCATAACTACTCCCAACGCCATCATATAAGGTAATGATTTGAAGAAATCCTTTTCCGAGTAGAAAATTGACAAGAAAACTAACATTGAAGACGAAGAGAATATCATTGCTACTATATCAGATAAGAAGAATACCGTCAACCAGTTGCATTCTAGAAAGATAGGAAAGCCTGTTTCTTGATTATTGCCAAGTGGTACTGTGAAGGCAGCTGAAAAAGCTAAAGTGATAATCAGTGTTGCCACCAGCATGCAAGAGTTTGCCTTATCCTTCATCCATTTTTCACCATTCTTCTGTAGTTTTTTATGGGTCCTCACATATATATCCCTAGGTGTTTCTTCCCTTTCATTTGGTTGGTTCACAAATGATTTCGGCACAATCTTTTCTATCTCCTATGCACAATAACCAATTACGTAAGAATTAAAAAAATATTGACAAGGGAGACCATGCATGCAATACATGTGCGACAAGAAGAAAAGAATTAGTTGATATGATATTTAAGACCGGTATGTACATACCTGAAACCACCATAACTCTTGTTGCATTTGAAGCAGGGCTTCTTGGCCTGTTACTTTATTTAGTGGATATGAAAGAGGCATATCTCCAGCTAAGTGCAACATGTTGTTTCGCCCTTTGGAAAGATAGCTCGCAAGGTTGTATTTCAAACCACTTATCTCATATATTAAATTAAAAACACGCACTTGTCGATGTTGAACAGCAACGTGAAATAAAGTTCCATATTCTTCGTCAACTTGCCAGATGAGATCGGGATAAGTGCTTACAAGTATAATTAGAAATTCAACGTTCCCAACTTTTGTAGCTTCAACAACTAGTTCCTTATGATGTTGAAGCATATGATCATGAGTTGATGAAAAACTGTCACCTTTAAGTAGCTCTCTCCATAGGAGGTCAACCAAACGATGGGCTGATGCTTGCATCATAGATTTGTTGCAGAACCAACCCTTGAAGACTAATTATAATTAGGATTAAGAGAAGATCGTTAATTTGGTTAAAAAGAAATATTAATTATATATATGTCAAAAGAATGAATTAAATGATTAAATTCACATTCCCATAAGTTAATTATATATGCTCAATTAATTAGCATTTTTTGTCAAATTTTGCATGCGAGTATAGACATGATCTAATATATATAAATATATATATTTATATATATATTGGGTCTGTTGGATTATGGAGCCTCATTAGATTTGTGAGCTGGAAAAGGCGCAAATGGGTTGTTAGCTCAACTGTTGCTTGACTTGGTGCTAGAATGAAGCTCAAGCAGTGAGTTCACTTGAGGTGATCTTGACAATTGCCTTGAACAAAGCTCGGACTGAAAGTTGGCTTGAGGTGCACTCAATAGTGAGCTCGAGATAAGGTCAGACAAAGAGTTTGCTCCAGGCTTACTTGACAATCCACTCAAGTTAATGTTGGATTGGTTATTCGCTCCTGGTGCGCTCGATATCTATTCGAGCGAATAACCCAATTTTGCCACATTAGGGTTTCTCCGCGTCATTTGTTATATATATATTATGTTTTGGAATGGAAACATATTAGATTGAACTGAGAGGAATAGAAATGGTGTAGAGCAATCTTGTTTGAGAGATAAAAAAAGTCCTAGAGAGAGAGAGAGTTTAGATTGAGTGAGTAGAGGGAAGTTCTTATAACTCGCATTGTGTTTGTAATCTCCTCCATAATAAACTTCCCTATAGCTCTATGGACGAGGGCACGTTGCAGAATCACGTTAAATATTGTGTGTCGTGTGTGTGCTCGATTCTTATTTTTCCACATTTATTTCATTGTTTGTCTTGATATCATTGTCTATGGGTGTGGTTGCTTTGGTGTTTTTCCATAAAAACTTGTATAAGAGCTCCAAGGTTATGGAGTTTGGGGCCAAACGATGTCTGCAGAAGACGTGAAGTTTGGAATTAAGAAGTTTGATGGCACATATTTTGGTTACTGGTGAATGCAGATCAGAGATTTTCTCTATGGGAAGAGGCTCTACCTTCCTTTGTATGGAAGTCGTAAAGCATGGTCGATGATGAGTGGAATATGTTAGATCGACAGGTTTTTGGGGTTATTCGGCTTACCCTATCTAAATAAGTTGTGCACAATGTTATAAAGGAGAGAACCGCAACAGATCTCATGGTGACATTGTCAAGTATGTATGAAAAGTTATCCGCAAATAATAAGATGATCTGATGTAGAAGTTATTCAATCTGAAGATGTCAAAGTTATGTCTATTTCCCAACACTTGAATGAATTCAACAGTCGTTGATCGAGATTAAGTTTGATGATAAGATTAGAGGTTGATTCTGTTGGCATCATTGCCTAATAGTTGGGAGGCCATAAGGATGATGGTGGTGAGTAATTCAGCTGGTAAGATGAAACTAAATTAGGATGACGTATAGGACATGATCCTTACTGAGAGGGTATGTAGGAAAGACTTTGGGAGTTTTCTTGTACTGGTTTGACCTTGAGTGTTGATGATCGAAACTTGGAACCTATCTGGCCCAGGAATAGGGGTAGGAGCCGGTCGAGATATAGGTAGTAGATCACTTGTTAGAGTTGTGGCAAGTCGAGCCACATAAAGAGACAATGTCGAAATTAGGAATGTACTGAGTATGATGTTGTGAATGCAGTGGTGGATGAAATATAGACGATCTATTTCTTTCAGTGCACAATCTGGCTGGTAATTGGGTAATGGATTCAAGAGTTTCGTTCCATAGCATCTCACATCAAGAGATCATGCAGAACTATATTGCTGGTGATTTTGAACAAATGCACATGATTAATGGAGAGACATTGGATGTAGTGGACTTTGCAACAAGTCAGACACGTTTCAGATATGAAGAAAAGCCTGATTTCTATGGGACAGCTTGATGACAATGTTCATAAAGTAGTGTTTTCTAGTGGAGCATGGAAGGTCACGAAGCGTGCGCTAGTCTTGGTGCGTAATCAAAAGACTAACACTTTGTATTTGACATCAGAATCCAATTATGTGAAAGTAAATGCAAAGTTGCAGTAGAGCAGGCTTGGACGTGCGAATAAGGTAGGGAAGCAAAAGAGAGTCAGCTTTGTAGTTCCTCATGTAAGTTTGGAGAAATCTCTCGAGACCACCATGCGAAGCATAGATGTGAGAGACAGGAACAGAGCATAAGGTGTTCCAGGGACTCTACAACTATAGTTGATGCTTATAGAGCTACCATGACAGCCAGATGTCCACAGTGGCCGCTTACCTTGAACTTTGTTCTACTAACAAGGTGAACCAGGGCACGTACAAAAATGAAATCTCATGAGACAGGATATCAGGCAAGTGGTAGCTAGCTGAGAGAAGCTTACTGGACTTCTAGGAAGGAAGTGAAGATTGCACAAGAGATGGGCAAGTTGACTGACACTAAACAAGTTATCAGGAAGAGGTGGGATCAGTCGACCAAATCATAGAAGAGGATGTCAACAACAAGTTCTTTGATGTTTGCCAGGGTCGGTTCTAGACCTGATATTCTTAGTACAATGAGAGTTATGAGTTGCCTAATAGATGTGCTAATTGAGAGCAATGTACATGAGAGACTGAAGTTGGGCTCGACTTAAGTGCGTCTTTTGGCTTGAAGACAGGAGCAATGAGCTGTAGAGGTAATAGGGATTTTACTGGAGATGATGGCTGGCATGTAGAGAATCAGTGTCCAAGTGGGAGATTGTTGGTTATAGAGCCTGATTTTTTTTGTGAGCTGGAAAAATTGCAGATAGATTGTTTGCTTAACTGTCGCTCGACTTGGTGCTCGAGCAAAACTTAGTCAGTGAGTTTGCTTGAGGCATGCTTGACAGTTGTTTCGAGCGAAACTTGGACAGAGAGTTCACTCGATAGTGAGCTCTCGCTAATGTCAGATAGAGAGTTCGCTTGAGGTTTGCTTGACAATTTGTTCTAGACAATCTTAGATTGGTTGTTCGCTCGCGATGCGCTTGACGTCCGCTCCATCAAATAACCCAATTTTGCTGCATTAGGGTACATTTCATGACGCCGTTTGTTATATAGATGTTATGTTTTGGAACAAAAACGATTGAAATGAGAGGAACAGAAACAATGTAGAGCAATCTTGTGAGAGAGAAAAAAGCCCAAGGGAGAATTGAGATTGTGTGAGTAGAGGGAAGCTCTTGTAACTCACTTTGTGTTTGTAATCTTGTTTGGAAAAAAATCTCATGAAATTCTATAGACGTAGACACATTGTTCAACCACGTTTAATACTATATCGTGTGTGTGCTTAATTCTTGTGTTTTTATATTTATTTTACTGTCTATCTTGATATTATTGTGTGTGGGTGTGATTGCTCTGGTATTTTTCTACAACACTGTCGTGACTTAATCCATTGCAATTAGCAGGACTTTACTTTTTGATAATTGAGTATAAATATTTGAAAACTTAGCAATTAACAATTTATTTTAATTAGGTGATTATTTTGACATGTAGATATCAAATTATATGCTATTTCTCAAATAGCAAATCGCACTGAAAAGAAGAATTAATGCTAAAAAGATCATTTATATATAATATATATAAATTAAAAAGATCTATACATATATTAATTAAAGAATTAATATATATAATGGCCTCCTATATATATCTAATCGCCACGTGGGGTATAAAACCATGCGTGAACAACAACATATGAGAGAACTTCCTAAATCCTAATGGCAGCCGCGGTAGTCTACCACAACGTAGAATTAGGCACACCTCTCTTTGCGTGATGAACAGCAAAATATGAGCAAGATGAGCCGCAGTAGGTGAAGCACAAGGAGCCCTGCTACGAACCGTCAAGGAAGCTCAAGCTAGCGAAGGGGATGGACTAGATGATTTCAGTTTTTTAACAATAGACTAGAGGATAGGCCCTGTAATCGAGGCTATTAATGCCGCTAGATTAAAAGGAGTTGCATCTTGGTTAGTTCAAAAAGTTCACAGAAGAGTACTGCTTTGTCATTCCCATTTCGAAGATGACCTGATCTAACTTTTTCATCAAATTGTTATAATATTTGTAAAAAAGCTCCTGTTAAAAAAACGCGCGTGATTCTTTGCACGGAAAATGCTACTGCTGCCGTTTTATCTTTTCCTTTTTGCTTCCCGTTTGACGTGGCTATTCCGTTGTGACGTTCATTTTATTTTATTTTATTTTTTTATTTGAAACTCATAACGGATCCAGCTTGCCTCCAGTTGCAAAGTAACAGGACATCTCCTGTTATAAGATCCAAGGGTTATCTTTGCATCTTTTAAACAAAAAAGAGGGTGCTAGTGCGGAGGGTCACATGTTTTATTTATTTTTTATTTGTTAATTTTTGTTAAAATTTTACTTCAAATAAATTTTAAAGATTCTTGTTTTTGCTATATTATTTGTGTTGATACATAAATATATTATTTATTATAAATAGTAAAAAACAAAAATATATTAATGTCTTCCATGCTGGCAATTATAAAAATATATATATTAAAAAATAAAGAAATTTTGTCCTCCACGCTGGCACTTGCAATAACTTTACGCCCAACACATTGCATCAACTATAATTGTTTTAATCAAAAAATAAAAATAAAATTAATTATTCAATTATTAAAAACACTAATAATAAAAAAAACCATCTGTTTATCAATTAAACATAGTAATTAGTATCAAATATATTTATATTTTTTTAAAATATTTATATACAAACATATAAATAACATAACAATGGTCTCTTCAAATTTATTTTTGTTAAAATTGCAAGTATATTTTCAACATGGTTGGATTTTACTTGCCAACATACAATGCTGGCCGTCCAAGTCTTAACAGGAGATGTCCTGTTACTTTGAAACTGGAGGCAAGCCGGATCCACTCATAACACATGGATCTTAAAAATAATATTTATATTCGTTATGTAAGCGGCGTATAATTTATTTAAAAAAGTGAATTAATATGAGATTCATATGAAAAAAAAAATTAATTTTTTAATCATAAATTTTACTCTTTTTTAAAATAATTATATAATATTTACACATTTCACGACTGTAGTTAGAATTACTCATCTCATAATAGCCAACCCTGCACTTCGTCTTCCCTCCAACACCTCCCCCAACCCAAAAAATCCAACTCAACTCCGACTGGCACATTTCTAGCGCCGTCAAGCTCCCTAAAAAAACCTCACTTCGTCTCCCCTTTGCATTTTGTCTCCCCTCTACTTTATTCTGTAGCCATGTAGCGGAACTCTCTCTCATCTTGGAATCAAAGCAAAGAGACAAAGCTCGATCGAGAACGTAAGAAAATGAGTTATTGCTTTCTCACGCAAGACTATAAAATCCAAATTTTTATCCCAAAAGTAAAATAGTAAGTTCTGGAACTCATGTACCGACAACAGAAAAAGTTTTTCCTGAATTTTAGATCCAACTTCCGATAGGTCAATATATCGAGTCGTCGGAGGGCTATTATTGGGCAATAATCCGATACAAGTTCTGAAATATCATAACCTGAAGGGAGCTTCGTGTACAGTCTTCCACAAACCCCGACAGATTTGCCCCCTCCTTCGGGTAATTGTTGTTGTCTTCTAATTTAGAGGGTAATTGTTCTGTTTCTTGCATTCCCCTCTCCTGCCATGATTCTCGAGTTGATCTCTCTGTTGCTCTCTTGACTATTTCATATTTTTATGATTTTATGCATGGTTTTTTTATTCAAATAAACGAGTGTTGTAAATATTTTGCATGAAAATTATAGAACTTCTTGTGGTTGAGAAATCTGTATGTGGTTAAGAAGAGTTCAACAAACTGATTTGCAGAGCACCAAGTGCGTATATTCATCCCTAACAGCAGTGGTCCACCGAAATAATTCTCAAAACAAGAAATCAAGAAATCTAGACCAGTGATAAACAAGAAAGAAATCAAGAAATCTAGGGTGCAGAAATGGGTGCGGAAATGAAGCCAGAAATGAAGAAATCTATCGTGAAGGAGACAAAATGCAAATGTTTTGTTTCCCGGATTTGAGGTCGAAAGGAGATATCGGCGCCGGAAATGGGTCTCTTGTGCCAGTCGAAGATGGGTCTGATGGAGGCGAGGGTAGACGGTCAGGGTTTGGGGGCAGTCAATCGGGGGCACTGGTTTGGGGAAAATGAAATGGGTGCAGAGGGGAAAATGAAATGGTCACGGGTGAGAGGGATGCATTCGCGGGAAGCAAAATGAAAAAAAGAAAATGAAAGAAATGCCACTGTGGCATGCACACGTCAAGCGAGAACCGAAAGCGGGGTATAAGAACGGTGGCTGTAGCATTACCCGTTATAAATATACACATGCGTACTTACGTATATACATACATACATATATTTAGGTTAATATATAGTTTGGGTCGGAAATAAACTAACCGGAATTTAAGCATCTTTCCCATACGGATGGCTGACTTTTGTTGCCAATTATTTCTGAAGGTTTTCTGGACAACATTTCCAATGGTTCCCACAGATGTTCCTTCTCTTCAGTTGTTAACTTCAAAGTATCCAGAATTTTGAGTGCTGTATCTGTTCATAAAAATCAAGACATTTGTCATTGTTATTTAGTCTATTTTAAGTAACTACAATTTAATAGGTTAATATATGAAGTCATTTGTAAAAATGTGTCATATTACAAGATTAATAGCATTATTCATAATTAATTGTCTCAAACTGATGATCACAAGTACTATTGGTGCGTAGGATCGATGACATACCATACAAATCATTGGAAATAGCAGTGTTAAGAAGCTTAATGCGATCCGCAGAAGCCAAGTCTAGAATAGGTGTCACAGAGTATAAATACGACACCATGTCTCTATTTCCAGTCTCTATTGCCGCGTGAAGTGGTAAAGCTTGGATGTCATCCTTGGGGATCAATGGCAGATTGTTGTTCTTTTCCACCATCATCCATGCAATTTTTACTATTTCTGATTTAGCGGCAATACAAAGGGCTGTGCAGTTTTTGTTGTTTTTCAATTCTAATTCTTTCGGTACCATCAATTTCACGAGTTTTTCTACGAGATAAGTGCATTTTGCAGCTGCAGCAAAGTGAAGAGCTGTTCCTTGGTCTTTTGTTATGGCAGCTCCAAGGCAATTTGTAAGATCATTCAGAATAAAAAATTTAGCACCTTTCCAGTTGTCTTCTAGGATAGCTCGAAAAAGAGGAGCATAAAATTCAGGAGTCACCCGAGGTCGAGAAAATGAGATCTCGATATAACCCTCTTCCATTCTTTTCCTTGATCTTTTCTAAGAATATTGATGATTAGAAGAATTAATACGAGATAAAGTATGTTTGCATGAGTGTATAGACAATATATGGGTGACGATTGAGTTAAAAAGAAAAAAATAAAAAATAAAAATATCTGAAACATGTATCAATTTTCTATATATGTCGAAATACAATAATATTCATGCAAGCATGTGGTATTACTGACCATGATTTTTAAGCCAATATTATAATTAGCATGCATGCAGGACAATAAAAAAAATATGCGTACCTTCGCACTTTGAAGTGGATGAGCAAGCTCCAGATCAGAGACTGCGTGAGGTATTCCAAGGAAATTAATGCGGTTTTTTATACTGATCTCAACCTTTGGACGAGAGTTTTGGTACAAAGTGGGCTAGGTTTTATAGATCCACGTCCACCGCTGCCATGTAGCGATCGTGATCGTAATTAAGAGCTGGTTTGAATGCTTTTTTCGTTTAAGCTGTGTTTGGATGTTGAATTGAATTGAGATGGAATAAATTTTTATTAATAATAATAAACTAAAATGATGAAGTAAGTTTTATAGGACTCACCTAAAATAAATTTAAATATATTTAGATGTTAAGATAAATTTAAAGATATTTATAGAAAGTTAAAAAAAGTTATAGATCTTACGTATAAAGAAGTGTTGGCTTAAAAAATATTATAGGTCCCACGTATAAAGAGATGTTGAATTGAATTGAGATGTAATAAATTTTTTATTAATAATAATAAACTAAAATGATGAAGTGAGTTTTATAGGACTCACCTAAAATGAATTTAAATGTATTTAGATATTAAGATAAATTTAGAAATATTTATAGAAAGTTGAAAAAGGTTATAAATCTTACGTATAAAGAGGTGTTGGATTAAAAAATATTTTACGTCTCACGTGTAAAGAGGTTTTGAATTAAAATTAATTTAGTAATTTAAAAATTAGGTGTTTAGATATTAGACTCAGTTTAAAATTAGACTGAATTAAAATTAGATTGAATTGAGTTGATCTCAATTGAATCTTATAACCAGACAAAACCTAATCTCATCTTATTTTAATATTTAAACCACTATAAAAATAAATATTTTTAATTTTAAAATTTTAAATTTTTTTTATTTAATCATTACATAATTATTATTATTTTTTTAAATTTTTAAATAAAATTTTCAAACTTTCAAATAAAATTAAAAGAATTTTTTTTCCCCTTCCTTTGCAGATTCCGAAGTCTTTTTTCATTTTTTTACATATTTGCAATTCAAGGCCCCCACTAATCTTTTCTTTCAAAATTAGTAAAAAGAGGGTCCTAGCTAGCTATCAGTTATCAACTTTCAATTAGCTGGCATGGATACTGATCCCACGTATTAGCCAAACAAAGAACGACGTCACGTTGATATTTGATTTCTATTTTTAAACTATTTGTGGTTTAAAATCACGTAACATGGATGTCAAGCTTTTCACATTGCATTAGCCGACCGAAGACCTAGCTACTGGCCTACATCATCACGTACGCGTGGATCTTAATGCTTATCTATTGTGATTTAACATAACGCTACATGGACGACAATTAAGATTTTCAAATGCGTGGCATTAGCCAATCAAAGACCGACATCATCACGGATTTTTAATGCTTATTTATTGTGATTTAACATAACGGAAAGTGAGCTCATGTAACCCTTCCAAAGCCTCTACATATTATTTAGAGATTTTCAGAACTAACATTGAAAACCTACTTGAGTTGACCTAAACACATAAAATATTAATTTAATTATATAAAACTATAGAATATAGAGCAATATCTTATCAAATTATCATTAGTTCTAAAAATTTAAATTAATAAGAAAATATAAATTTAATTATGAAGAGATCAAAGAAAAAGTAATGATTATTTTAAATATTTAATTGTCTTAAATTGGTCATAAGTAATGACACGTAGGACACCGACGTACCATGATATAAATCAGGCTAAATATTAGCAATAAGGAGCTGAACATAAAATATGACATGGAAGTAATTAGCTGTTCGTGCAAAAGGAGTCACAGATCATGATGTATGCCTAGGACACTATGTCCCTATTAATTTCCGGTCATTATTGCCGCGTAAATTAACAGTTAAAGTTCGTTCGAGATATGTCAATGAACTAGGTATACAGTACCCGTAGATGTTTCATATAGTAACCTTAATTGTATTATAGTACTTAATGTGATTTTCTCTTTTATTATGCTTGCTTCATGAATTTGGATAAATTAAAATAATATCGTAATAAACACAATTAAGTTTCATATATAGGCACTAAGAAACGACTTTCTGGGTACTAAATGATATATATATATATATATATATATATAGACACTTATATTTTTCAGGGTGGCATAAGTAGTACTACATGAAAAACAAATGATGGGGGAATAGTGAAAGAGACTATATACCTATTTTATAATTAATTCTATATCGATTTATTTTAAATAATGGAGGATAGGAATATAAATGAGCGGAATTCGAGTACATGAGCAGTGACTAGTGAGTGGTCAATTTTTAATTATTTGTTTCTTTATCAATTCTATTTTAATTAATACAGGATAAGTCGAATATTTCGAGAGCGCGAATTGTGTGGTTTATAAGTACGTCTCGCTAGTCACCATTAATATTGCTTTTAATTGTTGTCTTTTTTCAAGAAAGAGACGAGATTTATAAGATTAGCTCCAATGGCGCCATGCACTTTAGAAACTCGAAACTTCAATTGCCATTTAATTTTTTTTGTCATCATGTCGAAGAACTTTTTCAGCGACGGTGGAATTTTCTTAAGTAGGAATCGGTGAAGTGAATGGATTAAATAAATAAATATATCTAGATATAATTTTTTTTATTTTATTTTATAAAATTATCCATCACTTCAAATATAGTTATGTAAAGTTGTTAACTAATAATTGTAAAATATGGCATTACAAAGTATTCTACAATTAATACACATTAATTTAAAATTATTACAAATTAAATAGACAACTAGTTAGTTTTTGTAGGGGTGAAAATATGTTACACGACCCGTTAGTCCAACACGAACACGACACGATAATAGCAGATTAGGATTTAGTCTTAACGGGTTCGGATCAAAACAGGTTAACCCATTAAGACACGATTGCTTGATGGGTTGATAATGGGTCAACCTATTTTGACACGTTAAGAAAGTTAAAATTACAATTATACCCTTTTACCCAAAAGTTAAATTGTTAGAACTTTAATTTGGATATTTTTAGTGTTTAAATTGTAATTTTGGACTTGTAGTTAGTTTTATAATTTTTATAGATATTATGATTTTAACATTTATAGAAAATTATGTTAAATTTAATCAGGTCAAACAGGTTAATTTTAGGTCAATTCAACTAATTTACATAAATAGTTTGAAACGGGTCGTATTGTGTCGTATTAACCTATTTAGTAATATTCACTAATGGGTCAAAATGGGTTGATACGACACGACACATTATGTTAATGGGTCGTGTTAGGATTTGAGATTTTGACATGATAAGTTTAATGAGTTGGGTTAGGATTGACATATATAGTATAATATACATGCTTTGACACAATACAAACACGACCCGTTAACATGATTTGACACTCCTAAGTTTTTGCATACATGATTAGATAAAATATGATGAGATAAAAATTAAAAATTAAATAAAATATTGTTAAAATATATTTTTTTAATATTATTATAAAATTTAGAAAAGTTAAATTGTTTTTTTTTACTGAAAATTTAAAAAAATTATAACAATTAGATTAGATAAAATAATATGAGAATGATTGTAAAAAACAAACAAAAAAAAAATTTGTTGAGTGTTTCTTACTAGAATATTTTGTTTGAGTTTTACTACGTACAAGTAAAATCGTGTACTAATTTATGTATTAATACTTATTTATTTATATTCAAAATTTAAATTAACACTATTTTTAATAAAATTTAATTTTTAACCCATCATATTAGATTGATATATATATTAATACGTAGTTATATTTGTAACTAAAGTTTTCCTTTTTTTTGTTATGACTACATCCATGTGTCAATTAATAGCCCAAGCAATCATTTTATAGTTTTTTTTTTAATTTTAATTCCATTTTAAATCGAGGATAAGGGTATAAACGAATGGAGTTCGAGCGGATAAGTAATGGGTGGTCAAGCTCATTTTTCATCGATTCTTATTTTGTGTACACAAGCAATTCATTTAATAAATAAATTAAATTGAATTTGAGCTTGAACAAGTCAATTTTGAACCGCTTGTCGAGTATTATTGTTTATTTACAATACTAATGGATGATATTTTGTAAAATAATATTAGTATCACAACCCAGTTTTGCAATACGAAAATTCATGTGGACGATTTTTCAACTTTTACATAGCGCTCTTCAATAATATATAATTATATTACTGCATTTTGAATTTATTTAAGTTTTTTATTTGAATTTGATACTTATGAATTCAAAAAATAATAATATTTTATTGAAATGATGCTATAAAAAAAAGTTGGGAAATAATTGTTTAAATTTCATTCCCTTTTAATATTATTATTATTTTAAAATTTAAAAAAATCAAATTACTAATTATATTTTACGTGTGAATAATGAGATGAGATAAAATGAGATGGATTGAAAATATTTCTCAATCCAAATAACCTCTAAGTTTCATAGACACTAAAAGCGACTTTTTGGTTACCGAATGACATATATATGACCAATTGATAAGAGCGAAATAATATTTATAATCGTGGTTGTATAAGCGTCGTGCAGTCTATTTTAAAAAAGTGAATTAATACGAGACCCACATAAAAAAATATTAACTTTTTAATCGTGTATCTCACTCTTTTTTAAAATGATTATACAGTGTTTATGTATTCTATGACCGCATATAACATTACTCTCGATAAAATTACAAATTTTCTGTCCTACGTGATGAGGAACGTCCATGTAATTTAATTAATACTTATGGCCCGCCTGGAAAATAGGCAAAATAAGTCGTTAATGTATTAAGTTGGGGTATTTTCGTGATGAGAGCATTAATATTGGATTAACTATTTTATTAGTAAGCTAAAAAAAAAACTATTTTATTAGTAAAATTTTGCCTAATATCAAAATTTTAGCTTTTGCCAATTTTACTAAAAATTTAAATTATCTAGCTAAACTTTACATAATAATCAAATATTATTAATTTTATACTTTTTTTTAATTTTTTATCTAATTTATTTTTATCGTATTTTACAGTTCTATCGATTATTTATATTATTTTTTAATCAAATAAAATATATTTTGTGCTAAATTTCCTAGTTTATAACATGTATTTTTTTATGATTTTATATTGAATAACATGATGGTTACTTAATTTATTCTAGTGAAATTATTATTTTTATAACTTCTATTCCCAACGGTTATTTAACGCAGGTAATTTTTTTTTTTTTTAAATGAACACAGGTAATATCTAAAAAATTGGAGTATCATAAAAAACTCAAGAAGATCCCATCTTTCCATTCCTTCTAGTTCTAAATATTATTATGATATTATAATTTCTTTCTAATTATATATAGATAAATATTATATTAATGTATGTATTTTTAATGTTGAAATTTCACACCATGCGGTTACGTACGAACAAAATCACATATTATTGGTCCAATAGAAAATAAATAAATGTAAAAAATCTATTTGTCTTGTTCGTGAGATTAATTTCTTATCATCTCCACAGCAAAGAAATTAAGCCAAATATAATTCTTTCGGACAAAACAATAATGAAAAATTAAATGACTTTGCTCCAATAAATCAAGTAATATTTGTTGATTCCAAAAGTGTCATGGTAACTTAAGGCTAATCCGATGTAGTCCAAATTAGGGGATGCAGTGACATTTGATCAAGCCAATATTGTCAGTATTCTGAATGGTAAAAGAGACTATATACCTATTTTATAATTAATTCAATATCGATTCTATTTTAAATGTAGGATGGGAATATAAATGAGCAGTGAGTGGTCAATTTTTAATTATTTGTTTCTTTATCAATTCTATTTTAATTAATAGAGGATAAGTGGAATATTTCGAGAGGGCGAATTGTGTGGTTTATATGTACGTCTCGCTAGTCAGCATTAATATTGCTTTCAACCTTTGTCTTCTTTCGCGTAAGAGATAAGATTTATAAGATTTGCTCCAACGGCGCCATGCACTTCCGAAACTCGAAACTTCAATTGCTATTTAATTTTTTTTGCCATTATGTCGAAGTACTTTTCCACCATTTATAATATGTATACAGGCGTATAACCGATTTGATTTAGTTCGGTTTGAAATAAAATTTGGGATCAAATTAATATGTACCTTTTTATATTTTTAAAAATCGATTATGCATCGATTATTATCGATTATTTTTATAAATCGATACCTTTAATTTTGCCGGTTCAGTTGCGGTTCGATCTGGTTCAATCTGGTTCTCTGATTTTAATAATTTTAGTTATAATGATTAGAATAATTATATATTATTATTTGTTATAATGATTTTAATTTATTATAATTATATCATTGATAGTGATAGTATTAGTATTACTATATTATTATTTCATATATAATTATTTATTATAGTGATTTATGTAATAATTTATATATAGACTTAAAATATATTATTAATAGTAATATAGTATTTTTTTGTAAGAAATATTAATATAATTAATATTAAACTTTTAGTATTAGGTTATAAAATATAAATTGTAATTAAAACCGGTCTGGTCCTATTTTTTAATTTTTTAATTAATTTTTACACCCTTACCAAAATGAAACATTTAAAATTAAGTTAGCTTTTTCCTCTAAGTGGGCCAGTTTTTTTATGGCATATGGGTGTATTTCTAAGTTTAGCTGCTGGTTTTAATGGCCTTGCGGTTATGTTTATGGGTTTAACAATGAGTATCGATTTTTGAAATGTTAGACTATTTTAGAAAAACTGACCAAATGTTGGGAGATTATGTTGGACACATTAACACTATATTTATGAGTTTAGTGTCATTATTATGGAATTAATATAATTTTAAGAATTAATTGTGAAAATTATTTGAAGAAATTAAATGCAAATCAAGGTATTTTGGGGAGAGTCGATACTTTAGGGTTACGAGGATTGTTAGACATTAAAGAAATAGATTTATATATCACAGGTTTTAATTATGAAGTATGTGCTCAAGCAAAAATTTACGCAAGTTATGTGACTATTGATATTCGTTCGGCACAGTTGTGAGAAAATTCATAAAGACCAAATACAATGAGGCCCATAACCGACAAGCCTAATGCATCGAGGCCCATGAGAGAAGGAATTAAGTCTACAGGAACAGCAGCAGATGAAAGTGCATCCACTACACAGAAGGCTGCAAGTTCAGACAACCATGCACCAAGCAAATGAGTGCCCTGCAACTCACTGCTACTACTAGGATGGACGTGTTTTGTATTCCCCCCTCTCTGTGTAATGTGTATGGCTATTTGTGTAAACTATGTCAAATGCTGTCCTAACCTTTTTAGCTCTCTTTGTAGTCTTTCAAGTTGCGTAATAAAGCATACAAGGACTGCATTTTCACTATTGTAAAAATAGAATGCAATAACAAGAAGTTTTCTCTCCAACTAAGTTGTCACTCTAGTTTCTCTCATTCACCTCTTCTTCCTTCTCCCTCAATTTCATCGTTATGTTTGTTTTCTAACATGGTATCAGAGTCTGATAATCCTACTTTTTTCCTCTCCTATGTCAATCACTCAATCCCTCATTTCCATAAACCTCTATCCCTATGGCTGAGAATCAACCTCTTCCAAATCCATCTAAAGACCCTAATAGCCAATTTTCTCCACCACAGTGATAATGACAATATTTACTGTGGTGGTCACACCTCACCTCACCTCACACACAGGTCTCAATTAAATTAGGAGTTAAAAAAGTTGAATTGTTTATTATATTTTGTATAGAAATTTAAAAAAATTATAATAATAAGAAGAGATAGAAATAAAATTTTTATATCTAATGTCATTTCTAAACTGCCCGTCCATTGAGCGCCTAGTAGCTATATCATAATAGATCAGAACACTTGCCCGGATCAACTTCTAAAACGTAATTGTTCTAGTGAATAACTAACCCCATTTCATTTTAATACTTCGAGATTGAGATAATGAGCTGTCACCCTCCATTATTTTCCCTTGATCTTTTCTATGATTGAAAATTAAAAGAATTAATACGATATTATATGTACGTATGCGCGCATGAGACGCTAATTAATTAATAGGTGAATAGATAGACAATATATAATGGCCTGGTGATCACGATTGAGTTAAAAAAAATAGAAAAATAAAAACCTCTTAAACATAAATTAATTTTCTATTTATTTCGAAATACATTATGCATTTATGTGACGATATTACTGATCCTGATTTTTGAGCCAATATTATAATTTGCTGGAGAATAAAAACTGCTAACCTTTGCAATTAGAAATTGATGAGCTAGCTTCAGAGAGACTGCGTGTGGTACACTCCAAACTGGAAATGGGGTTTTTGATACTCTCAACCTTGCACGAGAGTTTCGCTACAAAGTGTTAAACAAAGTAAGTCAATTTTGAACCGGCCGTCGAGTAGTGTTGTTTATTTACAATACTAACATGGATGTCATGCTTTTCACATTGCATTAGCCGACAAAGACCTACCTTATCACGTGGATCTTTAATGCTTATTTATTGTGATTTAACATAATGGAAAGTTGCTGTAACCCATCCAAAGCCTCCGCATATTATTTGAATATATTGAAAGGGTGATGATACGTATACCACCCTGTACTATTAGTTTACCACTCATTTTACGTGTCTTTTTTATTTTTCTTTTTCCTTTCTCTGCTGCAAACCTACTATTAGATGCTTTTACTGATTTTTCTATGCAATGATGTTATATGCTCCACAGTTTACTGTTCCTGTCAGAATCATAAATAACAGACAGAAGGTATACACGAGCGATGGGCCCGAGTGGCGTTCGAGCGGATTAGTAATGGGTGGTCAAGTTTTATTAGTTTGTTTTTTTTTCAAACTTAAGTCGAACTCACATTTTTCATCAATCCCTATTTTGTGTACACAAGCAATTCATTTAATAAACAAATTAAATTGAATTTGAACTTGAGCAAGTCAATTTTGAACCGGCCGTCGAGTAGTGTTGTTTATTTACAATACTAATGGATGATATTTTGTAAAATAATAGTACTTTGTTTTGCAAAACGAAAATTCATGCAGACGATTTTTCAACTTTACATAGCTATTCAATAATATATAATTATATTACTGCATTTTGAATTATTTAAGTTTTTTATTTGAATTTAACAAATTCAAAAAATAATAATATTTTATTGAACAATAAAGCTATTAATCATCTTAATTATCATCATCATGTCATCAACTCATGATATGACATTAGATTATGAGAAATGATAGTTGCAGTCATGAGTGCACAAGTGCCACACAATTATTTTAAAAAAATAAATAAATATGAGATCTACATAAAAAAAATTCATTTTTTAATAATGAACCTTACTCTTTTTCAAAGCGACTGCATGACTCTTATACACTCTACGACTGTATGTAACATTACTCTTAAATTATTATATTTTATTTATAAACTCATCATCTAATACTATATCATAAGATGCTGAGAAGATGATGAAAAAATAGATAAAATTTTCTAATTGCTATTTCTTTTTTTCGAAAGAGCTGTGATTTATAAGGTTGGCTACAGCTTCAAAACTCGGGACTTTTTCTTTGTTTATTTTCAAGAAATTTTCTCATCTCATCATTTTAATTTTTTTAAATTTTCATATAAAATAATATAAACAATTTAACTTTTTCAAGTTGTAAAATAAAAAAAATAATATTAAATAAATATATTTTAATAATATTTTATTTAATTTTTAATTTTTAACTCATCTCATCTCATCTCATCTCAACTGTTAAAATAAATGAAATTGCCATTTAATTTGTTTTGTCATTACGTTGAAGAACTTTTGCAGCAACCAGGGAATTTTCTTAAGAAGAACGATCGGTGAAGCAAATGGATCAATTGATAGTCCCGCTGATATTACAGACGGGGTTTCTTTCGTGACTCTGACCGACTACGATATGATCATGAAACCATAGAAAATTCAGAATATTCAACAACATACACACGCATATCTCACACTTTAAGAGCCTATCGATGAATAAACAGGAATGAGCAATATCATTTTTTTCTTCTATATATGTCCATGTGTGATTAATCTTATTATGGTTTTATCTTTATTTTTGTGATTTACTTTCCAGTGTCCCCTTTTGTCAGCTTCCAATGCTTTGTGAGTTGAACGGGAGCAAGCTTTATTTTCATTCTTGAATAGTGATAGGGTTATTACTCTCTTATTATCTATTTACTATTTAATTTTTTTTTTTATCTTTTTATCATTTTCTTTTAAATATTTTTTAACATCCTTAAGTTGAGTGCCCCGTTTTCTAATAGATTGACCCACAATAATATCTACAGCTTTTCCTAATTTGGGAGTTAAATTTAGATAGTGAGCAGAGAAATTTTAATTTTAGATGAAAATTTAAAATATTATTTTTTAAAATTATTATTATTTTAAAATTTAAAAAAATTAAATTATTTATTATATTTTATATAAAAATTTAAAAAAATTATAATAACAAAATAAAATAAAATAAAAATTTTATATCTCATATCATTTCCAAACCGGTCCGTCCGTTGAGCGCCTAGTAGCCACGTCATGATAGATCTGAATCCTTGCCCGGATCAACTTCCATGACATATTTAT